>JAHLJS010000003.1:84765757-85087028 GCA_038502445.1 Eremochloa ophiuroides
ATGCGCACCACCTGCACTACCACAACGGCCTAGCTTCTCCGTTTTTTACGGTGTTGGGTCCTTTACCCTATCACCACTCCAGCACCTCTAAAACACACCTCTAAAAGAATATTCTATCTTAGTTATCGAAGATTTTTACCTTTATATCAACCTTTTTCACACATATTACTCTATATGATATTCTATACCTTTGGACGGAGAGACAACAAGAGAGAGAGGGATGAGACGGCGTTCGTTTAGGCCCTATTTAGATGCACTTCAAAAATTCAAAATTTCCGTCACATCAAATGTGTTGGCACATGCATGAAGTAAAATATAGATGAAATTTTTTCATATTTTCATAGTTTGTATGTAAGCATATTACCACTGCACCATAATATCACTTGTGTCTAAAAGAGAGTTTAGTTCTCCACATATTGTAACGAACCGTGGAACATTGCCTATTTGAGGTCTTAAACGAATTCAAATGAAAAAGTTATCAACTACAAAGTTGCATAACTTTTTAAGAAGTATAACTTTTATTTTGATAGTTTCTCCATTCGAGGTTGTTTATAAAGTTTGAATTTCAAATTTGACAAGTCAAACATATTTTTCATTGATAAGATTATTTAAATGAAAATGTTGTCAACTATAAAATTTCATAACTTTTCGAGATCTATAACTTTTATTTTTGCGAGTTTTTTTCATACGAGGTCATTTGAACAACTAAAAATATTAATTTAAGATTATTTCTAGTGATAGTTGCTTAAATGTAGAAATTGATTTTACAGATGATTTTTTTTTCCGTTTGATTTTTATTGACGGATGTCAAGCGAAACAGTCTATAAAAAATCATAGCGTCAAGACAAATCATTTATATACTAGTGTCTTGGAATTAATCTATTACAACATCAAAATACGACGGCTGCTTTAACTTGTATAAGCATATGGGAGATTTTAGAAAAATGTCCAATATGATCTCTTTTTTTTCGAGTTCAAGGGCTCACAACCCCGGCCTTTCAATTAGATTAAAAGACCCAAGATCCTTACAGCACAGTTAAGATTCAAAAGTTCCACCTCCAGGGAGAACCAACCCTTACAAGCAAAAGCAGCACAGACAAAAAACCTCAACGACCGAAGACACCAACTGAAACTAGAAGCAAACTACGCTAAACCAAGGGACATATCTAATCTCCTTTCCACCAGGAAACCATGGCTCGACTTTCCGGAAACCCTCCATCTTCCAGGAGCTTGTCATTGATTCTCAGGAGAGTTTCTTCACTTGCAGTCTTGTGGATCTTCAGGGAGGGTTGTAACTCGCATTTGGTAGCCACCGATTCCTTCCTGCAATATCCTTGATTCTATTTATGATCATGACGAGGGAGTCTTTCTTGCTTGTTGGGCAAAGAACCAACCAGTTTTGCAGTCTCCCAATGACTTTAAAGAGTAGCATTTCCATGCTTCTCCATTCCACATGCTGAAAACAAGAACATTTCTAAATTTTCAAATAGACCAAACAATAGCAGCAGTAACCATATTAATCAAGCAGTGTTTTTTGTTGCTAAGCCAATATTTCCCAATATCTGTCAAATCAGAACCTAACTGAATACCAAGAGCCTCTGAGCACACAGCCCAGCATTGCTTAGCAACTACACACTCAAAGAAAATATGATGGATAGTTTCCTTTTCAGTACAAAACAAACAGCTCTCATCCCCTACCTTTCTTCTTTTAGCCAAATTATCTCTAGTTAAAATTCTATTGTTGATCACAAGCCAAAGAAAAGAAATGAAACTCTTGGAGGTATTTTCAGGCTCCAAATAGCTGAAACATGCACCGGGTGCACTCCTCTAAAATTAATTGTTTTATAAAGAGACTGAGAGGAGTAAATTCCAGAAGAAGAGAATTGTCAAACCATTTCATCTTCCTCGCTGGAGAACTGAATGCTAGAAATGAGCTCTATGATTTCTTCCCAATCATAATAAAGATTATCAGATAAGTTCCTTCTAAAGGTGCATTTTAGGTTGGCCCCATCCCATAAATCAGCGATGGTTCGACCTTTCTCATGAACTAGCATGTAAATGGGCCAAAATTGAATTGCAAGACTGGACGAGCCCAGCCAATTATCCTCCCAGAATCTAATTTTGTGGCCATTCCCTACCTTCCACCTAGCCCATCTTGGCTACCTGAACGGTCCACATAAAGCCTTTGAAAAAAATTAGAAGCTCCTACAGAATTTGTTAACAAGATATTTGGTTTTGCAGTATCATACTTAAAATCTATCAACTCTTTCCAGAGTTTATCCTTATCAGAGTTATATCTTTTTAACCATGAAGCTAACAGACTAATGTTAAGATCTCTGAGGTTAGGAATTCCCAAACCTCCATGTTCTTTACACATAGAGACTAAATCCCAATTTGCTAAATGATATTTATGATTGTCCTCAACATCATTCCATAAGTAATTAGCCATATGGGAATTAATAAGTTTGATTGCCCATTTAGAAAACTTAATAAAAGGAAGAAGATAAACTGCGATACTAGCTAGGCAAGACTTAATAAGCAAGGTCCTAACTACCAGGGACAAAAGCTTACCTCTCCAATCAGCAAATTTTTTTCAGAACCTTATCCACTAAATGTTGAATGTCATCCCTGGACAGTTTGTCAAAACTGAGAGGGACCCCCAGATATGAGCCTCAGCCATATCCAAATTTATGGGAACTAGTTCACTCTTATGAAAATTGATTCTCATGCCAGAGATTTGCTCATACCACATAAGGACACATTTTAAATTTCTAATCATAGAATCCTCAGCCTTAGAGAACAAGATAGTGTCGTTTGCATATTGCAAGGACACTATACCTCCTGGTCTAAAATCTTCCAGCAGACCCTTTACCAGATTTTTACTAGTTGCCTTGGCAAGCATTTTGGCTAAATCATCCCCGACTAAGTTGAAGAGAAAAGGAGAGATAGGGTCTCCCTGCCTTAGACCTTTACCAGGTTTGAAGTAGGGGCTCTCCTCTCCATTGACCATGATGCCTATGGAACCACCAACGACCAACTGTCTAATCCAACTAATCAATTTAGGACTAAAACTTCTACTTTCAAGCATCTTAAAAAGGAAAGACCAACTGACTCTGTCGTAATCTTTCTCATAATCCAGCTTGAGAATTACACCACTGTCACCGGACTTGTGAAGACTATGCACTAACTCATGGGCTATAACTACGCTTTCTAAAATATACCTATCCTTGATAAAAGCTGACTGGCTTGGGGCCACAATCCTTTGAACTATACCAGTCATCCTAATGGTGAGCAACTTGGAGAAAATTTTAAAACTACAATTGAGAAGACTAATCGGTCTGAACTATTTCATATTGGAGGCCTCCCCCACCTTCGGAATTAAGGTCACTAAGGCACAATTTAGTCTATATAGATCTAAATTCTCTTTATGAAAGTCATCAAACATAGCCACTAGATCATTTTTAATGAGACTCCAAAATTTCTGATAGAAAAGGAAGGGTAACCCATCTGGCCCGGAGCTCCTTCAGCATAACAACTAAACACAGCAGTCTTAATCTCTTCCTCAGAAAAGGGTGCTAACAGGAGCTCATTCTCAAACTCTGTCACTTTATCATTAGGATCCCAGAAATTAGTACCCAACCTCACTCCACTATCTACTTCTTTAGCAAACAGATTCTTATAAAAATCTACAACTATTTTCATCTTCCCCTTTTGGTCATAGATTAAACCTGAAGGGCTCTCCAAACATTCAATATTTTTTTCCTACTCCTCTGATTAGCAATAGCTTGAAAATATGCCGTGTTCCTATCACCCTCTAACAGATTCCTTTCTCTAGACCTTTGTCTAATCTTAATTTCCTCTAACTCCCAAATTCAACTTAGCTCCCTGCTAACTAATCTAAATTCAGAATATTCAACCTGAGACAGCTCCCTATTCTTAGTAATGTTCTCAAACCTGTTAAATTTATCTAGCAAATCTGCCTTATTTTTATTCATGGCTGCCACTTCATTAGCCACCCAGCCTCTAACATATCTTCTAAGAGTTCTAATCTTAAATTGCCATCTATCTATACTTTTAAGAAGAGAACAAGGGGTGTTCCAAGCTTTCTCTACTATGCCTCTAAAAGAATCCTTTTCTAACCACCATTTCTCAAATCTAAAACGCTTTTTACCAAAAGTAACATTATTACCAGAGTCTAACACAAGAGGGTTATGGTCACTAGGCAGTCTATCCAAAGCCTTAACACTAGTCAAAGGAAATGCTGAATCCCAGGCAGTAGTAACAAAGATCCTATCTATTTTAGCAAGGATGGGATTCTCCTGATTATTTGTCCAAGTAAATCTCTTATTACTAGAATTAAGCTCAATCAAGGCCCATTTGTCAATCTAACAATTAAAGCTATCTGCCCCACCTATGATTAATAATACCATTACTTTTATCTCCAGTAAATCTTACTAGATTAAAATCACCCCCAATTAGGATAGGCCCTTGCCAAGAACTCATGACCTTCTCTAGTTCATCTAAGAAATCCTCTTTGAGGTTATCATAGGTAGGGCCATAAACTACGATCAGCTTCCAGACAAAACCACTTTTCTTACAGGTTAGAAACACACTAATTAAAAAGATCAAAATTTCACTAACTACCATGTTAAACAAATCAGCATTAGAACCCACAAGGGTTCCTCCTGCTGAGATCGGAATCTTTGTTCCCTCTTAATTCATCTCGAGAGATCGGAATCTCCAACAAGCCTCATTCCCTCTAAATATAAACAAGTGCTCTAGTTTATTTGAGCAGGGTATAGGGAGTAATTTTCACCATATAATCTGCAAGGACTAAAAAACCACATGCAAATCGATCTGGATTCCAGTTCCAACAAATAAAGCCACCGCCGCCGCGTCCAACTAACTAACAAACGTACTTTACGCACGTGCCAGTTGAGACGCTAGTCGTACACGCTACCCCTTGATCGATCTCCCCGGCCGCGCGCGTGCAACAACGATCGTCGTCGCGCGGCGATAGATGGACATCAACCTCATCGACGGCGGCGGCGGCGTCGACAACGACAACGACGCCGCTGTCGTCTCAAGTTTCCCCAACCGGGCCGACCCGGAGGCGGAGGAGAAACAGCCGTTCACCTGGCTCCGCGCGGCGCCCTACATCGTCGCCATGCTCGCCGGCCTCGCGCTCTTCGTCGCCGGAGTGGTGCTGATGGCCACTCGTTCCTGTTCGGAACCAGGTGCCGATGCGGCCGGATGTGTCGACGGCTTGGGGTATCTGCTCTCCTTTCTCGGGGAAGTTCTAATGGTTTTGCCGGGCTACCTGGCGTCGGCTGAGATCAAGCGCAACTACGAATTCTGCGCCCGCCGGCTTGATGAGGACAATGACTAGCCATCTTGCCTTAGCTTCAGTCATTGTGCTAGGCACAAATTAAATAGAGCAAATGCTGAGACCCATCTGAGATCGATGTATACACGCGCGAGCGCGACAAGCCAAGTTAAGCCACTGTCTTTCAGAGTTGTTCCTTGTTTTGTAATTTCTTCTAATCTAATAATAATATATATAGGAGTATATTATGCATCATCGGTTCATCATACAGATGGTGATACTGAGCTGAATTGAATGAATGAAAATAGCACTATCCTTGTTTTGCCGATTCAAATACTCTTGACACCATTGGTCTGCGATGTGCTTCTTTTTTGAGAACCTAAATCGCCACTGTTCAGAACCTGAGATGCTTTGTGTTTCATTTCTGAATTCTGAAGACATTGGCGTTTCTTGCCTTCCATAGTTGCCTTCCATAGATGCTTTTTGAAGACATGCGCTGCAACCAAGACAGGTGGTCTTTCTCTGCAAGAAAGAAGTAGACTTGTTCCAGAGGTCGAGGGGTTCAAATGTGTAGTTTTTTCTGTTTTTTCCTTGCCGAGGGGTGTTCCTTCGGTCTGAGTGTTGTTCTGCAAGGAACAAAACTTGTTCCAGAGGTCGAGGGGTTCAAATGTGTAGTTTTTTCTGGGGTCTCGTCCTCTTCCTGGTAGATCTCACAAATGGCGTCCTGAAGAACATGTGCGGCACTGAATTCGTCGTTGTACAAGTAGCCCCATGAACATCTGAACTCTCGGAGAAGCCGAGTTCTGCCAAACGAATGTTGCTCTCTCATCATTTGGTTGGCCACGTGATTTGGGCAGATGGTAGATGGCCCCGCTGTCCAAACCATAGCTGCCTTTAGCCCTTTACTGAATGGCGAGGATCGTTGATCCGGTGTATCAACAAGCAGCTAGGTGTCCGCTAACACGTTAACACCCCTTCGACATCCTCCAGCTCACGCATTGTTCTTGACAGTCTCGGCACAAGTATCTGATGAACTACAGAGCCCAACCATTTCACTGACAGCGGCATCTTTGTTGGTACAGTGGCTGTATAAGGCCAGGAAGATGTCGGCAAGAGCTTCATCCCATGCCAAACATCCATCCAGAAAGGAACACGAGTTTCCATCACGGCATCACTGATGTAATTGCTTGGTAGAGTGGCAGCAGTGATACCTCCCATTGCTCACCATGGATGTCCCTACGTGGTGGCGGAGGTCCGGCGTTGTACCCATTGAGCCCAGGCGATTGGGGGCAGTAGAGTTTGTGGATGAGTTTCAGCAGTAAGCATATGTTCTGCGTCCCAATGTCTTTGATGGCAAGTCCACCGAGATCTTTTGGTGCACAAGCCAGCGTCCAGGCAACAAGGCAGCTCCGGCGATAACTTGCCTGTCTTCTCCCCTGTCAAAAAAAAGCTCCTCCCTTCCTGTCCATTTGGTGAATTACTGATGGTGGCAATTGCTGGGAACTCATGAAGTAGACCAGCAAGAAAGTTAAAAATGCTCCTAAGGGCACATGAGCATATGCCCTTGGATCTGCATGTAGATCCGTGCATGCACACATCTTGATACAGACCCAAGGACATATGCAGTGTGAGCACATAGCAAAAAAAAAAAAAAAAAAAAACCGTCTCGGTAGATCAGCTGGCTATCAAGAACTGAATTGATCAGAACCGTCCTGCCCACTGGATTCAAAAGTTAGAGCCCAGGGTCTACAATTTCGGTGAAATATCGTCGAAATTTCCAAAATATCCTCTTTTAAGTGATGACCAAATTTTTTTTATATCGGTTAAATTCATCTTTCACTTCAGAATTACGCCAAATCACACTGAAATAACCCTCCACATCCTCTAGTCTTACCCAATCCCTAAATTTCTTTAGATTTAATAAATTTTCTCGCACACATTTGACGTCACTAGGAAATATATACAGCTTGCCCGTCAGCCCACAGTATTAATGTGGCTCTATTTTTTATGATATATCATGTTCTTCGGTCGATATTATATAAATTTGTAATAGATATTGAATCAGAGAGCCTTCCAAAATTGAGGTATCTCAGTATCTGTTGTCTTTTGAATGTAAGTTGTATATGCTGACAGTGGAAGCTTGTGCACCGACAGTAAGCCCCAAACATGGCTGTGGCCTGTGGGAAGCCTTCTCTTCTACACCCAATGGCTTGGGCTCAGTTGATGACAGTCTGCTCATCCATTTGAATTGTCCAATGATTTCGTCATTCCCTATGATTTATATTGAGAACGGACTCTACATTGAATAACATTAATAACTTCTCTAATTTATGAACACGGAAGAGAGCAATCACCATAAAAAAGTTGTGTATTCCGATTTAGGGCCTGTTTGATTCATTATTACTAAAAAAATACCTAATATATACAGCTAATAGTTGCTAATTTTTACCTAGATAGCTAACTTTTAGCAGGGAGATGTTTGTAGCTATTTGCTAGGTGGTTGGACAGTGAATTGAGGAGGTGCATATGACCTATTAGCAACCTCCTCGAACATGCTAATGAACTAACAGTTAGCGATTCTCCAGCTAATAATTAGTAGGTTTATTAGTACATCTTTGGATACACACAGATACTAATTTTAGTTGCTAATTTTTATAGTGTTAATAGATCCAAAATAGGGCCATAGAGTTAAAGTAAAGGATGGTATAGATGAGCAAAAGGGTCGCCTGGCCTGACACAGCTCGGGCCTGGGCGAGGCACGGCCCGATGGGGCACGGTACGGGGTGGTCCGTGGGCCTACCGGGCCGTGCTGTCCCAGTCCTTCGTGCTTAGCTGATAGCCTAAGCACGGCGTATCGGGCCATTTTCCGTGCTGGGCCGGCCCGAAAAGCATGGTCTTTTGTAGGCCGGGCTATCCCGAGGCCTATCTATGCGCACAGAGAGTAGGGGAAGGTGAGGCGTGGAGGTCGCGGCGGTTGTTGGATCCGGCGAAGTAGGCCGCCGCTGCCGCTATTGCCGCGCTCGATGCCACACTGGAGGCCACCGCCTCGGCCACTGGAGGGAACGTTTGAGCCAAGCTAGGAAGGGAAGCCGTGGCCGCGCGATGCAAGCGAGGAAGGGGAGCCACGCACGCGGGCGAGGGGAGCCGTGCGATGCGAGCGTGTGGGGGATGGCTGGCGGCTGTGGCCTGTGGGATGTGGAGGGATTAGGGTTACAGCTTGCACATTGTACGTGGTAGGTAAGTTAGTGAGACTTTATGGGGCCTTATACTATTTAACGGGTCGTGTCGTGTCAGCCCGCGTGCTCGTCCCTGGGCCCAGGCACGGTCTACTAATGCAGGATGGGCCGGCCCGAGCACGGTGCAGCACGGGCCGTGTCGTGCTTGGGCCGGACCAAAATGTCGTGCTCTGGGCCATGTTTGCGGGCCTCGGGCCACATGCTCATCTCTAAAGGATGGTAACTGGCATATTAGCAAACGTCGGCGAGGACTCTTTCGCCTTTCTGGTATATGGAGCCTGGACTCTAAAAAAAACTCATTCAATACGAGAGAGATTGCTCTAGATCGATCAGGATTCCAATTGCAACAAATAGCAAGAGCCGCCGTGTCCAACTAACAAACGTGGTTTATGTAGGTGCCATTGAAACGCTGCTAGTCGTACACTCGTACTACCCTACCTCTCGATCTCATCCCCTGCCGCGCGCGTGCAACAATCGTCGTCGGAGGTCTCATCGTCGTTGCCGATAGATGGACATCGAACTCGGCGGTGCCGGCGGCGGCGGCGGCAACAACAACAACGCCGCTGTCGTCTCAAGTTTCCCGAACCGGGCCGACCCGCAGATGAAGGAGAAACAGCCGTTCACCTTGCTCCGAGTGGCGCCCTACATCATCGTCTCGCTTGCCGGCGTCGCGCTCTTCGCCGTCGGCGCGGCGCGGATGCACAGTATTCTCTGTTTGGATGATGCAGGTGCCGATGACGACATGACAGGATGCGTTAACTTTGACAAATTGGCGTATCTGCTGGTCATCGTCGGGGCAGTTCTAGCGGTGTTCCCGGTCTACCTTGCGTCGGCTAAGATAAGCTGCGGGTGCTGCTGCACACCCCGGCTTGAACAGACCGATGATTAGCCCTTAATTAGCCATGCCTTGGCTTGTGTCATTTGTGCGAAGGCACAAATTAAATAGAGCAAATGCTGAGACACCGTAGATCGATGTATACATGCACGACAAGCCAAGCTAATAAGCCATTATCTTCTCTAATCTCTAGAGTTTTTCCTTGTTCTTGTAATTTCTAATAATAGTATAGGAGTATATTGTATATTTCATCGTATTCGTTTGGGCTACTTGCAGCTTATTTCTAACTAGCAACAATATTTTTCTCTCACAACAAATTAATCACAGAAATCAGTTGTTTTGGCCTCACAAACAAACGGTCGTTGGAATCAGGAAAAACAACCGGATTTTTTTAACTCAAACAGTCAGTTGTTAAAACAGCATCAAACAGCCGTCGCAAAAAAAAAAAACAAAAAAAAAACAAAAAAAAAACAAATGAATGTTTTGTTGAAGATGGTGTATGGAAGAGAAGACATGCCAAAGACGAATCAGTTAAGGAAGCTTTGCCGATTGAATTAATTGACATGTTTTACGTCTAGCTACGTGTTGGAAAGTCCGTGCATGAAGGGAAAGAAAATCATTTGATTGCTGAAAGCCAACATGGAGAGAAGGTGTTTCTTGTATTGTTGCATTGGGTTCGGACTATTAAGAAACCGCACTGCTGAGACTATTAATATTTAAGGGACCGCACTCCATGTCTCGGTTAATGTTTTGCCACCATTGATATGTCGCGTCCACAGTGAAAAATTCTCAACCTTCAGTTTTGCATTTTCTTGTTAGTGCACCTGAACCCCCTATCTCCGCTGTGTACATGCATGTATCTATAATCTATATAGACTATACCATGTCTTGAGCAACAAGTGACCATTGCAGTTTAGTCCTACACAGGGGACACGTATTCTTGCTCGCCGCCAACCAATTGGCAATGCAATCCCTGTGGAACTCGTGGTGGCAGATGGGCATCACGCTGCACCGGTCGCCGTCCTCGAACTGGCCCAAGCAAATCACACAATGCTCCGACACCGCCGCCGCCGTCGTCCCTGCAGTCGTTGAAGACGCCGCCGTCGTTGATGGACGAATCCCGCCGCCGCTGCCGCTGCGTCGAGCATACGTGACCTTGTCTAGCAGTAGCAGCGTCGGCGGGCCGTCCTCCCGCCCACAATCGGAGCAGCAGGCCGTGCACGCTTTTATCACGGCGAAGGCCAGAACAAAGGCGCCGACCCAAACGAGAAAAACCACCAAGTCTGTATCCATGTCCGCCCGCTACCTATGAATTACGATAGGCTTGGCCACATAACAGAGTTGTGCAGGTATACCACCTGGGTGTATATATATCGCTGCCCAGTTTGTTCTTTGTTTCTGATTTGATTCGTTTGCCAATGGTATAGGGTCTGATTCTCGTACGTATTAGATTCGATTTCGATATACATTAATTCAGAACGAACTGATAACCAATCAGCTCGAGTTGATGAATTCCGAGTCCGTTTACGTTCGACGTCTGTAGTCGCCTCTCTGAATCGGAATGCAGGTGGTATCGGATCCGAACAGGACACCGCACGCGCGCTGCTGCTGGGGGATATAATTAAGGTCAGAGCTGAAGACCGCACTCGATACGCGCCGACACCGTACGAC
The DNA here is from genome assembly GCA_038502445.1 of Eremochloa ophiuroides. NCBI lineage: Eukaryota > Viridiplantae > Streptophyta > Magnoliopsida > Poales > Poaceae > Eremochloa > Eremochloa ophiuroides. Next base: position 84,776,826 of record JAHLJS010000003.1, read on the forward strand.
CAACAAACAAACGCCGACGTCTCGACCAGAGCAGCAGCCGCCGCCGCCGCCGACGACGACGGCGCACATCGACGGAAAGGCATCCAGTTAACTAATAATCCGTTTATCGAGGACCACCGGCAGCAGATCCGTGGACCTGCCGCGCGCGAGGGCACCATGGACATGCTGGACATCGAGGAAATCTGGGAGTGGACCCTACGGTTCTTCTTCACCTTCGCTTTCTTCATGGTGTCGTTTCTAGTCATCATGCTGCTCCTGGCCGCGATCAACGAGGCGGTCGTTCAGATCAGGCGATGCCGCCGACGCCAGCGCCATGCGGCCGTCGTCGAGGCCCTGATGCAGGGCATCCCGGCCGTGGCGTACCAGAAGCTGCCGCCACCCGCCGGCGACAGCGACCGGGAACGGGAACGGGAGTCGTGCGTGATCTGCGTGACGGCTTACAAGGCCGGCGAGGTCCGCAGCGTGCTGCCGGCGTGCAAGCACGTGTTCCACAAGGCCTGCATCGCCAAGTGGCTGCGGGTGAGGTGCACCTGCCCGCTCTGCCGGGCAGCCGTCGTCTTGTCACGCCCACCACCACAGGGCAACCTTAACGCAGCAGAGAGCATGGTGTAGCTCTCGATGATGTCCACCGATCCATGGTTTTCCTGTCAGTCTAGCAGCTCATTACAGTTTCGATGTGGGGATCCTCCTCTTTCAAAATGTATGTGTGTGATAACAAGTCAAATTCTTTAGCGACCAATGTTTATACAAGAAAGACACCGGCGTAGCTACGCACAACGGAAATGCAAATTCTTTGCTTGGCTAATCCTCGAACATCGAATTTGAAAACTAGAGACATGATTCATTATGATTAGCCTCAAGCTATATGAGTTTATTATTGTTCATAGCACTCTTGAAGAGTGAGCCACAAAGTATTTACATTTTCTTCCGCAAGATATTCTTATGAAAAATCTTAATCGGCGTAGTACCTTAACAACATTAAGGCACAATTTTCTTTGATCTATAACAAACAACCTCTATTAAGATTCATTAAATTCGTCCATATATAGTCCATGGGGAAAAAATACTTTTGATGTCCATTGTCCATGTATATGATAGTGATGCCATCGAGAGCGAGTTACACAGGCTCCTCTAAAGTCAATATCCACAACATTGATAAATAGTCACATCTCATTGCACTGATTGGGGGCGCTCGTAGCTGGCTCAAAGACCAAGAAGTGGCTTATTTATACCAAACAATCCTCTTATGGCTAGATCCAATCTCCTTGTCCGTGTCGAAAGGAAAAAGAATTTCATGTTCTTCCTTTCACGAACGGAGGATTAGGGAAGTTCTATTGATTACTGCTTTCTAGATACCGTTGGGAAAATCATGAAAAAAGGTTAAGGGAGGATTAGGGAAGTCCTATTGATTACTGCTTTCTCCAGACCATTGGGAAAAGCATGAAAAAAAGGCTCAAATGGTATAATCCCTCTGTCACCCCAGAATGAAAGGAGTCATCTCGTAGTTCATGGTCTATGAAGATGTGTTGTTATGTGCTCTATTTTCCCATTGAGGACAAACCTAAACTTGTGCTCGAGAGATAGCTCTCCATGCACAGATAAGTGATGTATTGATTCACGAGAAGAGAGGAGACGCGGTGGCCCCTCTCCCCCCCCCCCCGGATCCCCCGGATCCCACGAGTAAATAGAAAGTTTGGTCTACATGAGATCGTACCTAAATCACCCCATCTATTCTCTTGAGAAGTTTGTTTGATTTCAAACTCCGATTCAAACAAGAGGAGCATGCCATATTAATGTGCCTTGGATGGTCCACATCTTCGAGTCAGGCGCTGATGAGCACATTGAACTATCCAAGTGGCTGAGAACCCAGACAACCTTGGCACAAAGACACAATTATCAGAGGTGCGCTCTACCACTGAGCTAATAGCCTATCGTGTGGCCTCCTAAAGGGAGATCTGCAACGTTAAAAGCAAGAATAACTCATGGGGACGTCAAAAAGGGTATCCTATCACTGTCAAATGAAAGAAGACTTCCATATCCAAGTTTAGCTCAGATGTAGTTACCTTCTTTTTGGACGTGAAGCAATGTCAAACAAAAATACCCAATAGTCAAAAGTGTTAACTCTCCCTGGAAAGAGGTGATCTAGCCGCACCCTTCAGTGCAACTAACTTGTTACGACTTCACTCCAGTTGTAAGCTGTTGGTATAAATTAACTGCACTCTACTTAAATAAAATTGTATTCAGATTATCCGCAAGTGCACAGATAATATACCGCTGTCACATTTCACCCGGAGGTTTTAAATATCGAATCCACAAGGAACAGTAGGTGATAATGACCAAGCCGATGAACTTAACCCTACAATTAGGCTAGATAATATTAAGAAAGAGGAAATAGCTATTGACTATCTAGTTCCAACTACCGGTAAACTTTGAATAATATCGTTCTAATCGGGCAGTGACATGAATAAGAGACGAAATCAGAGTTCCCTCCTACCAGACACTTATACACCTATCGATCCTATCAACGGGAAGTGGACTACAAAGGACTCAACGCAGCTGTCACCTACGCGATCTACCACTATCCGGCCAATCAGGGGACATTCACAAGTAAACCTAACCTAGGCACCACGCCTACACTACGAAATACTATTTCAATCAAGCAATTATCAAGATCAAAGTACTCAATATGAGTTGCAAACTTAAGAACGAAAAAGAACAAATGCTTACTTGAATTAGAAGTTAAATACAAAAGTACCTCAGAACGCAACTTCAGGCGAGGGAACTGAATCCAGAAGAATACAGCTACGAAGAAGCACCGACAGGCCGGAACTCCTCCGAATCTCTACTCCTCTACTCTATCTCTCTACTTCTCTAGACAAGACTAGATCTAGAAGAACTAGTCTCTCCTAATTGCTACATCTAACCCTAAATGGAGATATTGAATTGAAGCTCAGGAATAGGGATTGCTTCCAGGGGGTCTGCCCCTTTATTTATAGCCCGGTGGGATGAACGTGCGCCGTAGGATCAAACCGACTTCAACAAAGGGCCGAAATGACTCTTAAGAGGCGGCGGAAGAAGACTCCAGAAGTGGAGGCCAAAACCCCAGAGGGGGGCGCCGGTCGGCCCCACCCTAGGGCCGGCGGGCCCCACTTTGTGGGGTCTCGGGCCCCGGTTGCTCGGATGTGTTCCAGACTCTTTTAGGGTCTTCGTGATGATGTTTCCTTGGCGGTAAAGTTTCGTGTCTTTTATGCTTTTCTGGAATAGTCCCTGAAAAATACAGAACATGCAAAACAGGTGGAAATTGTCAGTTAAAACTCTAGACTAGTGTGTATTCATGTGTCCTTTCACGTCTAAATTTCTAATAAAAGTTGACGTCATCTACCGTCAACAACTCCCCCAAGCTTACCTTTTGCCAGTCCCTTGGCAAATAACCTAAGCCTAATTACTAATATATTTAGATCAGGAGTTGCTACAATGCTTTCATACTTTTCAAGTACACATGCTTTCAAACAGAAATTCTCCTCCGGATTAGACAAAACTGCTCTAACCTTCAAACTTACCCATTGTACCTTTTAACTATGGAGCTTCTCAGCTTTTCCATATGTCTTGAGCAATCGAAAGATAGAACAATCAAATCAAGCACTATGTCTCAAATTCTTCACAGTACCAATATTCCAGAGTTTTGTAAGTTTTCGAAATAAAACTCAGAGCTTAATTGTATGACACCCTCAAGTCTCTTAGTATATGTGGTATTTATGGATCTCACTGAGGCATTAATGATGTTATGCCTTTCTACAACTAAGGATTATAGTGGAGCTTATAGAAGTGGCAATAACAAGGAGGAGCATACCTCAATTCATATATTGTAAAGTCAAACAATGGATCCACATAGAGTCAAGTCATACAATCAAACCAAGATATGTATGTGTATGGAATATGGTGGATAGGTGTATATAAGATGGCTAATCTTAATTCTACTTTTGCTCTTTAAAAATGATTCACTCTCTTTTTTTGAACTTAGAACTTACATAGGAAATATGGGCTATCTTTATTCTCTTTTCTTCTTTTCTTTCTTTTTTTCATCAGGGAGGCGGGCATCTAAGTACCCATTGTTTTAATTGCTGGGACACTTGTCCATCTTTTACTCCCTTTTCTTTTTTTAATACTTTTGCATAGCCACATGCATCCTTTGAATATAAATAATTAGAGAAATAATGATCAGAACTTAGAGCAATTAAACAGGGGCTGTCCTATAGGGTATATTTTTGGGTGTTTACTCCTAGTGTAGGAGAAAAACATTTTTAAGGTGGATTTGGTTGGAAGTGAAAAATGATTGCGCTTACTTCCAGAGTAGGAGTAATGCATATGTGGGTGGAGTATGTATGTGATCTTGATTTTAAAACATGATAAGACTCTATACAACAAAGGTTGACTAAACTCAATGCAAAGCAAGCAGCATAAATATGCAAAGGTTTTCCTATCTCTAAATGTATAATATATGGTTTTGGTAGAAATTTACACTTTGTCATACAAGAGCTCATCATGTAAGATTTTAAATTTTCAACATAAATCTCCAGAACTTAGTATTGCTAGGAATAAGATAAATAGCAGCTCAACCTTCATGTATCATATCAATCAATCACTTAGACTTAGCTCAAGCATATGCCTCCACAAGTTTCAGGTTCAGAGTAAATTCTTAAGCCAAAACAGTAATATCAAAAACTTGGGAGAATTTAAGGTTGAAAACTAGGCACTTGAAAGGAATTACGACAGAGCAACTATTTATCATCTCCAAGATAAAATTGTAATGTTCTCTAGTTTTAATTTGACTCTAACCTAGACTGTCTATAGACACACTCTAAGACCACTCTAATATATAGCTAAGTTTTTATTTGATTTTCAAATTTTATCTTACTAGCTAACTCACGCGAAAAAAGCGATATGGTGCAATAATAATAAGGTGGGAAACTTATACTTAGCTGGATTTTAAATGGAGGGTGCCCTCCCCCAAGCTGGATGTTTGACAGGGTTTTTGATGTTTCAAATTGAGTGATCCTTATGGGAGCAAGTGTATCGGCAATGTAAGGGCGTCAGGTTGACTAACTCTTTGATCTTGTATTTTCCTGTAAAACTCAATTACCAACAAAAATACCAACTCTCATGGAGAGAGGTTAGGTTTAGTACTACTTCATGGTAAGTGATTGATTTTATATTCCAAAGCAGAAGTTTTCTAATTGGGTGGACCTTCATGTGCCCACATATTTTTGGGTTTTTTCCAAAAAGTGTGGACCTTCATGTGCCCACATGTTTTTGGTATTTTTAGATTTTCTTATGGTACTATGGTGAACCTTCATGTGTTCACATATTTTTGGTATTTTATGACTATATAAAACGGACTCGATAATCGCATAGCTATAGTTACCTGATAACTAGGGGATGCTCCTCCCCCAAGCTAGATGTTTACAATACATATTGTTGATGTTCTTTAGAGTGAACTTGCCAGTAACAGTCTGGTGGGTGCCACTGATGGAGTCACTCCTTAGACATAGTGTTATCCTGCTTAATTATACTCCAACAAGAAAACCAAGACTCGAGGCTCGAATTTGATAAGGGGTTAGCGGTCAGCCAAAAGGTAATTGATTATTCTTTTGAGTTGATTTTAAATTGATAGGTTCTAGTAGGATTCTTTTTAGGATTTTCTGATTTTTTTATCCAGAAAAGTAAATATGTATGCATGATGTATATTTTATTTTTTGCCACCACGGAGAATATTTATTCTCATGGGGCTTAGGATTTTCATAATGCAAGAAAGTAAATACAGTTGCTATTATCATTTTTTATACCACCACAGTAAATACTCCTACAGGGTTACCATAAGTTTATTCATGTGAGGCTTTAATATTTTGTGATGCAGTAAATAATACAATAAAGATTTTTATTTTTCTTTTGATATGCATAAAGATGAATATGATAAAGTAAAATTACTAATGTAAATAGAAATACTAATTAATTAGATAACTATCATATTACCTTATGGCAAAGTTGCAGGATTTAAAGTCTACCGTTAGGACTTTTTCTTCCACTCTTTTGTATCTCTCCGTCTTAGAGATGGAGGTCTTGATGGTTGCACTCCTTGTAATGGTGATGTCACTTTTGTTCTTTACTTCGCCAGCAGGTTGAAGTAGAGCATTAATAGTTGGATCTGGTAGCATCTTGCTCAGTGTGCATGTTCACAGAACTTTCACTTGTGGAATTTTGGGAATTAACAAACTTTGCTTGAAGTATTGTCCCGTTTGCAAAACCAAGGTAGAGATCAAGTGCATGGGCTATGTTGGTGGAAAAACACCAACAGAACCAAATCCATTTCTTTATTTATTCTTCTCTAGCCTTAGGCACATTGAATAAGACGAAATTGGTGTTGCATAATTTGTTTACTTATGACATGAGTGGTAAGATCAGAAGATTAAACATTTATGTCGCATTTAAGTTCATATGGCAGAAAAGATTTAAATTGCTTAACCAATGGAAGGGTTGTCTATCTCTACATAATATATAAATTTTCATATGAGTATGACTATCATCTTCCAAAGATAGAATACAATGTTTAGTACATTTGGTTAAGACTGAGATCAAAAGAATGATGCTATGAACAATCTTAAAGGACAAAGCATGTTGAGTTAATTAGGTTAATCCATTAAAACTGTAACTCTAGAATGTTTGCATCTTCATTTATGTGCATACCAAGATTAAGAGGAGAATAGTGACCACTTACCTTAAAATATTACCTTCATTATAAGAGCGTGATGGCACTAAGTAATGAAGGGTAAATGACTGGTGGTCCATTCCTTCTTTTGCATCTTGAGTTGTTCATGAGCATCTTGTCTCCTTTGTTGCTTATCCTTTTTGCCATATATTGCTTCTTTGATCTTATGACACCTTGTCAGTCCATTCATTATTATGCCCGCAACAGATTAGTGGACAACACATACCCGAAGGAATGTACAATTTTGGATTATAGGTTGTTTGTTCAGAATTTTATCATATTCCATCTATGCTACTAAGAAGATAGGGTTGATATTATGTTAACATAGATCATGTTCTATACAGGCATGGCTTGAGGTAAAGTAACTTACAGCAGAAGATGAAGTGAATGAATCATTAATACTCAGTTGTTCCATCCATGATGAATGAGCTGTCTTCCTCTGCAAAGTTATTGAAGTTCAGCATGCGCCCTGTCTTATCACTGATTTGAATTTATCTCGTGACTTACCCAAATTAATTGTGAAAGTTTCCTGCAGGAGTTAGTCCAACAAAATATCCAATGTCTACTACAGCAATTTCTAGTTCAATAATCAAACCAAACTCCATATCTAGTTTTAATTAAGGAAGGCATTTTTAACCTGAGCACCACGCTCAATTTAAATGCCAATGGAAGTATTTGCAATACTTCCAAACCAAATCTTACTATGGCAAACAAAGGTGAAATGAAAGCACTTATAGAGATTTATTCATTTAGAGACGAAAAAGCGAACAATTGAACATGGATTAAAAGGGTAGAGACAACCAATATTAGCAACATTAGATTCTCTAAATAAGCCCATTCCCCCAAGATTGAATTTTGCAGAGCAAAGTTAAAATTGGATGGATATAATTCAATATTGCATGATGATTGGTTGGACATACCTTGCGTTGTTACTCTTCTACTTCAAACCTGAAATGGTTAGTGACAAAAATACCCGAAGGAATATTTTCATAATTATAATTCTATGCTCAATTCATAAGGGCATTATAGTAAAATTAAAGGTGCAAGCTTAATTCATTTTTCAAGAGTGGTTATTTTAGGACACAAAGTCATTCTTGGAAAACTTTCTAATTGTTGTGCTTTAAGTTCATGGGGTGGTTTCCTCTAGAACACCAGTCTTTGTGCACCTATATCATGATTACAATGAGATCTACAATATTTATGATAAACATATGCATCTACAACCACCCTTTCGAAAAATTTATGAACAGGTAGAATGAGGGGGTTGAAGATCTCGTGTGTGATAATATTAGAGAGACCAATTGATCCAGAAGATTTCTCATATGAGCATGGAACTGATGAGGTGTTAAGGAAGTAATTACCATGCTCACTGATGTGATCTCCCTTTTCAAACTCCAAGGGTGTTTCTTTATGGATGTCTATAGGCAACAAATTTGTCTCTATTATTTCATGTCTACGACATTCATTGGATATTTTATTTTCTAGGATTTCTCTTGGATTGGTGTCTCTAAGTTTGGTCTCGTCTAAGGCTTTCTCTAAACTTGGATGAGTCATGTTTACTACAGAAATTGATTTAAGCTCACCATTTGAATCTAGACCAAGTTTAGATGCTAGTACTAAAGCTTCATCCTCTTCCATCCATTCTTTGACAATAGCATATGTGTTTCTAGTATGTTCTATGCATTCCTGCCATTGTCGTAGCTGTTCTTGACCATTCCAAAAATCTTCATGACTCCTATTTTTGGGATGTCTTAATGGGATCCTAGGGTCATTATGAGACTTAGGAGAGAGAGCATAAGAAGGATCATCTGGGTCAAGGATGGGTTTAGAGATAGGTTCAGATGAGACATTTAATGTGGGCATAGAAGGGGAGAAGATAGAGTTAATTCCTATGTGGCTTGGCTCTCCTTCTATGGCATCACTAGACATGCCATCCTTGTATTCTTTCCAATGTCTTTCAGGGGGGAAAGGAAGTTGACGATATTTTTTCCAAGATGCTCTTCTAAGAAGATCTGATTTACATTGATTTACGAGCATCTTAACTAATTGGATGTCTAGATCATCAAAATGGGGTTTCGATGGTTTAGGATTGACAGCTAGATCTTGGGATTGGAGTGATTGTGTTTTAGCTACCAAAACTTCCTCTGCTTGTTCGGGGTATGATTCCTTCTCTTCCTCGGGGACCTCGGAATTAGCTAGAGCAATCTTGTTAATCATTGCTCTTACTTTACTTATAGGCAAATAAAGAAAGGCTCCTCCAGAGGATAAATCAAGGGATTCCCTAGAATTCTTGGTAAGACCCAAATAAAAATATTGAATAAGTACGGGGTCCGGAAAACCAAGGTCAGGGCCAGAAGTAACAAGTTCATTAAAATGATCCCATGATGTACTAAGAGATTCTTATTCTAGTTGCCTAAAAGTTAGAACCTCTTTTCGAAGGTTAACTACTCTATGGATGGGAAAGAAATATAAACAAAATTCAGAGCATAAAGTTTTACAATCCCCTTGCATACTTTCTACGGCTCGATTATACCAATGTTTAGCTCTTCCGATCAAAGAGAACGGAAAAAACTTCCACATTAAAATCTTATCAGATATGCCAGCAATGTGCAAACATGCACAGGTCTGCTCGAACTCTCGTAGATGTAAGTATGGGTTTTCGTTTCCTTCTCCCGAGAAGGGTTTATCCCGAATCATATTAATTAGACATGGACACATCTCATAGGCAGGTGTTATAATAGGCTCTACAGATTTTGGTGGCCCGAAGCTTTTGCGCATGCCAAATAGATAGATAGGCGTGGAATTTAAAGCATCCATAAGGATAAACATAAAATGATGAAAAGGTAGGGATAAAATAGAAAAGATAAAAGTATAATACAAGATTAAGCTAAACTAAGTCAAAATCAGCAAACCGTTCACCGGCAACGGCGCCAGAAATGCTTGTTGGTATAAATTAACTGCACTCTACTTAAATAAGATTGTATTCAGATTATCCGCAAGCGCACAGATAATATAGCGCTGTCACATTTCACCCGGAGGTTTTAAATATCAAATCCACAAGGAACAGTAGGTGATAATGACCAAGCCGATGAACTTAACCCTACAATTAGGCTAGATAATATTAAGAAAGAGGAAATAGCTATTGACTATCTAGTTCCAACTACCGGTAAACTTTGAATAATATCGTTCTAATCGGGCAGTGACATGAATAAGAGGCGAAATCAGAGTTCCCTCCTACCAGACACTTATACACCTATCGATCCTATCAACGGGAAGTGGACTACAAAGGACTCAACGCAGCTGTCACCTACGCGATCTACCACTATCCGGCCAATCAGGGGACATTTACAAGTAAACCTAGCGTAGGCACCATGCCTACACTACGAAATACTACTTCAATCAAGCAACTACCAAGATCAAAGTACTCAATATAAGTTAAAACTTAAGAACGAATAAGAACAAATGCTTACTTGAATTAGAAGTCGAATACAAAAATACCTCAGAACGCAACTCCAGGCGAGGGAGCTGAATTCAGAAGAATACAGCTACGAAGAAGCGCCGACAGGCCGGAACTCCTCCGAATCTCTACTCCTCTACTCTATCTCTCTACTTCTCTAGACAAGACTAGATCTAGAAGAACTAGTCTCTCTTAATTGCTATATCTAACCCTAACTGGAGATATTGAATTGAAGCTCAGGAATAGGGATTGCCTTCAGGGGGTCTGCCCCTTTATTTATAGCCCGGTGGGATGAACGTGCGCCGTAGGATTAAACCGACTTCAACAAAGAGCCGAGTTGACTCTTAAGAGGCGACGGAAGAAGACTCCAAAAGCGGTGGCCGAAACCCTAGAGGAGGGCGCCGGCTGGCCCCACCCTAGGGCCGGCGGGCCCCCTTTGTGGGGTCTCGGGCCCCGGTTGCTCGGATGTGTTCCAGACTCTTCTAGAGTATTCGTGATGATGTTTCCTTGGCGGTTAAGTTTCGTGTCTTTTATGCTTTTTAACCCTTCTTTTATGCTTTTCTAGAATAGTCCCTGGAAAATACAGAACATGCAAAACAGGTGAAAATTGTCAGTTAAAACTCTAGATTAGTGTGTATTCATGTGTCCTTTCATGTCTAAAGTTCTAATAAAAGTTGACGTTATCCACCGTCAACAGAAGCCTAGCCTTAGGCATCCCCCTCTTTATGGTTAAGGGCAAGGTTAAAAAAACGCTAGATGCTAGGTAAACGCTAGCCTCTTAAAAAGAGTAAACGTAGAGTAAACATCGACTAAACGTGGTTAAATTTTTTTGTTTTTTTAATTTTGATGATGCTTGGCATAAGGGACAAAGTAGTATAAGATATGGGCACAAAATAACATGAGCACGGCCAATCTAATTCAACCTAAATCACAGAGATGGACAAAAGGCGAAATCCATTAACTTGAAGACATCATATAGTGAATTAACATATTAACATGGGGAGGGATTCAAGGACCATCTAAATTGGAGCTATACCAAGGATGGATACAGGGTCGCTGGTGCAGGGCTTTGCCGGTGACAATGCGAGTGTTCAGAGTGCAAGAGAATATCGCGGCCTGCGCCAACTGCTCCTGCACGCCGCCTAAACGCGCCTAATGCCTAGACGCAGCGTCTAGGTGTGCCCAAAGTTTAATTGGGAGTCTAGGCCCTAAACGAGACGTTGAACCTCGGTTTAGAGTTTAATCGAGATTAAACGAAGTTTAATCACTTTTTCGAACCTTGGTTAAGGGTAGTGACTTCAATCCTGTCCAACTCCTGGGAACGGATTCACCGTCGTATGGCTGACCGATGTATCGCTACGTGGCCACATTGCCCGTGGAAAATAAGCCCTCAAGAAGTAGTTCCTCTCCCTATCACTAATTATAGCATGTGAGAATTTCACTAAAAGACATTTAATACTCTCTTCATTTCATCTATTTCAAATTGTAAGTCATTCAAAAATCTTAGATACCGAAAACATGTCAAGTTTGACCAAAATTATAGGGAGGAATACAAATACTTATGGCACCAAATAAATATATTATAAAAAACATATTAATTGAAGAACTTAATGATACCTAGTTGATATTGTAAATGTTGTTATCTATTATATATAAATTTGGTCAAGATTGACATGTTTTGACTCTCTAAGTTACAATTTAGGATGAAGAGGGCATTAATTAAATAACTTTTAATAAATGCCTAGAAATCTAAAACTCTGGTTGTGCTGCCGAGACGTGGCAGGAGCGGAACGGAGACGGTTCGTGTCGAGACACTGCACGGAGCTGGACTGCCGCTGGCCTTAGCCCAGCACGAGATGACATCCACGTCGGCGGAGCAGGACCTCTGGCCGCCGCCGGTACAGTACGGGATGGGCGCGACGAGCTTGACGCCGAACTCGGGCGCCCTGCCGTGGAGCATGTCGGCGGCGAGGCTGTCCAGCACGAAGCCCGGCAGGCGCACGCCGTCGCCCCAGGCGACGACGGAGCCTTCCTCCCTGCGCTCCCCGACCTCGACGCAGAACGCGGGCGCGCGTCCCGTGGCCACCGGCACCCCACCCCCGGACCGGAGGTACGACACCTCCACGGTGGTGCCGGCCTGCACGCACTCCCGGCGCTCCGCCGTGCGCGACGATGCCACGGCGACGGTCAGGTTGAACGCCACGTCGATAACGCGGAGGGTCGCCGCCGTTGCCGACGCCGACGACGCCGGGTGCTGCTGCTGCTGCCGCAGGTCGTCCTTGGCGGCGTGGTCGAGCCCGTAGACGGCGGCGATGGTGACCGTGTACTCGACGGGGTCGTAGGGCCTGCACGAGTCCCGGGCGCCGCCGCCGCCGAATAGGTACACGAGGCCGACGGCGACGACGGCGAGGATGAGTACGACGTACACGAGAAGGACGGCGCATATTATTGTTCCAACTATTTCATCTGTTTCTTCTGCTTTCTTTGGCTGCGTCTTCGTTGTTGATTGTTTCCCACTACTAAGCAGTCCGTCCGTCTCTGCGGCGGCGGCGGTGGAGGCCAGCAGTAGTCCGTCCGTCTCTGCGGCGGTGGCCATGGTTTGTTTGTTTCTCGATCGATCCTGCGTTTCTTCCGTGACAGATTCGCGCCGTTTCTGCCGGTATTTATTGGGGACTAGAGACCGCAAGCCGCGTTGCCGAGCATCGCGGGCAGTTCGGAACACATATGGAGTTACATGATATCATCTCCATAGTTACTTTTGTAGGGATAACATATGTTGAACATGCGCAACCATAAAATGGGGAAGCTAAAGGCCTGCTTGGATCATCTCTCCTAAACTTTGAAGGTCCAAAGGCTTTAAAGCAATTTAGTTCACTTTTGAGCTTTAAAGTTCTAATGTGATGTGGGCTAAAGTTTAGACCTAACTTTAGGCCACTTGTTTGTAGGTTTAGCTCTAAAATTTAAAGAAGGAAATTCAAATGGACCTAAGATGAAAAACCCTTAATGAAGCTACCTCACGTTCTAGCTTCCTCTGCTCCAAAGTAGTAAGGGTGTGATTGGAATGGAACAAAGGATTTTTTTTTTTAAGGAAAGCCGAGGAAGTTAATTAACTAGAGCGTTTGGAACATAGGAAGTATCGATTCCTTTCCTCCGTTTACTTTAGTTGGATGCTCATTTCACAGGAAATAAAAAACCTACCCACGCTGTTATATTGTCAGTGACCCAAAGTCCCAAACATTTTAGTTAACGCAAGTGAAGCTCCATGCCGATATTTTTCCACAGGAATAGATTCGTGTTAACGATCAAGCCTGCAATCCAAACAGGTCGAAGTATGTATTCCAATGTTTTGGAATCCGGTTGTTTTTTTACTTTTCGCTCTACCTGATTCCTACATTTTTCTTCTTTCCTTTGTTTTATATTCCTGTATTCCAAACAAACCCTAAACGTTTTGAATTTTTTTAGACAAATTATACATCTATAAGTATACTCCTATGTAGCAGAGTTCTTATATAATAATTTAGAATAAAGGGAGTAGTTTTACTTATATAAGTTAGAATATCTTTAGTTTCACCAAAATTATACAATATATGTATAATACCCGGTAAATATGCTATTAAAATGTATAGAGTATGTTTTGTAGTAAATGAATCTAATCATTTTTTGTCAAGGCTATTTTGATCCCATAATCACTTTAGCTCTTGAGCTCTAGGTCTAAACTGTTGTCTGAAGTTTAGATAGTATTAAGTTTTTAGTCCTTAATTTTAATTATTAAAATTTAGACTAGAGAATCGAAACATGCACTTAATAAATATAGAGCAACTCCAACAGAGTTGGTAAAAATGGATTGCTAAACTTATGATTTAGCCATCTTTTAAAATAGAAAAGTTTATAAAAAAATAGAAAACTCCAACCGTCTTTCTACTATGACAATGCTAGATGGTTAGCGACACATCCAAGCTATATTTACCATGTAAATTTTAGAAATAGCTCGTTTACTATTTTACAAAATAAGATAGCATAGTTGTTAGAGTTCACTTTTTACTCTAAAAGTCTAAATATTAGTATATAGCATTAGCATATAAATAAGGCTAGAGAGGAGGTAGCTTTTTTTTTTTTTCACATTCTTTGGGTCGTCCCTCTGCCGGGCACATGCGATCCCTCCGCGGCTCCGCGCCCAGACCCCGAATACGCGCAGGGATGGAATCCCACGAGCAACATAAAAAAAATAACGACAGCACCTCGCCGCCCACGAAGCTAGGGTTGCTCCCGCCGCCTCCGCGCCCACGCTGCGGCCCCTCAGACGCCTGCGCACCCACACCGCGGCATCGCTTCTCGCCCACCCCTCAGACATCGTCCCCGTCGCGGTTCCAGCCGGAGGGGAGGCGGTGCGGGCGTGGCGGGCAAGAGGAGGAGGGTGGAGCTCGCGGAAGCCCCCGCGTTGGTGTCATCGGCGATGCTGATGGAGGTAGAGGAGTATGGAGAGATGATGGAGAGCGTGGGTGAAGTCACGTTCACGCTCGATGGGCTCTGCCCCGCCGCGCAGAGGCGGACACGGCGGCCGGCCTGCTCAATCGAGCTGCTTGGGATCTGCATCTCCGCCGAGTGCTGCCGCTTGCTCCAGTGGCAAGGGTGAGAGCATCAAAGGCGCCTCTTTCCCCTTGTGCTCAGCCAAGAACATCAATTGGGTTTATCTTTGACCGGAAGTTCGAGAACCCTGATGATATTCTTGTGCGAATAGAGCTCGGATTAGGATTTCTTTAAGAAAGGAACCACCTTTTTGCCTTTGGACCATGGGCTTCCTGATTTTCAGTTCGGAGTCGGCCTTTCAGAAATTAACAGTTCAGAGTCTGCCTTTGTGCACTAAACATCTGTGGCTGCTCTGATTTTCAGTTCAGAGTCGGACTTTCAGAAATTAACATATTCTGTCAGCAGGGGCATTCAGAAATTACCAAGAAATTAAAGCCAGCCATAGCAGTCACACCTCCTGTGTGTGATACCATATTCTGTCTGTCAGCTAATCAATTGACCATGTTACTTATGTTCAGTTTTTTATATTGCTTTATATGCTTTGCCTGCTTGACAGTCTATCCATGCAATGGATAAAAGAGCTATTCTATAAAAGAGCTATTCTACTTGAGCCTGTATAATTCTCTATGCAGTGGATAAAAGAGCTATTCTACTTCAGCCTATGTTGTGTTTTATTTGTAGCAAATAGATTGCATCATAAGAAATCAAAATCGGAAGAAATTTAGTTGTGTGATGCTGCAAGTATAACTAAGTGAAATCCATTAACTAATCTATATGGGTTAGAGATATAATAAATTTAGTTGTGTGATGCCTGTTGTGTTTTCTGATTTTTTTTCAAAATATAACATGCTCTTTTTTCTGATCGGCAAAAGTTGGCGACATGAATCAGTGGTGTATTTTCTGTTGGACAAGCTTCAGGTCAGGTAGGATTTGCTGACAATTCATGAGCCTTTTTTAACCTATATGACTAATACGTGAAATTTAATGTGCTTCTCAATTGAATGAAAAATTGCTCGGGAGTCTGGGTCATGAAATGGATGCTTTGTGTTGAGCTTAACGGTTATGATTATAGGAATTTTGGCTACACCCTGATTTTTTTTTTGAATTATCTGTGGTAGTGCTATATGTTGACGGTGGATAACGTCAACTTTTATTAGAACTTTAGACACCAAAGGATACATGAATACACACTAGTGTAGGGTTTTAACTGACAGTTTCACGAGTTTTGTATGTTTTGTATTTTCCAGGGGCTATTCTAGAAAAGCATAAAAGAAGAGTTAAAGAGCATGATTACCACATAACTTAACCGTCAAGAAAACATCATCACGACAACACTAGAAGCATCTGGAACACACCTGAAGCACCGGGGCCCGAGACCCACCAGGGTGGGGCCGGCCGGAGCTCCCATGCTAGGGTTTCGGCCAAGCTTCTGGAGTCTTCTTCCGCCGCCTTTGTGGAGTCATCTTGGTCCTTGTTTCAAGTCGGTTTGATCCTACGGCGTACGTGCATCCCACCGAGCTATAAATAAAGGGGCAGACCCTCCTGGAGGCATCAACCTATCATTCATTCAAGGCATCAAGTCCTCAAGCCATCAAGAGCCTCCAGATTCATCAAGAGCCTCCTAGTTCATAGTTCAGCCTAATTAGATTAGAGAGTAGATGAGTTCTAATTCTTCAGCGAATCTGGAGCCCCGACGTCTGTCTGGAGCACGGAGTTCGGTATAATTCTAGTTCTTTCTCTATTATTGTATTCTTCATTATGATTAGGGAAACATTGTTCTTAATAGTTCTATGTTCTTGATTACAATAGTCTTTGTCTACTTTGATTATATGTCTAATATAGTTGGTTTGATCTTACTGAATTCATGTAATTGCTCGTATAGCGTTTATTCATGCGTACGATGGATAGATGATGAACGATATGTAGACGTGGCGTCTAGATATTTTGTTTATCTGCGAGTGCACCCTGATGTGCCGGGTCATGTGGTAGATCGCGTAGGTGACAACTGCGTTGAGTCCCCTGCACTCCACCCCCCCATACGTAGGCCAGCAGGCACGGTCACAAAGTTGGGTGATGATTTTGTTTCACATCCTTCCTAGATGATGCCCTTTACATGTGATTATGATATAGGATTAGTTTAACAATAATTGCTAGATGTAATTGCACTAATTAGAATTATTCATTTATGTAGTTATAGAATTACTTTTAATATTAATTTCTTAGTTAGCTATTACTATGACTAGAGAAGTGTTCTGATGATTATCTTTTATTTATGATGCTTGTTCCTTATTTACCTTGTGACCTCTACCTGTTATGAGTAGAGTAAATGATATCGGTAATGTTACTTATCCATTGTATACCATCACTATCAATATAATAGATTAAAGTTTATCCTAATCCTTCCCAGTGGTATAAATATAAATCGATAACCTGGTAGAACTCTCTAGGTAAAATGCTACAATTGTATAATTATCTGTCCGCTTGCAGAACTGATCTTAGTTTATATTATTTATATTTATTTCTGTCTAGTCACATAGATTAATATATAAAACCTTTATTTATTCTTAGCATTATTAATTAGGGATGACAACCTAGTTCTTGCATAAGAATGTTGGTAATAGAAAAGTGGCTAGTTGCTAATGACAAGTTAATTAATTACCTTTCATCTTCTAATCTCGCCTCTCACATTAAAAGTTATATAGTTATATTTGGCAACGTTAGTAGATGTCAACAAGCATTTTTGGCGCCGTTGCCGGGGAAGGCACATAAACTTAGAAAATTTAGAAAATATTGATAGCATATGTATACATAATGGATAAGATTGTATTACCGATTGATCTCTAACTCAAACAGGACACCCTTATTTTTTTATCATTTGCTTATCTTATGCAGGGTGATGAATGAATGGTTTTTCTCTTCCAAATAATTATATTGACGATCCAGAGAAACTCCTAAGAAGAAAGAAGTTTGTAGAGACAAGGAAAGATCCCAAATCACTATAAAAACACCCATCGTTTCTCGAGCTAGTTTATCAAAGGAGCCAGCTCCAATATTAAAAGAAGAACACTTAAGAGAAGATTTATTTCCTGTGTTTGAAGACATGGCTGAGAAGACGCTGCGCGAGTTCTCTGCCCCGACAACAGAAAATATCCGGACTAGACCAGCAGTCAATACTGGGGAGAGTAGATTCGAGCTCAAGCCTGCTCTTATCACCATGGTTCAAGCCAGCCAGTTCTGTGGAAAAGCTCATGAAGATACAAGTGCACACTTACAACACTTTTTAGAGATTTGCAGCACCTTCACGATCAGAGGAGTACCAAGAGATGTTATTTTACTCCGTCTTTTCCCATTTTCACTTTTGGGGAAAGCCAAACAGTGGTTCTACGCTAACAAAGACAAGAACACTACATGGGACCGATGCTCAACTGCTTTCCTGGTAAAGTTCTTTCCTACAGGCAAGACAAATGCTCTGCGTGGAAAAATCTCAAGTTTTCAACAGCAACATGACGAATCATTCACTGAAACATGGGAGAGATTCCAAGATTACATTGAAGACTGTCCTCATCATAGGATAGAGGATTGGCTACTATTGCAGACCTTCTACCATGGGCTTATCTCAAGCACACGTGAGTACATAGATACTACAGCTGGAGGAGCTTTCCTGTCACTTAAGCTTCCAGAAGCTTAAGCACTTGTTGAGAAAATGGCCTTAAATTCAAGCTGTAATGAAGAACATACTCAACCTCCCAAGAGAGGAGGATGCCTCCATCATCTGAAGGAGACTGACATTGTCACTGCCAAGCTAGACCTCATCATGAAGAAGCTCGACATAGAGAAGAAGGAAGTCATGCATATCAATGATTCCCGCATGACCTGTGAAGAATGTGGAGATTACGGGCATTCAGCTGTCAACTGTCCTATATTGCAACAGGATGTGAACTTTATCAACAACAATACCTACTATCATCCTCAGTAAAGTCAAGGATGGAACCACCCAAAACAAGGATGGAATCAGCAACCTCGACAAGGTAACAACCAAGGTAATAATTACAATAATTACAATCTTCCGCCTTTAAGAGATTTAGTTGCTGGTCAATCTAAATTGTTAGATCAAATGTCTAGAAAGGTAGCCTCAAATGATAAAGTTTTAGAAAATATAAATATTAGAATGGATACCTTTGCTTCTGCTATAAAAAATCAGCACAGTTTTAATAAAATGCTAGAATCACAATTAGCTCAGCTTGCTGCTGTTGTCCCTCCATTTGAGAAAGGTAAGATTCCGGGCCAGCCGGAAGATTTAGAAACTGCTAACCTTGTTGATATTCACAGTGCAACACAATACCAAATTGAACCTGCAGATATACAGTGGATAGATCACTCACTACCTAAGAAGATGGGAGACCTTGGAAGACCTGTGATTCCTATCTCCATAGGATGTCACAACTTTCCAGAGGCTATCTGCGATTTCGGCGCAAGTGTCAACATAATGTCTAAGATAATCTATGAGAGAATTTTAGGTGATCCTTTATTGTACACAGATATGCGTTTACAACTTGCAGATCAGTCCATTTGCTACCCCGAGGGAGTACTAGAAGAAGCTGTTATCAGAGTGGGGCAATCATATATCTCAATTGACTTTGTGATCATGGATACCGGAGGAGATGAGAAGGCACCCATTATTTTAGGACGACCATTCTTATGCACAATCAAAGCCATCATCTATGTGGAACACGCCAAGATTGTCCTCTCCATCAAAGACAAGAAGGAGAGATTTTCATTCAAGAACCGCATCCTCAAGAATCCTGCAGTCCCAAAGCAATTCCATCAACAAGAAGAGCAACAACAACAACCAGCACCCAAGAAGAAGAACAATAGAAGATGGAGGAAGAACAAGCCCCAGCATGTATCTGAAGGAACCGCTCAGCTAATCAATGCTATCAACACAGAAAATGATCATATGCTCCCAAAACCACTTCCAACAAAGAAAGGTGACCTAGGTATCATCGAATGCACAATCAGCGACATCACTTTTTCCGACACCATCTGCGACACTGGATCAGGCGTCAACGTAATGTCCAAAAAGGTATATGATGAATTATTTGATGATTTATCATTATACTCAACATATATTCAGTTGCAGATGGCAGACCAATCACTGAGATTCCCTGAAGGCGTAGTCAAAGATGTAATGGTAAGAATTCAAAATAAATATATACCCACAGATTTTCTAGTTCTTGACACGCAGGGAAACGATGAATCACTTATTCTTTTGGGAAGACCGTTCCTCTATACTGCCAATGCTATCATCTACATCGGGTCTGGACAGATCCACTTCAACCTACCCACAGGAAAGGTACGCTGTCAATTTAAAACACATCTTAACCATGAGCAGATCAGGAAGCAACGCAACAGAAGGAAACGCCAAGCCCGCCGTCAGGCTACCCAGCCTCACTGTGGATGGAAGGAGTTCCCTGGTAGGATTGTGAAGTATGAAGACTGCTACAAGGAGCAAGAAGAATCCGTACAAGCACCACACTGAAGTGAGTGGGAAGCGGAAGCTGAGAGGATGGACCAGATTGCTAAGGCAGAGAAAGAAGAGATTCAGGCACAAGTAGAAGAATGGATAAAGGGAGATGAAGAATCAAGAGAAGTTTACAAGGAAGAGCTGGAACTAGAAAAGAGAGAAGCAGAAGGGACAGAAAAGAGATGGAAGGAGAAGAAAGAAGCACCTGCTACACTACCGCAAAATGGGGAATTGACTGAGGTAACCTCAGACAATAAACCTACTGAGTAAGTACTCTCCTCTATCTAAGTCCTGTCGGTAGATGTTCAATTCCGTACCCTAGCCATAAGGTTAGAATGGTAGTTATCTAATTAATCTAGCATTCATTAGTAATTTTGCTTAGCACATTTATTAGTACAATCATTTTTGCATAAAAATAATAAAACCAACAAAAAATATTTACTGCTTTATTTACTGCATCATAAATATTAAAGCCCCATGTGAATGAACCTATGGTAACCCTGTAAGCATATTTACTGTGGTGGCATAAAAATAAAAATGATTTATAGATAGTAGTAGTACTTATATTTACTTTGTTGCATTAAGAAAATCCTAAACCCATGGAAATGAATATTCCCTGTGGTGGCATAAAAAATATATATTAAGCATGCATGCATCTTTGATTTCTGCTAAGAAAATTAGAAAATCCTAAAAAGAGAATCATGTTAGAATCCTGCTAAAATCTATTAATTAAAATCAACTCAAAGAATAATCAAAGTGCTCATTGGCTGACCACTAACCTCTTGATAATTAGAGCCTCGAGTTTTGGTTTTCTTGTTGGAGTATAACTATGCAGGAATAATATTATGACTAAGGAGAGAGTCTATTAGTGACACCCATCAGGACTGTTGCTAACCAACTCACTTTGAAGATCATTCATGCACCAAGTATTACAGACATCAAGCTTGGGGGAGGAGCATCCCCTAGTTACCTGGTAACTTTATCTATGCGCTTATTAAGTCTACTTTACACCTTTCACAAAAATACCAAAAATATGTGGGCACATGAAGGTCCACACTCTTATAGAAGTTTTCCGATTAGGTAAAGGAGCTTAAGCTTCTGCTAAAAATATAAAATAAATCACTTACCATGGAGTGGTATTAAACCTAACCCCTCTCCATAAGATTTGGTATTTTATTGGCAATTGAGTTTCACAGGACAACACAAGATCAAGGAGCTAGTCAACCCGATGCCCTTACACTGCCAATACACTACTCAGAAAGATCACTCAACTTGCAACATCAAAGACCCTGTTAAACGTCAAGCTTGGGGAGGGCACCCTCCAATTAAAATCCAGCTAAGTATAAGTTTCCTATCTTATTATTGTTATTATCATATCGTTTTTTCGCGTGAGTTAACTAGTAAAATAAAATCTGAAAACCAAATAAATATCTATCTTTATATAGAGTTTGTTTAGAGTCAGTCTAGGCTATAACTAAATTAAAAATGATGAACATTAAAATTTTGTCTTGGAGATGATGAATAGTTGCTCTGTCACAGTACTTTTTAAATGCCTAGTTGTCAAACTTAAATTCTCCTAAGTTTTAGATATTGCTGTTTTAACTTAAGAATTTACTCTGAATCTGAAACTTGTGGAGGCATACGTTTGAGTTAAGTCTAGGTAATTGCTTGATAAGATTCATGAAAGTTGAGCTGCTATTTATCTTATTCCTAGCATTACTAAGTTCTGGAGATTTATTTTGAAAACTTAAAATTTACATGATGAGCTCTTGTATGACAAAATGTGAATTCCTACCAAAGCCATATATATGATACATCTAGATAGGAAAACCTTTTGCACATTCATGCTGCTTGCTTTACATCGAGTTTAGTTAACCTTTGTTGTATACCATATGAGAGTCTTGTCATGCTTTTAAAACCAAGATCACGTGCACACTCTAGCACATATGCATTATTCCTACCCTGGGAGTAATCGCAACCATTTCCACTTTCATCAATGTTCATCATGAAAATGTTTTCTCCCACTCTAGGAGTAAACACCCAAAAATATATAAACCCCGTAGGACAGCCTTGATATAATTACTCTAAGTTCTTATTATTATTATCTCTCCAGTTATTCATATTCAAAGGATACATATGGCTATGCAAAAATATAAAAAGGGAGTAAAAGATGGACAAGTGTCACAGCATTAAAACAGTGGGTACTAGATGCCCACCTCCCGAATGAAAAAAAGAGAGATAGAAAGAATGAAGATAGCCCATGTGTTCCTCCAAGTTACAAATGAGAGTGAATCATTTTCAAAGAGCAAAAGTAGAATTAGGAATAGCCACTAAATACCACATATACACCTATCCACCTTATTCCATACACATGCACATCTTGGTTTGATTGTATGCCTCGATTCTCTGTGGATCCATTGTTTGACTTTACAACATATGAATTGCAAGTATGCTTAAACCTTGTTATTGCCACTCCTATAAGCTCCACTATAAATCCTTAGTATAGGAAGGCATAACATTAATGATCAATAAATATCATATACACTGAGAGATAAGGGCGTCATACAATTAAAGCTCTGAGTTTTATTTTGAAAACTTGCAAAACTCCGAAATGTTGGTACTGTGAAGAATTTGCTACATAGTGCAAGACTTGATTGTTCTTTCTTTCAATTACTCAAGACTGAGGCAAGAACGGAAAAGCCCCATAGTTAAAGGTAAAATGGGTAACTTTAAAAGTTAGAGCAGTTTTGTCTAATCCGGAGGAGAATTTATGTTTGAAGCATGTGTACTTGGGAAGTATGAAAATATTGTAGCAACTCCTGATCCAATTACATTAGTAATTAAGCTTAGTTCATTTGCCAAGGGACTGGCAAACAGGTAAGCTTGGGGGTGTTGTTGACGGTGGATAGCGTCAACTTTTATTAGAACTTTAGACACCAAAGGATAATGAATACACACTAGTCTAGGGTTTTAACTGACAGTTTCCACGAGTTTTGCATGTTCTGTATTTTCCAAGAGCTATTCCTGAAAAGTATAAAAGAAGGGTTAAAGAGCATGATTACCACGTAACTTAACCGCCAAGGAAACATCATCACGAGAACACTAGAAGCATCTGGAACACACCTGAAGCACCGGGGCCCGAGACCCACCAGGGTGGGGCCGGCCGGCGCCCCCCTGCTAGGGTTTCGGCCCAGTTTTTGGAGTCTTCTTCCGCCGCCTTTGTGGAGTCCTTTCGGCCCTTGTTTCAAGTCGGTTTGATCCTACGGCGTACGTGCATCCTACCGGGCTATAAATAAAGGGGCATACCCCCCTGGAGGCATCAACCCATCATTCATTCAAGGCATCAAGTCCTCAAACCATCAAGAGCCTCCTAGTTCATAGTTCTAGCCTAGTTAGATTAGAGAGTAGAGGAGTTCTAGTTCTTCGGCGGACCTGGAGCCCCGGCGTCTGTCTGGAGCACGGAGTTCGGTATAATTCTAGTTCTTTCTCTATTATTGTATTCTTCATTATGATTAGAAAAACATTGTTCTTATTAGTTCATATGTTCTTGATTACAATAGTCTTTGTCTACTTTGATTATATGTCTAGTATAGTTGGTTTGATCTTACTGAATTCATGTAATTGCTCGTATAGCGTTTATTCATGCGTACGATGGATAGATGATGAACGATATGTAGACGTGGTGTTTAGGTGTTTTGTTTATCTGCGAGTGCACCCTGATGTATCGGGTCGTGTGGTTGATCGCGTAGGTGATAGCTGCATTGAGTCCTCTGTAGTCCACCCCCCGTACGTAGGCCAGCAGGCACGATCACGAAGTTGGATGATGACTCTGTTTCACATCCTTCCTAGATGATGCCCTTTGCATGTGATTATGATATAGGATTAGTCTAACAATGATTGCTAGATGTAATTGCACTAATTAGAGTTATTCATTTATGTAGTTATAGAATTACCTTTGATATTAATTCCTTAGTTTATCCATTGGCTAGTTATTACTATGACTAGAGAAGTGCTCTGATGATTATCTTTTATTTATGATGCTTGTTCATACTTATCACCTTTATCTTATTTACCTTGTGACCTCTACCTGTTATGAGTAGAGTAAATGACATCGGTAATGTCACTTATCCATTATATACCATCACTATCAATATAATAGATTAAAGTTTATCCTAATCCTTCCCAGTGGTATAAATATAAATCGACAACCTGATAGAACTCCCTAGGTAAAATGCTACAATGGTATAATTATCTGTCCGCTTGCAGAACTGATCTTAGTTTATATTACTTATATTTATTTCTGCCTAGTCACATAGATTAATATATAAAACTTTTATTTATTCTTAACATTATTAATTAGGGATGACAACCAAGTTGTTGCATAAGAATGTTGGTAATAGAAAAGTGGCTAGTTGCTAATGACAAGTTAATTAATTACTATTTATTTTCTAATCTCGCCTCTCGCATTAAAAGTTATATAGTTATATTTGACGACGTTAGTAGATGTCAACACTATACTAAATGAAATTAACAGGGTGGTAATAAAATGAAAAAGACTATCAAATGTTTTTACCTCAGTCATGTGCTTGGGAGAGATGGCTACTCAGAATGGTGAAGACTACAAGAAAATTATTTAGTGCCATAGAAAAAGTTTTGGATAGCTGAAGAGAAATATTTTGATACTGTAACTGGCCTGAAGTATATAGCTGATTATATGTATGTGATACTGAAATAATGTGTCAATCTTCAAGAGTGAAGCTAACTTCAATCTTTTTAATATTATTAACAGTGGTAGTGGCCTGGCTTACATTTTATTAGCAATAAAGAGGCCATGGGGTCAGGTGCTTAGGAACATCCAGTAATTAAACTTCAACAAGGCACTGCTTGTGCGCTTGAAATCAGTTTTTTTTAAGAACTGTTACTGTTCATGATCCTAGTTGATCTTGTCATATGTTTCTGACACTGCAAAGTGTTTAGTGCACAAGCAATCAGATTCCCTTGATATAACCCCTTTTCTGCTGCCTGCAATTTGCAGTGTCAGAGTCGCTATAGTTAGAGCATTCCCTTGATATAACCAACTTTCTGTTGCAAGGGCTTTGGCATCTAACCTTACATGCTGTAGTGTCATTTTCTCAGGTGTCCCTTGCATTGCAGGCCCTGGTACAGAACTTTGATTACTGGGCTATGACATGTTACTCTCATACTCTCACTACGATTTGGCATACTCATCCAGGAAGGTAAGATCCCAATCCGGTGAGGATAAGCTCAATTTAGGATATGTGTTCAGTCCAAGTGCAGCTCTGAGGCAACAAGATCGATTTGGGGTGGAGTTAAGACGAAATGGGTATGGTGTCAATCAAATCTTTTTTTTCCTTTCTTGCTTTAGTTGTGGTCATGTTCTGAGTGCCTACTTTTGAAGGTGTGGCAGGTTGCCGGCTTGAAACTCTGACCAGTATTATGAATCCTCCATGTCCTCATCAATTATTAATTCATCTACATAGAATAATGGCATTGAAGCTGTTGGTGGTTGTAGAACAAGAGGCGCAACGACTCGACCATGCACTGAAGTGGAGACAACTTGACACCTCGCTGCGAGTAGTAGCTCTGGAGGGTACAAAATTCCTGATGATAGCATGTTTTAATTGAAAGCATTAGTATTTTGTAATCATGCAATGGAAATTCAAAGTATGTGGTCTTGGCATGATAGCCTGATTTACAGTTTGACTTTAACATAGATACAAAGGGCACAACATCAGTTTCTTAGATAATGAATAATTGACCTTACATAACTGCACAATTTATGATCTTTGGAAGGCTGTAAGAGATTTCTTCTAATTGCGGTTCAACCTGGCATGGAGAGGTCAGGGATCTGAATGAAATTGACTTGTAGCGGGCAAAGATGTGTCCACAAGCAGAGATGTTCAGTTAATGATCTTTGGAAGGCTCTGGCCATCTTCTCTGTTACTATGTTTAATTCATGAACTTTGCCTTTTGATTAAATGTCACTTTAACGTTTGTATTTAATTTTATAATATTTTTATCCTACCCTGCGATCCGTATGTTTTTTATACAAAAGTTTAGCTGTCTCGTACCAACGCACGGGCACACTATCTAATATGGCATATAAAATAAAGATGACATGTCTCTTGGAGAAGAAGAAAATTAACAAGTAAGTTTTCCTACGACTTGAGGAATCCCTTGATGATTCTAGTACTCCTAGCTTGGCATAGCAATACGAGATCTGTATTACTGTTCGGGGAATGGAGTCAGAGATGCAATTTCAAATTTGTATTCATGAATCATGATTTTGGTCTTTTGGAAGCAGGTGGCCTGCCTTTCCAAATGAACACTCCTATAGACAGGATAGCAATCATTCGGGTTCATTCCCTGCCACTTTCGTTACTCCTTTACTTTTGCAGGCACAGAAGCCCAACCTTTTGCTTTCGTTGTTCCCAATGCCTTCTCGAGTCTCGACTTGTCTGCACTTCAGAATACCACCACTGCCCACTGCGGGCAAGGCCAAGGCATCTGTCACTCTGATCTCATCTTCATCGTCAGTCTTGACTGGAGTTTGTTAGTTCCACCGGCAGGCGTCGCAGCAGCGGCAGGTTAATACTCGCCCCTTCTCTTCTTCTTTTTTCTCATCCCATGATTAACCGATTATTCTTCGTAGATTGGCTTCATTTATTATTGTTAACTTGTTATTAATATACTACTGCTGTAGTATATTTTAGTGGCTAATATGACAAGATAAAGCCTAACCTGATGAATGATTTGTTGTGGTTGCTGTCTGTGTCTCTTCTGTAGTTCCTTTGATATACTGTATGCAATATGCTGCCGGTAGTTCCGTTAAATCCATAAAGCTTGTTCATTTAGAATTTCAGATCCTTTCACTTGTTCAGTAACTCCTACCTCTGAAAATTTTCATGCCAACACCATTCAGATCTATCTTGCTCATTCAGTCATTAACCCTACTTGCGAAGCCTTTTTTTTTTCCATCCACATAGGCGTATGTATTCCTGCATGAATCACAGAGTAGTTAGGAAACTTCATGCATTTTCGTGCTCGAAACAATGGATAATCGTATCCCAGAAGGTTTAATAAAATAAATGTTTCTGCATATTCTCTGTTGTTTCTGAATGCAGAAGTACGATTCAGTTCCTTCAGAGGAGAATTTTGATTCACATCGCATTCGTTCAGGGAACAAGAAGATCTAATCATACCCTTTTCTGCATGCTGCAAGCAGTCGCCATCGACAAACAATGGAGACGTCACCAGCGCGAGCAAGAAGCGCAAGGCCTCCAACAACTCCCACCTGCACCGGCCCGGGGCTCCTCGTCGGCCTCACCAAGCTCTTCAGCCTCACCAAGGTCTGCGCGGCGCCAACGCCGGCGACCGGCGACGGCGATGCAGCAGCAGCGACGACAAAGCCCGGACACGACGCCGACGACCCCGGTCCCGAGCCAAGGCTCGTCCTCGTGAGGCTGTTGGACGCGGTGTCGGCGCTCAAGTCCGGCTACGTCAAGCTGCAGCGAGCGCACTTCCCCTACGACCCCGACAGGGTGGCCGCCACCGACGAGGCCGTGGCGTCGGAGCTCGACTCGGTCGCCGCGCTGCGGTGCCTCTGCACCTCCCGCCGCGGGATCGGCCCGCTCGTCGACGACCGGTGGGCCCTGGTGCAGCGCCTGGAGGCCGAGGCGAGGAGGAGGGACGCCGACATCGCCGCGCTCGGGAGCGAGCTCCGGCGGCTGCGGCGGGACAACGCCAGGCTCAACAGGCAGGTCGTCAGGAGCAGGAACGACGACGGCGGCCGTCGCAGTGGCAGCAGGCCGCTGCTGCTCTCCGTGCCGAAGGAGCTGGCGACTCCGGCGGCGCTCGTGAGCCGGTTCGTCGCGGCGTCGAGGTCGGTCAGCGACTTCGCGGAGCTGCTACTGTTTGGTGGTGGTGCTGGTACCTTCCGGCTGACGGCGGCGGCGGCGGCGGCGGCGCCTGAGCCATGTGTAGTCAGCGACGACGCAGACTCTGCGGCGGCGGCAGAGCAGCAGGCGCGGTCGTGGAGAAGGTACTCGCTGGAGGCGCACCTGTGGCGAGCGATGCTGCTCGTCGGCGGCGCCGGCGAAGAGGAGTGCTGGTGCAGCGGCGCTGGAAGCTTCCACCGGATCATGAAGCCCCGCGACGCTCTCGATGCCCTGATGCAGTTCCCTCGGTCGGGTCTCTCGGCGTTCTGCCGCGTGGCCTACATCGCCGCCGTGCCGGCGGAGGCGGAGGCGGCCGCGCGCGGCAACCTGGACCAGAGGGCCTTCGTGTCCCGCGGCGGCCACCCGAGGACGCCGCTCTACCGCGCGTTCTCGAGCGCCGCCAGGTCCGTGTGGGCGCTCCGGGTGCTCCTGATGACAGTGACGGCGGCGCGCTGCTCGGGGCCGGAATCGGAGGTGGGGAGTGGTGGTGGCGGTGTCAGGATGTTCTACGCCGGCAGGGGGAGCATGTACGCGGCGGAGTTCATGGAGAGCGTGCCTGCGCTTGGCGCGGAAGAAGGTCGCCGCGTGGAGGCGGGCGAGGAAGAGAAGCTCAGCGTCGTGTTTACCGTGACGCCAGGTGTCAAGGTCGGCCACACAGTGGTGCCGTGCAGGGTGCTTCTCTCTCGTCGCCGGGAGGGGTTCGTCCGGATCCGATAACGACTCTCGTCAGGAAACGAGTTAGTTTTTTTTTTTTTTCGTTACGATCTGAATCTTAATATCGGCAGCCCAAATTTGCAGGAGTTATGTTGAGTTGTGCATTTGAGGTTTGCATTCTTATGTTTTGCTAAAATTCACAAAATCACCTCTCCAACAGTTTTGCATATTGGTTTTGCATTTTAGTAAACTTGGCAATTTCAGGGGGAGGTTTAGCATATATGGGAGTCCGCGGCGACTTGGCATTCGCGACCTCCCGGGGTATGACTGGTGGACCCCGGGGTATGTTGTGGTCCATTTTTGGGATTTGCCAAGTTAAAAATGCACAACTGTTGGAGAAGGATTTTTTTCTCCTTTACTAGATCATTTGGGGAGTTGGCAAACAACAACAATTGCCAAACCAAAAATGCACAACTGTTGGAGGTGCTCTTAGTACCCCAAATGTACAAGAGTTATATGGGATGTTGATAACCTGGAGTTTGGTGGGTGAATTTAATGAACTAATAATCTATAAAGAAGAAAGTTTGGACACGTCCTTCCATCGATGCCAGTGTACAAATCTCAAGTTTGGTGGATGTGAAAGAGGTAAAATAAGAATTTTGAGTACCAAACTTCTTGAGGTGATAGAGAACATCATAAACTATGTTAGAAAAATACATCTTAATATTTTACCATTAGTTTGATTTGATAGCCCACCAAATTTTAAAATAAATTAGGCAAAATCTGGAGATACATATATCGTACAAAATATAATGATGGAAAATTCATAATGTATTTTCTGAATACAAAATATGTTGTCCTCTATGACCTCACAAATTTAAAATCTTAAGACACAATTTGTAAAAAAAACATCATTTTTAGGTGGAAACTGTAATTTGTACTTGTACTTTACCTTTTTCATGACGTTTTGCTTTTCTTTGTGTTATTGTTTGAGTGGAGATTTTGTTGACGTTCTGTATCTTGGTATGGGCAGGGGCAGCGCAAATATGCAGGAGTTAGCCTATCTCTAACAAGACCATGCATATGGAGACCTATATTTAAAATAGGTCTTCAACTGTAATGTTTCAGCCTCTAATAGAATACGCATACTAGAAACGTATTTTGGGTCTCATAAGAGACACAACCCAGATTTGAGTCTCCTCTCCCCTTGAAACCCATTTGCAGAGAGATTCTCATTTAGTTGTTGTTGTTGGAAAAGATTTAAAATGGGTATTGAAGCCATTCACTGTAGCGCAACCCAAACATGAAATGGGTATTATATTTTGGATGTCGTTGTTGGAGATAGTCTTACATATTTCCCGAATGGTAACGATAGATATCAGACGTCCGGCGGGTGGACAGACGCGCGTGTGACTCCCAGCGCTGCGGTCCGCCCGCCCCCGCGTCTGTTTTTTTTTTCATTTCCCTTTTTCTTTTTCTTTTTCATTTTTTTCTTTTTCTTTTTCTTTTTCTTTTTTTCTTCCATTTTTTTCCTTATCTTCATTTTTTCAGATATACTATATTGCAAGTGTTGTTTAAAATATTTCATTCCAATTATATATATATATATATATATGTTTTCTCATGTTTCATCTTATTTTTCTAAAATAAATGTTTGCAAGTGTTTCATCTGAATGTTACATCTGTTTTCACATGTGTTGTTGCAACTGTTTTATCTGAATGTTGCGTTTGTTTGTAAATGGTTTCCAAACGTTTTTCAGATGTTTTTTCTTCCAAATGTTTCACACTCATGTTTCGAGTGTTTCAATAGTTTCGTACATATGTTGTAAGTGTTGTATCTGAATGCTTCAAAGATAGATTTGGTATTACTGCTAGTATTTTAAATGCATATTTCATGCCTATCGGCTGAATCGGGAGGTGCGCCATAGGCAGCGACCCTGCTCTGCTACAGCCAGCGCGATCTCGTATCTTCTCAGCAACTGTCATTGTCCATTTGCCCGCGCGCTCATCTTTCTTGCCTCATTCTGTGCTTCATAGCGGCCATCCTCTATCCTTGGCAACTTCGATACCCGATCCAGCTTGGCCGTCGTAACCTCCCATTAACCGTTGTTTACCTCCTCCATCATAGGATGGCTTGGACTGACCGTTCCCCTTCTCTGCTCTGCGTCGTTCGAAAGAAAGGGTGATACATGCATGTTACAAAAGTACATATCTAGTGTTTCAATAGTTTCAGAAGTATGTTTCAGGTGTTTCGTATTGATGTTACAAAAATATATCTAGATGTTATATATGTTATAAAAAAATTATCAAAATATATTCATATGGGATCTTGTTTTAAAGAATTTAATGTAAGAAACACGATGGCATAATCGGACTTCAATTAGGATATTTAGTTTATGAGTTATAACTTTTTTTAACTAAAAACCCATGAGATATTTGATGATGTCA
Source organism: Eremochloa ophiuroides (assembly GCA_038502445.1). Classification (NCBI taxonomy): domain Eukaryota; kingdom Viridiplantae; phylum Streptophyta; class Magnoliopsida; order Poales; family Poaceae; genus Eremochloa; species Eremochloa ophiuroides. Next base: position 84,808,157 of record JAHLJS010000003.1, read on the forward strand.
CTTATTTTAGATTTTGTCTTGAGTCCACTTTATTATTTGTAACAACAACACGTATACAATACGTAGACAAGTAAATATAAGTACGTACTACTACTAGACGGGACAAATAACTGTCAGCCACGGGCGTCCGGACGAGCTGGTCCGGCCGGACGTCCGATGGCACGCATTACCCTTTCCCGAATATGCAAGAGTTTACATGTATTGGCATACCAAACGTCCAAGATTTATATGTCACTTGGGCCCAGCATCAATGTGCGTCCCGAACTGAAATCAGCCTATTCCATTCCAAGAAGGCCCACCACACCCACAAGTTTTTTTTATTGTGTCATATCGGCATATCGCTACGGAGATTTCATTTCCATTTTTTTTACCCAGACACGGCCCAGATGCCCTTTGACTTAGGCAGCGGTGGCAACGGTAACGCTAATGCAATCTATTACCGGCGCTAGCTGTTACAAGGGACCATAAACGCTCTTTGTTTGGTTCATGGCGTTAATGTTACCTGTTCCTCTTGTCGATGGAGAAAGAGAATGGTGTCGTCTTCTTGGATGGCGCGAGGACTTGTGTGGGCTTGGTCCCCGAGGCTGGAGCTGCTCCTGGCCTCTGGTACCCCCGGACGCTGGAGACGGGGTTGCCGTGGCGGCCTTGGGCTTCGCTGCCGCCGCCGCCGCTGTTGGAGAGACGGGGTTGCCGCGCGCGGCAGTGAGAGTCGCCGGCGACCTGCGGTAGTCGCCTGGGGGTTGGCAGCTGCAGCGGCAGGGACGTGGGCGAGGTTGGGACAGACCACGCAGGTGCGACGAGGAGGGAGGTCGGCGCGCCGTGGCGGCGACGTTGGCTTCTGCGGGTCCGTGAAGAGATCCCGGGGTGAGAAGAGGGGTAATGGAATTGTATTGGCCTGGATTCGTTCACGCTGTGATTTGTTACCATCGGCCCCATCCAAACGCAAAGCAACGGTAATCATTCGCGGCGTGAATCGATGGCGGGCTCAAAATGGTGAACCAAACAACCTCTTAGTGTAATAAGCCATAATTTTAGATCATATACTGATTGATTTCTTGTGAGAGAGACAAACGCTGCCAAAATTTTAGCTAATTAGAGCGACTGAACATGGCTGATCCACACGGTTCTCTCGGAGATTTTCATTTCCATTTTTTCTGTGAACAAACTTCTCTGTCGTCTCGGCGCCACCCGGACACGGCCCGGATACCCTTTGACTTTCGTGTCCTGTGATTAGGACTGGGCATTCGGGTTAAAAAAAATTCGGGTATTTAGGAATTCAGGTTTTAGAAATTGTTACCCGATTTTAGTCCCCTAAAAGCACTACCCGAAATTTCGGGTACCCATAATTCGGGTTCGGGTTCAGGTTTTTCCCGATTTACTCGAAACTCATAAACCAGGCATTTTAGAGAATTCTAATCACATTTTATAATAAACAACAATAGTCATATAAATCATATCATGTCTTTATATTCATTAACAGCAAAACAATTATTAAGTTAGCGTAAAATTACATTAATGCATAATAAATAATATATTTATGTTATACTAAACCAATTCATGTCTTCATATTTGATACATTTCGGGTAATTTGGGTAGTTCGGGTACCAGGAAGCATTACCTGAATTATCCAAACTAAATTCGGGTTTTTACAATTACTATCTGAAATTGTGATCGGGTATTTTGGGTTCGGGTACTTCGGGTCCGGGTTCAGATAATTCGGGTTCGAAAATTAGGTATCGGGTATTTTGCCCACCCTTATCTGTGATCCACACGGTTCTCTTGGAGCTGGATAGTCTATTTTAATACAGTGTGCACAAGTAAAATTTAAAGATAAGAATCCTGATGACGATTAATAGAAACATTTGAAAAAGAAATGGGGTTTGCTAACATTTTAGGTGCCCGAAAAATAACATCACTTTAGGCACCTGCATTTTTTTTAGGAAAGGAAAAGTGAAACAGAAAACAGCCAACCATCTACGTATGTAATATGATATATTTTCCATTCACCGTGCCGTTGTTGTTTATGACGCCGAAATTGCCGGTACGTTTTTCAGATCGAGTTAGGCAGGGCAGGGCAAAACGCGTCGGTCGTTCGTGTAATTAGGCAGGGTTTAGATTGCAAATTTTCCTTCTCTCTGTATGGAGCACTAAATAAAGTAGCAGCTGTTGCATATTTGTACTTTTTGCCTGTCTATCTCGAGATGAATCTTTTAAGTCTACTTGCGCCAAAATTAAACAAAAATTGTCAAATACAAATGAAAGTGCTACAGTTACAAATTTTTGCAAACTTTGCAAGCTAAACGCAACCTTAGTTGGCAGGTGCTGGCCAGCCATTGTTGCGTTGACTGAGCTGACCTGAGCACACACGACGACACGACGGCAGGGAGCGTAGCATTGGCGACGAACCCATCGCTCGTCGTCCACACGTCTTCCGGTCCCTTGTCTCTTTCGGGGAAATTTGCAATAGCGAGAAGGAAGTCCACGCTCTCTGCTTCCCACCAGCTTTGCGCCAGCTTCCATCCGCGCGCATTGCTTCACACGTCTTCGATCGATGCCTGCTCCTTATTCGTTTCGTTCAAAAATTCAATTCGATCCCTTCCCTTCCATTTCCATCCATGGAGATACTTTTATTATAGTACTATATACTACTACAAATAACCACGGTGCAAGCTAGCAAAAGCACTTAAAAAGCAAGCAGTGCACCAATGGAAACACGCGGCTGGTCTGGTTATACAGAGCCACACGGCGGCGTTCACTCACACGCGGTTTCCTTCCTCCTTGGTCTCCAAGCCACCGCCACTCCTCCGCCTTCCACCGCTGGTCACCGCCTATATATATCTCCTACCTTGCCTTCTCCCTCACACATTCCGATCCACTTTCCACACCCGTCCGTCCGTCCCTCTCTTCCACCTCCATCATCCACGCGCGACAGCTAGCTTAGCTTACGATTCACGGGTCACGAGGACTCCACCGCCGCGCGCCAGCCCGCGATAATGGCCGCCTGCACAGGAACCCAGCAGCAGCGGCTCTGGCTCCGGCGGCAGTCCCGCGGCGGCGGCAGCTTGTTCCTCGCCGCTCCCACGCTCCTCCTCCTCTTCCTCGCCGTCTTGGCGCAGCCTTCCAGCTGCCGGCCTCTTCCTCCCGTCGTCGACCACCACCGACATCACAACAACAACGACGACAACGGCGTCGTCGTCGTCAAGGCCGCCGTCATACTGCTGCCTCTACACGCCGACGCCGAGACGACGACGACAATGACGGTCGCGGCACCGTCGTCGTCCGTGCCCAGAGAGGATGGTGGTGATGATCGTCGGCATCGGCTCGCCGGCGACCACCGCTACCAGTGGCTGCTCAACAAGAAGCCCCGAGGGAAGGCACCGCCCTCAGCGCCCAGCAAGCGAACCAACTGATTTCCGTCGGTTCATCCATCTCGAGCGTGCTTTCCAGCTAGCGACGCAAATGTTTCTCTCTTTTCCCTTTATTTCTTTTCTTTATTGGTATATTTATTATAGGCTCTGTAACTGTCCTGCGTGCCTGAGTTGAGGAGGCGGCAGAGGACACACATAGTACTAGTAGTTTCCGTATTCCATTCATTCATTTTTTTTTTGGCTTCTATACAGTCCAGATGTAAATATAGGTACAGATAACTGCCATAAGTATGTAAGCTCAAATTTTTCCTTCTCTTGTGTTTTCTTACGCGGACGTGTAAAACTGTAAATGATTGCAATAGTGCTCAACCTACAGAGGATTGCATGATTGCATCTCCATAACTTGTATAGCTCAGAGATTTGCATTCACTCTTTTTTTTTTCTTCTCAACATAGATGAATGATATAAGACTGGGATGTTACATTCATTATAAAAGAAAAACAAGTTTTTAGAAACTCAATCCGTAGTGGCCAGATGGTCATCGGGTATTTAGCTTAAGAATCAGAGTTTTTTTCACGTAGTCAAGGAAACCAGGAGATTGTGCTCCACACATCCACAGCAGCACCACACCTCCTGGCACAAACCTGTGCGTTAGACATAGGGTGGACGAAAGAGTTTTTTTTTTTTTTTTACCTCGCTTGGCAAAATTCCGAAAAAAACAACGCGCAGATGTGCCATACCAACAGCTTGAACCCGCGGTGCTAGTGAGACTGAGAGCAATATATAACCATTTTTAAGACCATACATTATTTTATATATGTTGCTGAAAGTTGTGGCCTTACGTTTAGAAATTTGGTTGAATAAAATTTAGACAGAACTAAAGATGCATGTTCTTGTTCTTGGATCAAGCGATTCAGCTAGACCGGCATTCCGTCAATCATTTTGACCTGTGCATGGCTGACCTGCGAGACACGCAAGGCCCCTTTCTCCACCGTGCCGCGATAGCAGGAAAGGGGTCCACGCCGGCGGGGACAGGACATCCAGTCGACAGTGCGTGGCCCGTCAATGCGCCGCGTTTTACGCGCTTTCCCTTTTGCGTCCACGGGTATATGTCGACCATTTTCCATTTATCCTAGACTTAAGAGTGTGGCGTGTGCTGTGTGCATGCTACATACATCATTTATTTATTTATTTACTTATTTATCTATTCATCCTTGTGCATTACTATGCAACAATAATTTTTTTAAGTAAAATCACATGGTTCGTACGATAAAAATACTAGTACCGTTCGCACGGTAAAAATACCTTACCTGGTGGCCAAAGACGGGGCATGCCGCCGCGCATGAGGGCAACCATGCCAAGGAGCTGCCATGCCTGGAGTAGCAAGAGGAGGGTGATACAAGGGGGAAGAGACCACACCTGGAGTAGCAAGAGGAGGGTGATACAAGGGATAGAGACCGGGAGAGAGAAAGATGATAGTTGAGAAGAGATGAGTGGTAGATAGTTTTACCCAGTTTTAACTAGCTCTGACCATGTAATTATCATCAAATGGTGAAGCATTTTATTTTCGTGTTGCACTCGCCCATAAGCACGAGTCATGGCCACAATTCTATCTAAAAAGAATAGAATAACAATTGTTTATAAAGAATAAAAATCAGGCCAACAATATGAGCATGGCAGCACCAGTGCCGAATTGAAAGATGGATTTCTAAAATAGATACAAGGTGTTCAGAGACTTGTGTCCACCGAGTTTTTTTTAATTAAACCCTTTTTTTTGTTCAAAAATTGCATTGGCTCCCTGAGCGTCGTAAATTCGTCTTTAGACATGATGCTCGACGCTATAGGCCATGATACCGGGATAACACGTCTCGGCACCATGCCCCATGGTGACAAGGTTGCGAACCGGCAATTAGCGTGACAACTATGTGGTGGAGAGCTCGATGCCACAGATCTTGGCGCCGAGCTCGGTGCCATGGGTCATGCATGATATCGACCTCAGCGCCACCGATCTTGGCGTCGAGCAGAGAGACAGGAAAGGTAAGGTCGAGGACCTTGGTGTGGGTGACGGTGGCGAGGTGAGCGATGGGCGCACATGAAGCATGAAGGCAGAGCAATGCCAGTCGGGAAGGAGAGGGGGTTGTGTGCGTCGCCGCCGGCCAAAGGAGTGGGTTGTGCGCACTGGCACTACTGCTATCACGAATCGCAAGGTGAGAAGAGGGTTGTAGCCGCTAGGGTGTGTGGTGTGGCGAGGCCCGAGGGGAAGGGGGCAGAGCGGCGACGGTGGGGGAGAATGGAGGATAGCGCGTGATGTGGTGGTGAGGATGGCGGCGATGGATGCCACAGATCTTTTTAGGTGATTGGAGGAGGTGATAACATGCATGCAGAGGAAATGAAGCCGTTAGGAGATCGTGTATAGGGGAAAGTGGGCATGCGATGCTCATCGCACGCGGGGGCAGAGGAATGACCCGAAAATTTTAATATACGAAGATGTTGTCATACTTTTACTCTTATTATTAGTTATATTAGTTATATATTATACTATTATCATCTGTGGCAACATTATACCATCATATCCTAAATCATAGTTTATTCGATTTTCTAGATACATAATTTTTATTAGACATCTAAATATACAATGTGTCAACATACATAATAATATATTTAGAAATAAATGATCTATAAATTGAAATGGAGAAATTATTAATGAATGAGTAGAAAAGCTACGATCATAGTCGAGAAACTCACTCACAAACACACATATCTTGAAGCTTGCAAATTCCCGTAGAGTTAGCACATTAAAGGTGTATTTTATTTCCTGGCTTTAGCTCTCTGGTCAGGCTTTCATAATATAATTAGATTTATTTTGTTGCCTCTAGAGCTCTTCTAGCTAGGCCTACGCAAGCTAACGACGAGTGGATAGATAGGTTTGCTGAAAATGCTTGCCCCTCTTGTTTTTCGTAGAGCCTGGCTTGCATGTAAGCCCCTTGGAACTAGTCTGTCAACTAAATAAGATCTGGTTAAGATAAGTTTGTATAAACATAGCAACCAAACAAGTGCTGCTTGTATTAGCTAATGTTGACTATAGCTAGCGTAGATTATTTTGCTAGCCGGACTTGGTGGAGAAATTGAACCAAACAAATCCTAAAGTACTCTCTTTGTTCTAAAAATGAAAGTCTCTCTATCCTTTATATATATATATATATATATATATATATATATATATATATATATATATATATATATATATATATATATATATATATATATATATATATATATATTCTATATAGTACCCTGGGTAGTAAATAATATTGGGTACCCGAGTCCACAGCACCCAGCCCGACGGGCGCTCCCCGCGCCGGTCCCCGCTGGGTCGCTCCCATCTTTGGTGTCGAGCGGCGGTTCCGAGCGTGGCGGTTTTCCACGAGCTGGAGTTGCCATGCCACTCGGAACCCACGATTTCTTCCTCACCCTGTGCGCTCGTCTCGTCTGTCCCTCTCTCCGCCCTCCGCCGACACTGCGATATACCTCTCAGCTGGCCGACTTGCGTCCGGCGTGCCGCCCCACAGCGCCGTGTGGCTGCAGATGCTCTGCCCGGCCCAGCGCTCTCAGCCAACGTTACCCCAGCATCCAGCACCGTCGAGGCATCGCTCAATGCTGTGCACGGCCGCAAACGCATCGCGTCGCCCGTCCATCGCGTCCGCAGATCCAGTTGCCCCTGCCCCACATCTAGTTCCCCAGCTCGTCATTTGCATCTCCGGCGGCAGCGGTGGTGCGTGCGGGGTCTTATCCAAGCCGGCTGCACGCGCGAACATTGGTGAGTTTCTTTTTCTCCTTACGCCGATCTACATATTCAGCCCCTTCCCCCTCCGATTTCCCCTCTTTTTTTTGTTCCTGGGTTGTCTTGATTTTTCCCCTACCGTAAGTAGACACAGGCAAGCAGCATCCACCAGTTCTAGTGCTAGTCCTACCCTTTCTTTATCTCCCTTGATTCAATTTGTGCTAGCAAGTTAATATAATCAATTTGTTCCACTGATAATTGATCTAGCGTTCTTTTTCTTGATTGATTTTGTTTGGACCGTGAGTTCTTCGCAGCAACACTTCGGGATGAAGCTGATGAGCATGGAAAGAACCTCGAGTTGCAAACTGCCCTTCCAATCTGATTAGATATTGACTGTTGTGTTGTTCCCATTCAAATTATTTATGAGATTTATTTTTGGAGATGCAGGCTCAATTTGTGTTTGGTATTTGAGTTTCATCACATTTTGTTTCATATTTCTTGGGATTGATGATCACAATGTTTACAAGCTCTTTATCAACTAGACCTTTCATCCTTTTATCTGCAAATCTTATAATGCTTAGCTCTATTGCAGATTAGAACATACATCTTGGTCGGTTGCATTTGGAAGATGACATGCATCATGGTATTTAAATAAATGAAATAATTTTGATTTCAGCTATCTTGAAATTGTTCCAAGCTTAGCAATGAGACCGCTTGCTAGGCAAAGCATTGATGCTTTTGGTTTTTGTTGGGGAAGCATGATTGCCTGTTTGGCATGGTTGGCCTATGGTGGTGTTTGGTCCAACATTCTCTTCTTGGAGAATATGGAGTAGTCCGTTTGCAGTACTGCTGAAATTAGAATGTGGATGCTGGTTGTTCTAGTTCTTTACCAGGTTTGGATCTTATATTTGTTAGTTTTTACTTGCATAACAAAAATTGGGCCTCTTTTTTCTATATAGGGCGGAGTACCCAGTGTTTATAATAGAAATACTGATATTTACGTGAAATTAGAAGCTTGTTTGTCTTATCTCCTCTCCTTATCATTCAAGTTCAAGGTGAGCTTGATGTCTAGAGTTTAAGAACTAGCAGGCTCCTTATCTCCATCGTTGATCTACCCAGATGAACTATCTATATTTGGATTTATTCTGAATTTTCATGAGGCTTATTTGTCATTTTGATTTCTGCATCCCATGACTTGCTTGACCTTTTGCTGTTATTATTTTCTTGAACTGAATTATGATTTTGTTTCATTGAAACTATTTGTAAAAAAGGTCTACAGTATGAGACCACTCCCAATAATAGCAGCTGATCCCCATTCAGTCTGGTTGTATCGGTTGCTTCTTTGCATCTAGTCTTCCAAGTTCTCTTCCCTTTTGTTTTCTTTGATTGGCTTGTTTGGACATGATGTGGATTCATATTTTTGTTTAGTTACAGATTGTATCATCAAATCAACTCAGTCACATCTATGAATGAATTAGACATGCCTGTGATTTATGGTCAGCATATGGACAGTGCACCCATGACAATTTCTATTGTTTGTGTGCATTCTTTTGAATCTGGCTTTTGCCAATTCAATTTCCGAACAGTATAAACTGTATACTTGGATCTATTTCAAACACTAGCAACTTTATGTCCTGTCCGGGTCCTTAATCCTTTCAAACACTAGCAACCCCTGATCTTTGCGTCCTGTCCAGGTCCCTAATCCTTTGCTGCACTAGATGTACGTATCCTGCTGTGCCCTTCTGATTGGATCGAGTTAGTGTTGCCTCACTCCCTTCCCTGAAATTCCCATTAAATTTTTTATAATCGCATATTTCTGTTCCAATTGTAAGTGATTGGTTTGTTCACAAAAATGGTTTTGCAGGTCTAGTAATTGAAAGCATCTTATTATTACCGGGGAAGTTTTTTTTTGGAAAGCGTGCTTCGCATGTACTTCATTAAGAGATTATTACAGGGGAAATCACCATGGAGTATCTGATGAGAGGCTCCGCTGCCTCTAACTGGAGATATCAGTACGAACATTTTGGTAAGTCACCTCTGTACATTCCAGATGGAAAGAAATTAAGCAAATCTGTAATTCATTTTTGTCCGATGAGTTTTCCTTCCCCTAAAATCTATTCTTCTCTGGACTGATTGTTCATGTATTGCTTTATTTCTGTGTGATTATTGTTATTGCTTTGATATAGACATATCTTCATTTACCTTTAACCTGTGCAGAGAAAGTATATCTTCTAAATCTTTGTGCTTTGATAGATGTACAAGGTAATTGAATAATTAAGTTTTTAAGAAATTAATGTCTAGCCAGATTAGCCTCCCTTTTCCCAGCATATACTGATTGGATCTATGGCTCTGTTCGGTGAAGCTGAAGTGCTGTAGATAAGCGCTGAAGTGCTGTAGAAGTGCTGAAATCTTGTGAGAGAAAAATACTGCTGAAGTGCTGAAAAATAAGCGCTTATAAGCGCTTATACCCTCAACCGAACGCAGCCTATATGAATATGAATATGAATATATACTGACAGATCGGTACCATATTTAATCTGCCTTCTAGCTAGATAATAATCTGCGAGAGCTCCTATTTCAATTATCATGTATATAGTATATGAAACTAACATTGTATCAATCATGCAGATCTACAATCATAGTCCTGGGTATTTGGAATGGTGTGTTGTTTTAAACATATTTTTTTGGGAAACAATCTGCAAGGACCTGTCCCATACGGTACCACACTAACTTCCACAGCATCCTTTGCATACAAGATGGTACAGGGTCACATGTAGTTCTGCTATGGGAATACAATAAGGTTAGTTTGTACGATAACCATTCTAGTGATTATTTACAAATTTTTGCAGAAAAACAACTGTTTAGTCAATGAATTTTGTAGGATGGTATCTTATTCTAGATTGCTTGACATTTCTGGGTAATAAATAATTAATTTGTTCAGGGTCTTCAGTAATGCATATTTTTTTAACTACCGGTCATCTGTAATGCATTGACTAAGGGACACCGGATTGCAATTTTTTATTACCAGAAGATTTTCCAAAAGGTAGAGGGAAATTTTTACTGCTAAATTGGAGTATATGTATGTAGCTAACTTAGAGTTAGAGTTATTTTACTGACTTGTTCTAATATTTTTATATAATTAAAACATTTATGTTAACATTCTAGCTGTTGGAGATGACAAATTCTTGCATGGCCGAAAGGATAAGAAGCCATTGTTTCAACGCATATATCCATATTTGGCTCCAGCTTCTTATCGTTCAGCCATTGTTTGAAGACTAAATTATGCTGGCACTGCTTGATCGAACATTTGGTTTCAGGCTACCTTGGTATATCTTGTCTTCCATGCAAATTGAGCTATTCTGTGGTGCTTTTCAAATTAAACTGCAAACCACTCACATTTTACTTATGGCTTAAACGGGACGAAGGTCAGACTGAGAGAGAAGCCTTGAACATTGCCTTGTGTAGCTGCCTCTCTAGCAGACAGATCACAGATGTGCTGCCTACTGGACCACAATGCTTATGTGCCTTTATTAGTGCTTGTACCTTGAAGTAGCAGTACCCTCCCAACTTGCTGTTTCTAGTATAATGTTAATGTAAACAGGTTTAGTAGCATGTTTATAGTCTAGGCGTGATTTTTTTACATACCACTTGGTGGGTATGTGTCCTAGTAATAAAAAATGAAATCTGGTCTGTTCGTGGTGGAAAATAGTTGTGCTCAATATATTTGATTTCAAACTGTAGATTATGACAAATTTGTGCCAATCAAATGGGCATTGATAGTCGATTTCAATGCCAAGAAAACAGGTTCAGAAACCTGCCATGCAAGTGTCACGGGCGGAAAAAAAAATGGTTCGAAAAAAATCAGTTTGAAAACCAGCCTAGCGAATCTAATGGCCGGCAAAAAAAAAAAACCGATCTAAAAAATCGGCATGAAAACCTGATTGGCGACTGGGTACGGAGATTTTTTAATGGGAGTGGTGGCGAGCTGCGTGCATGGAAAAAGGGTCGGGTACCGATTAATAATCAGTACCCACAATGGTAATCAGCGCAACCCTATATATATATATCGTTAATCACCATTTAGGACAGTGATTATTATTCGGTAATGATTGGTGGCAGACGTCCGGCCATGGCCGGACGCGCGCGCTTCCGCAGTTCCGCCCGCCCCCCGCGCCGCGCGGGGCTTTTTTTTCGTTTTTCTTTTCACCTCCCACGCGCGCGTCCCTCGTGCACTCAGGCCGCTCGCCCCTGGCGCTGCGTGTTTTTTTGTTTTTATTTTTTCTTTTTCGTTTTTTCTTTTTCATTATTTTTTATTTTTATTTTTTACTTTTTATTTTATATTTTTATTTTCTTATCCTTTTATTTTAAAATATTTATATATTTTGAATTTATTTGTGTATATGTCGTAAAAATAGATCGAGGACGTCGCATATGTTACAATAGTTTCAAATGCATATTGCAATTGTTACTTAAAATGTTTTATATTTTTTGACATATGTTCTAAGGGTATATTTCTAATGTTTCATCTCGTTTTACAAAATAAATTTTTTACAAGTGTTTAACTAAATATTTCATATGATTTCACAGGTATTATTGCAATTGTTGTATCTGAATGTTGCGTATGTTTATAAAATAATTTTCAAGTGCTTTTATGTCTGTTTTTCAAATGTTTCATGTACATGTTTCGATTGTTTCACTAGTTCATATACATGTTGCAAGTATTTGTCTTTGGATGTTTCAAAATTAGATCTGGTGTTGCAGGTAGTGTTTTCATACGCATATTTAATGCTCATTGGTTGGATTGGGAGGTTCGTCACTGGCAGCGACCATTCTCTGCCCTAGCCAGCGTGGCCTCGATCTTCTCAGCAACCGTCATTGCCCCTCTGTTCGCATGCTCATCTTTCCTATAATCGTATCTCTTTTTTTTTTCTTCATAGCGGGGTGAAATATTTATATTGCAAAAGTATATATCCAATGTTTCAGTAGTTTTAGAAGTATGTTGCAGTTGTTTCGTATGTGTGTTGCAAAAGTATATTGAGATATTGTATATGTGAAAAAAAATTACCAAAATATATCTATATGAGATCTTGTTTTAAAGAATTAATTGTAAGAAACACGATGGTGCGATCGGATTTTAATTATGACGTTTAGTTTAGGAGTTATAACCTTTTTAGTTTCAAAAACATGTACGGAACCCCACCCCTCGTGAAACTCGCCCCCACATGTCGCTCGGTCCCGCGCGCTGCGACGAGCGTCTGGACGGTCCTCTAGGGCCGGACGTCCGATGGCAGGGATAACCCTTTTTTTTTAACTGAAGCGAGGGAGCGGAGACGAGGGGGCGAGGGAGGGGGTGACCAATTGTGTTTCGTATGTTTTGGACTTTCGGTAAGGATTTCATCAGGGTGTCCGGCCGGGCTGGACGAATTCCGCGCGCGCGCGATCTCCCGCGCGGCCGCGCCGCGTGCCGCCCCCGAGCGCCCCCGTTGTGCGCCGTTTTTTTTTGCTTTTTCTGTTTTCTTTTTTTTTCATTTCTTTTTTATTTTTCTTTATATTTTCCTTTTTCATTTTTTTCCTTTTTCCATTTTTCATTTTCTTTTCCTTTTTTTCTTATTTTTCTTATCTTTTTATTGTTTAAACATATTCTTATTTGCTTCGTATGTATGTTGTAACAGTATATCGACAATGTTGCATGTATTATAAATGTTTTCAGTTACATGTTACAAGTGTTCAAAATGTTTTATCTTTTAAGTGTATGTTTCTAATGTTTCATCTTGTTTTTTCAAATAAATATTCGTAAATGTTTCATCTGAATGTTGCATGGAGTATGTTGTTATATATACTGTTGCAACTATTTTATCCGAATGTTTCGTATGTTTGTAAATAGTTTTTCAAGTATTTTCAGGTGTTTTTTTAAAAAATATTTCATATGCATGTTTTGAATGTTGTAGTAGTTTGATACATATGTTGCAAGAGTTTCATTTGGATGTTTTAAAAGTAGATCTGGTGTTGTAGCTGTGTTTCGGATGTATGTTTCATGCCCATCGGTCGGATCGGAAGGTCCGCCACAGGCAACGACCCTCGTCCGCCCCAGCCGACGTGACCTCGCATCTTCCCATCAATTGTCATCATCCCTCTACTCGCGCGTTCATCTTTCTTGTCTCCTTCCGTGCTTTATAACGCCATCCTCTATCCCCGTAGTTCTAGCACCCGATTCGGCTTGACTGGTGTAACCTCCAATCAGTCGGCGTCTACCACCTCCATCGCCGACTAGCCAGAACCGACCGTTCTCCTCTCTGCTCTGCATCGTCTTGAAGAAAATGTATAAAACATGCAGGTTGCGGAAGTACGTATCCAGTGTTTCAGTAGTTTCGGAATTATATTGCAAATGTTTCCTATGAATGTTTCAAAAATATATCGGGATGTTGTATGTGTTGCAAAAAAATTTATCTAAATATATCCATGTGGGGTCTTGTTTCGAAGAGTTAATTGCAAGAAATACGATGATGCAATCGGATTTTAATCAGGATACTTGGTTTATGAGCTATGGATTTTTTTTACTTGAGAAGATTAAAATATTTGTGCGACAGCAGCCTAACTAACAACCAGCTAGCAGCGGCAACAGCGCAGAATCCACGGCGTCCGGACAGGTACATCCGTCCGGACGTCCGATGGCATGCTGTTCTCATTATTATTCACAACCCGGGTGTAAGGAGCCTACGCACGCTTGGCGCTGGAACAAGACGAGAGGTTTGCGCACGCACCTTGCCGTACGCCGTCACCTTCCACAAATCGAACACCCGTGCGCGCCAAAAACAGGAAACCGCCGCCCACTACGCCCACTTTGTTGTCCCCCCGTTCGCGGCCGGCCGTATCGCCCGCGCGCCGACATATCCCCGTCATATCGCCGCGGCTGCTCGTATCGCCACGCCCGACTGCTAGCGGCGCGCCCCGCTCGGCTGCTGGCGCCGCGACCCGCCCCGCAGCTTGCGCCGCGCCGCTGCCGTGGTGGCTGTTCCGTGACGTCCGCGGAAGCCGCCTCGGAGGGGAAGACCCGCCCGGACACCTCGGGGCGAGGCTTCGGAGACGCCCGGAGTTTCGCCTCGCCAAATGGTCGTTCCCCTCCACCCCCGCGCCCCCGTCTCCTGCAATAGTGAGCTTTCCCCACCCCTTCCTCTTGTTTTACTAATTTATATGTAGAATTGCTTCAAGTCAACGTCAGCTGATACAAGGAGAGGTTTTTCCCCCCGGCAGATGGTTTTGTGATGTCATCGTGGTTCGATATCCACGAGCTTCCTATGAACGCTATGAGTTCACTCCCTATATCAGTATTCAAATAGCCCAATGTGGCATTAGAATTTTGATCTAGCTGCAATTTTGAACGATTAGGGCTCTCCGCAAGATGAGGCTGGGGTTCTCAAGGCTGTGGAAAAGGTGCACACGATGATAAGTGCTAGAATGTTGCTCTGCACTGCAGGTTCTTCTGACATTAGCTAGTGTGACCCAACTATACATGCACCCAACGTTGATAATTTGGGGGGAGTAGGATCAATTTCTTCATATTGAGCTGGCGTATAGGTTGGACAGGTCAGTTTGGTGCTTCCCTCTGATTATGATTGGTGCTTCCCTTTGATTATGAATGGCAGGATGATGCATCAAACACATTATGTATTGCTAAATTGCAATTTGATATTCCTCAGGCATCTTGGGAGAGTTTTAGATTTTTAGTCGTCAAAAACTCGGGGCATGCGGCCAATCTAGATAAGTCTAAAGAGGTGTGCAAGAGTATTATTGACTGTTTTCAGGACTGGCTTCAAGTCCTTCATTTGAAGAGAGGTATAGGTAATGGTTGTGATGCTTCTAATTTATTGAGAATAAATTGGTTATAAAAAAGAATTACACATAAATCAGGCATGAAAACACACAGAAAATTAGCAGACTCACATATGAGCCAACCAGGGGCACACATCTCTGCCAGAAATTTACTGCACTAAATAATATAGTTGTTTCCGCACAGCTGCATGTATTGCACATGATTGTTCACTTTTTTCTTTAACTTTGCATAAGATGGAAATGTTTTCTGTAGAACATAACAGCTTGCATTCCTATAATTTTAAGAGATGTAATATTCTTCTTCACTAGCATCACAAATATCTTCAGTTCTGTTTGCTTGTCTTGACTGCATTGAGTGATTGTTCTCTGAACTGCCTTGGTTGGTTTCTGAAAACATCATCTCTTGGTTGTACCTGAAGTGTCGTTGCACTCATTTTTATTCTAACCAACTTAAATACACATACTATGAATATAATATATACAAATTAGGATTTGAGTACTAAGACTCAAATGTTATGATAATATGGATGTGCACTCTGTAAGCTGATACTCCTAAGTCAGTAATGTGTGAGCGCTGCATTGTTTGCACTTAAATTCAAGCTCTGAATTTTAGTGAGATCTGGAGCTAATGCAATTAAGTTCACTTTAGGATGTGCTGAATCAGGAAACATGAAACTTACTGGCTTAGCTACTTCCAATTATAGATGACAATAAATCACACCCAAGAATTATTGCGCTGAAATGATTTCTGACACTACATTTTTGTTAGTTTTTTAATAAATAACTCATGACAGGTTGGCCCATACTGCCAATAGTATGTTTGTTTATTGATTCTATATTTTATGGAGGGGTTATCAAAGAATTCATTAGACTGTTCTTAGGAGCTGCCTAGAATTTCTTATAGAGTTGCATTAGTTCTACTACATTTTCAAAGTTTGATAAAGTTCCTGGTCTATCTACATTTTCAGGTTCTGCATTTTCAGTGTAAACAGGATGATGAAATTCTATCTTCAGAAAGTTCAGTTGAATATACCTACGGAACATTTCCAAATGACCATGAAAAACCGATACAACAAGTAAGAATTGACCTTATAGATGGTGGCGTGGATTACAGTTCTCAATGCATTGGAAATGCTTCAGTAATGAGTTGGAATGCTGACACAAGGTAAGCATTCCCATTGCAACATTTGGAATGTTATTGATTACGTCTAAATTGTACCACATAGTCTATTGTGTTATACAGATGCTGTCTCACTTGAACTGCCTTTCAGATTGACTGTATATATACATTCCCTTTTCTGCAGTTCTGGAGGAGCCAAGAGAAGCGACACCAATGGTTTTGAAGGAGATGATCAGTCTGGAAGGTGACGATCGGGACAGTGTCCCCTCTCTTCCACTGTGATTCTATACTGCAGTGGGTTGCAAGTTACTACGTGGCAGGAAGTTCATGCCACACCTTTTCCTTTTGTAATCTAAAACATCAAAACACCACTGCATTCTTTTGCAAATCATACTCAGAAGAAGCTAATGAAGCTTTTTCATAGGAACTTCCGGCTGCGGCCATTGAGGTGCCACCTTGGCCCGAGGCTATGGCGGAGCCCCTTGCACTTAGACAGGCTGTGTGTCGTGATAATCTTATCATTTTATTTTTGACCTTTAGTACCATTTTACTTCTACATAACATATTGGCATGCCTGCTTTATTAATGTAGCGAAGTTGAATTGCTATATTAATGTACCTTTGGCAATGGCAACCGACCGAGAGACTACAGTCCGAGGCCATCCAAACTCCATATTCATGAAAATTTTCATTTATCTGTTATCATTTATCTTCTTATTGTACCGTCTATTCATGAAATTGCTTAGTACTAGATTGCTCTAGCGCCAAATCTACATGAACATGTTCATTTCTTATTGATGTTTCGGCAACCTAAGGGCACATACTTGCTTGCTATGTTGAACCTGTTCTAAGGGACGAGCACTCATATTTGTCAACGCAAGCAATTCAAACCTGTCGTTGTTTCCTAGCGTAGTTAGGATAGAGAAAATGTTCAGATGTCACTGCATTTTGGACAGTGAAACTAGAGAACGATGAAGTCAGTAAAGGTATTCTGAATTTCCATATCAGATAAAACTCAACTTTCTCATTTTCCAGGTGTGTTGTTGAAGATCTTTGGTTAAAATGGTGGTTCATTATTTAAAAAAAGAATGTACCAATCTTTCTCAACTTCCCCAAGTAAATATATAGATCAAGCAGATGGACATTTCGACTATGGCTTTGTACATGCCCCAATCTTGTTTCCAGTTTTGCTGAACACTGATTACACATTCACATGGAAATTGAAGGAAAGTACAAATTAACAGTTTGACTTGAAAGTGCCAAGACCTGTTACTGTATACTGCTACAATAGTACGATACAAGAAAAAAATCAAGATGCGACGAAAATTAACTCCAATATGTATAAGCACAGCTTCAACATAGTAAAAATAGATTAGCCGGAAATGAACAGGCACCTTTTGCCACCTATTATATATGAAATATGGCTACAAAAGCCACATGCACAGCATGTCAATAGGAAGGACTTGGGCTGAACAGACAAACAACATTCTTCTTAATATTATGGTGCTTCCCCTAACGAAGCTCGGCATTGCTTTACATGACACGCTCAAAACCAATTGTAAAGCAATTCTTCTTAATGTAAAGCAATTGTTAGCCCAAATTAACTAGTATAGGAAGGAAAATATGATGAGAGGGGAGGAACCAATGGAGATACTATTATTCTCTTTATTCAAACTCCCAAAGGTTACATAGCAAAGGACCTACACAAGTCCTTTTATAGGCTATTTAGGTCGGTTTGCTACAGTAGCTGACCTGCTACAGTGATAGTGCAACTCAATACACAGCTAGCAACAACTATGTTCTAGCTAGTACATATACAAAACCAATTTTGCTCCTACTTCAGTAGTCAAAACCAAGTTGTACTCTACTAGTTAAAACCAAGTTGCCTTTTATTCAAGAAAACAAATTACTTATCCAACAATCTCCACCTTAATTTGTTTTCTTGGCATATCTCTTTCTTCATCTCACACGGCCTGGTCTTCTACTGCACCTAATCAACATCCTGGACTTCCTCTCTCTTGATGGAGAACAAACCTAATCGACACCAAGAGCTCCCTTTTTCAGGATGGAGAACACAACTAATCGACACCCTGAATTTCTCAAGACGGAGAACACAACTAATCGACATCTTGAACTTCTAGTCTTAGGATGGAGAACTCAGCTTATCCACATCCTAGACATATTCCCTCTCAGGATGGAGAACTCAACTAATCGACATCCTGGAGTTCCTTGGGATGGAGAACACAACTAATCAACACCCCAAATCAATCCTTGATAGATGGCTGTTCAGAGAAAGCTCGCTGCATCCTGACCATTGGAATATATTTGCTTTGGTCACAGCGCAACCGGCAACGGCATGGTGAAGCACGGCTCCCGGTGCGGGTGGCAGTTAAATGGGCGGTGGATGTTGCCAATGATCTTTGGGAAATATCCAAATCCCAGGGCCAAATGGAGAAGAGCGGCAGTAGTGAAGTTTGGCGTGCACCACAGGTTGATTGTATAAAATGTAATGTGGATAGCGCCTTCGATCCAAGGCTTGGGCATGGTGCAACCGGGGCTGTCCTGCGTGACTCTGATGGCTCTTTCAGAGGGGGGCGCGCTGTCTGGTACCCGTATGGTATGGATTCACTGGCAATGGAGGCTTTGGCATGCAGGGATGGCATTCGTTTGGCAGTGGAAAAGGGTGTTCAGGAGCTGCAGCTGGAAACAGATAGCCTCGAGCTGGTTAAGCTATGGTCGGAGATAGAGATTTAGCAATCAAGCATCACACCGATCCTGAAAGAAATCAAAGACTGTAGTGCTTTTATCCCTGTTTTTTTCTTTAAGTTTTGCCAACAGAAAATGTAATCGTGTTGCGCACGAATTGGCTAAGCAGGTCTCAGATGCTAAAAGCTCCTCCAAGTATGTCAAAGAGATCAAGAATTCCAGGAATAAAAGCTCCTCCAAGTCTGTTGCACGCACCAAGTACATCTTCAGTTTTAAATATATCTTCCATGAATTATCCTGTTTATAACTAAATCAAAGCAGAAATTTTGAATGTTTGACCTACTATATGCTTCAGTTCAGACATCATATGACTATATATATAGTCCTGGAGAGACCTGTTGATATTTCAAACAAGAACAATGATTCAAGCTAAAATACATAAATCATTTGATAGTATAGTATTATCAAATCAGGCAGACAAAGGGCGCATCAATCTAGAAAGCAACATTTTTATTTATAATGGCACAAAACATCATCAAATTATAGAATAACCTTGACTAGAATGACCTTGGAAATAAAACAATTCAGCATGAAAGGATTCTCAAATGTAAAACCATTCAAATATGAACTTCATAAGAAATACTCAGGGAAATAAAGATCATTATTTGCCTGACAAAAACAATATTACCACCTTCATTCAACATCCTATGATATGAACATTCTGAATCTACTAGCTGCGCATACATCGCATAACTTAGCTAAAACTTTAACGACATGTTGTAATGCATCAATTGGATTACCTGATGCTTGCAGTTTGGTCATCAGTTCGGATGAGCTGATGCCAACATGTCAGTCATTGTCATCTACAATGTCATGCTCCCTGTTGATGTCTCCATGGCGCCTGTCAGCCCTCCATGTCCCTCCAGCATGCATCAAGAATATTAGATGTACCCACTGTTTTCCAGCAACTAAGCACCTATTCTAGCATCCCATTCGTCCAAAGAGGGGAAATTCTTACACTCAAAAAAAGAGGGCAAATGCTACATGGAAGCCAATCCAGACGTCTCTTGTGGGAATTTCATCGAACACATTATTTACAGGCACATGGAAGTCGTCATGAACACATTGGACGTCTGCTCAGCTGGCAAGAATCCAATAAAAAATCGTAGATATTAACAACTGAGGTGAAAACATAAAATACATTTGTAAAGAAACGAGCAACCTAATTTTATAGAGGGGTACCTAAGTACCTAACGCACCACGGTCATCTATGTGGATCGCATCCGAAGAAATTGAGGGGTAGATGTGGAGAAAGAGCATGCTGCCGCGGACATCTGGATCGCCGTCCTATCCAACTCCTATGTAGACGACACTGCCACTCGAGACAAGGGGGAGGCGTGGGTTCGATCCGTCGCCACCACCCGAGGCAATGGGAAGCAGCTGCCACGGCCGCAGTTCGAGGAAAGGGGAGCAGAGGCCGTTCGTAACCTCCGCCGCTGTAGAACCGCGAAAGGGATTAGTCGACGCCCGCACCCGACGACGGCACGAGGCGGCGTGAGTGCAGGGACACGGTGGCGGTGGTGTGAGGGCACGGCGAGGGCGGCGCAAGCAGACGGCGGCGCGTAACGGCTGCTCGCGACGACGCCACGAAACCGGTGCTGTGAGGGCACGGCGAGGGCGGCGTGAGCGCTTGGCGACGGCGGCACGGGACGGCGTGAGCGCACGACGCTTTTGGGAGGTAGCGCGAGGCAAATCGAGCAGGAACCGCTGAGGGCCTGTTTGGAAGATAAAGTTTAGTTAGCTAAAGATCAATTTAGCTGTGGTGTTTGGATACTCTAGGTAATTCAAAATCTTGACCATGCTACTGAAAGGTCCTTATTTAGTTTTGGTAATTGAGTGACAACTTAGGTGGACTAATATGTGTTTAAGTGTTGATTACACAGCTGATTAGTCCACAGGTACATGTGTGTGAGCATTTATGCCATCAAGGTGAAAATGGCTTGGAGATGATGCTTAGCTCACACATATGGTATGAAGGAGCTAAACGCATGAGACATGACATGGAGTCATGTGGCTAGGTGGAGAAGATCAAGACAAGACTTCGCGTCGATGGACCGGTTGCAAGTGTGAAGGGCAAGTCGGGTGATGGCTTGGCGCCGATAGACCAACGCAACGGTGAAGAGCAACCAATTCAAGGATCGATGAACCAAAAGCCACGTGATGATATGAAGTGGATCATATCATTCATGAGGTGTTGGTGCATGTGTTGCACCGGCATCGACCAAGGTGTTGGAGAAGGAAATGAAGACGATGATCGGAATGGAAAGCGCAAGGCAAAGGTATAACTTAGGGCGTTTTTATTTCACCGGTCTAAGCTTTAGTAGAGAAGTGCTTGATCCGATTTAGGATAGATGGCCGTACTATCAAGAGGGGCAAACTTGTTTGCATATCGGTCATCTAGTGCCACTTGAGCGATCTAACTTGCATGCATTGATAGGATCGAGTGGCGTGGAAATAAAGAGTGGAAAACCCTTTGAAAAATGTTTGTGAAAATGCTAACTCACATGCACAAGGTAGTGGAACACTTTGGAGTTGGCACATTTGCAAAAGGGTGGAAGTTTCGAGCTCGTGGGAAACTTGTTTGGATCTTGGATGGATAAACTGCTTTTATCCTTTGAGTTTTGGATCAAGCAATCATGTGGGTTGTATAGCCCTCTAAATAAGCTTTCCAAAATATCCAAGATTATTGAAACCAGAGTTCGGAGCTAACAGATATCGCCGTTTTACCGAACGGGGGCAGGCGTCGGACCCTGCGAAATTATAGTTCGACGCTAAGCGTCGGACCAGTCCGACGGTTCAGTCCGACGCCCTGAAAATAGCCGTTCGAAGGGGCTAAAGCGTCGGACCTTGAAGGTATAGTCCGACGCCCACCCCGGGACAGTCCGACGCCCCGGTCCGACGCTATTTTGCTGTCCGGAGAACTTTCCCTTGCTTGTGCATGACTTAGTGCTTTCCAACTCACTTGTGCTCATACAATTCACATCGGAGAAGTGAGTGATCGATCGCTAGTGCATTGCATTATGAGATTACTTCGAATGGCACTAGGTGATCGAGTTGCAAGCCGGTGGTGCTTGTTACTCTTGGAGGTTGCCACCTCCTAGATGGCTTGGTGGCTTGTGGCTCCGTGAAGCAAGCAAGAAGATTGTGCTTAACTCCGGAGAAGCTTTGTGTGGGGTTGGAGCTCACCCCGCGGGAGTTCGCGAAGAGCATCGCTAGTAAAGCGAGACGTAAAGAGCGACAAGTGGTCCGGCCGGATCAAAGAGCTTGAGCTTGTGGGCGCTCCACGTGGGAGTGGTGACTTGTGGTGGGTCACCTCAAGCTAGAGGATCGGCGGCAACCTTAGAGCTTGTCTCAACGGAGGACGTAGCTTGTGGCAACAAGTGAACCTCCGGGAAATAAATCACCGCGTCAACATCTTCCCATCCTTCGCGGTGGTTTGCTCCCTTCTACACAAGTTATTTACTTTGTGCATTACTCTACTTGTGTAGTTGTAGTTGCTCTTGTGAGACCGGTTAGCTTGTGTAGCTTGCCACTCACCTTCTTAGCTTGTGTAGCTTAGAAGTAGTTCTCACTTAGTTTGTGTAGCTAAGTGAGTTGCGCTCCTTGATTTGGATTGTGTATCCTTGTCGTTTAGCAAGTATTTAGGTTAGGGGCTTAGTGCGTTTTTGCTTGCTAGTTGATAGGAGTTTCTCCGGTGCTTAAAGTACTAGCGCTTAGGTTTGTGTGATCTTGCGCTAAGAACGGTTTAGGGAAGTTCAAGCTAGACTTGCACCTTTGCTTCTTGCTAGGATCTTTTGCAAGGTGCTTAGAGTCTTAGTTAAAGGGGTGAATTGTCGCTAGAACCGATTAGGTTTTATTTCCGCTGTGATTTATTTTTGTCGGACTATTCACCCCCCCTCTAGTCCGCCATCTCGACCCTTTCAATTGGTATCAGAGCTTGGTCTCTCATTTGTGGTCTTAACCGACCCGAGAGGATGGCGACTTATGGGCTAGATATTGATTGTCCATACACATTTGATGGCAGACACTTTGCACGTTGGAGAAATTGGATGGAATGCAATATTAAGTTTATTTCTCCTCAAATGTGGTGGATCGTGAATGTAAGCTTTTCCCATGCAATTGAAAAGAACAATCCAACTCAAGCGCAAGGGAAATGCTTACAACTCGATTACCAAGCTATTAACATGTTTTATAGAGCTTTGGATGATAGCATCTTCGGGAGGATCATGCATTTTGAGACCGCTCATGAAATTTGGGTGTATCTCAATGAAAACTATGGCAAGCTCCCCGAAGATGAAGATGATGCCAAAGACATGAAGCTTGGTGATCAAGAGGACATCCACAACTCCGTGATTGTGGAGAGTTGCTCCTCCGCTTGGTCAAATGATGATGATGATGATGCTACCACAAGAACACTTGACAAGGGAGTTGATGAAGCCACAAGTGAGGCACATGATGATTCTACCTCAAGCTCACTTGATGATGGCTACGAGAGTGATGCATCAACAAGCTCTTCATCCTCATCACATAGCTACAAGTCACTCGGTGGTGGCAAGGTATCACTTGGTAATGTGATTGTTGATTGTGATGATCCAAATTTTGAGCTTGTATGCAAACTCGTAAATGCCTTAAGAAAAGAGATGAACAAAACAAAGAATTTGACTAATGAAAACTCTTTTCTAAAGGACACATGTGAACAACAAAAGCATCTACTTTATGTCATGAGTTGTTCACATGAGGAGCTAAAATTGACTCATGAGGAGCTTAGTGTTGCTCATGAGAATTTGGTAAAAGACCATGCTTTTCTCACTAAGGAGCTTTCCAATAAAAAACTTAAAACTAGTGAGAACTCATCACTTGGGTCAAATGATCGATCATATGTTGCTAACCCTTGTGATGTAGGTATGAAGAGTGTATCCACCTCATGTGATGATTTACTCTCTATGCCTTGTTCTTCACTTTTGAATACTTGTTCTTCTACCTTGTCTTGTGAGACTAACCTTTTGAAGGAGAACAATGAGCTTAAACAAGAAGTGAAGAACTTGAGCAATAAGATAGTAAGGTGGAACAACTCAAGTGCCGCCCTTACCCATATGTTGAAGAACACAAGAATGGTGGGCGACATGAGTGGTCTTGGCTTCAATTCAAGCAAAGTCAACACACAAAGAAGCCAAGATACAAGTGGCATTCACTTCAACAAGAGCAAGATCAAAGGCAAAAGATGGGGCAAGAGAACTTATGAGAGAGATAAAGAAGCTAGAGAAAGAAAGGCTTGCTCATTTCATGTGCTTCACATGCCATGAGATGGGTCACTTAGCTTCAACATGCCCCAACAAGCTCAAGTTGAAGAAGGAAGAAAAGAGGCTCACACGGTCACAAAGCCTATACAAGAGGTTTGTGAAGCCTCAAGTCAACACACCCCAAGCTCAAGTCATCAAGAAGACAAGAAGGGGAAGTGAAAGAGGAAGGCATCCAACTCATATTTATGATGCCAAGTTGATGATGAGCAAGATTCAAGAGAAGAACAAGATGGCTCACATCAAGTGCTTCAAATGTGAAGATATGGGTCACTTTGCCTCAAAGTGTCTCAACAAGCTTGAGAAGAAGGCTCAAGCAATCCATGAGAGGCAAGGCAATGAGAAGCACCAAACGAGCAAGAAAGAGAAGGCTCAAGCAAAACAAAAGTGCTACTCATGCCGGGAAAGGGGACACATGGCAAATTCATGTCCCCTAGGTAACACTCCTAAGCCTATTTCAATTCATGCAAATAATTTACTTAGGAAGGATGACAATGGTATCTTATCGGTTGCTATTGCAAAACATCCCGCTATCCATACTAAGGCAATGCCTAAGTATGTTGCTCCTAACATGAGAGGACCCAAACTAGTTTGGGTACCATCAAAAAGTGGATGATTGTGTGTAGGTACCATGGCATTGGAGGCTTGATTCAATTGGCATTCATATTGATCATCATATAATGAGTCAAGTCATGAAGCCTAGTGCATATCTAAACCAATGCCAAGTCAAATGAAGTGAAGTCCAAGTGCTTAATTCATACAAGTACAAAAGATCAAGTTGTGGGTGATCAATCGATTAAATATTTGATGACTTGCAAACCATTGAGTTGAAGCTTGCAAATGGATGATCATGAACTATCAATGTATATCATTTGTTGATAAATCTTATTTGGATGCATATGAGTTGATTGAATTGGATAAATATGCATATGTTGCTTGCAATGAGAAGTTTGAATGAAATAATTGCTTAGTGATCAAATTTGAGTAGATTTGGTTGGATATGATCATAAGATGACTTTTAGTAAGTGGATTGAATGGATATATGTCTTGTGAGAGTATTCAATTTTGTTTACCTCAAGTTTGATTCAATTTGAAGAAGTTTAGCTCAATTACTCAAATCTGTCCAAAATCTGAAATCTGTGCTAGCTGAGAAGAAAGCCATGTTTGAGTGATCAAATCTAATTGGATTGGCTTTAAATTTGGTATGCATGCTGTGGACTTATGGTATAAGTTTCTGTGAAAATTTCATGAGCATTGGATAAGGATTGCTTTGGTTTTGGAGTGGTTCTTTTCAACACAAGTACAACAGTTTTCAGCATGTAGCAATGTGGAGAAAATTGGTGGCTGCTAGTTCATACTTGGTCAAATGAATCTCAAATTTTTGTGTCTTCTAGTAGACTCGTAGAAGGTCATCTCCACAAAAGTTCGTGGCAATTGGACATGTACATTGGGAGATATAGCATATTCCTTAAAAGGTACAGAATCTGTCCACAAGAGAGAATTATTGAAAATATTTGGTATCTCTTGCATTGAAAGGCTCCCAAGTTGGAATTATGATTACAAGTGATTGAGAATATCATTTGTTTGGTTTTGGATCATGAAGATTGGTGCTCAAGTGAAGATCAAGACCAAGAAATGAAGAAGAAAGAAAAGGACTTAAAAAAGGAATTCAAGTTGATCATCTTGTTAAGTCCTTAGATCAATCAAGTAAAGGCAATTCGAGTGAGTATTGAAGTTGTTTCTTTGAAGAGAGGTCACTTCTCTCGATCGTCGGGGCATGCCGCCTTTTGTAGGTAAACCAAATGGGTGATGCTTGGATGGCTAACATGGAAGTGGTGATCCGGAGAATCATTGGAGATGCTTAGTTGAAGCAATCAAAAGGGTTGATCTAGAGAGCAAGCAATAAACCAAATGAGAAAATTCTATACATATATACATGTGGTATTCATGCTTATTCAAGTGGTATTCTCTCATGCAAAGCTTGATCAAGAAAAGAAGCAAGTCAACCACAACTTGAAGCTAGCACTTGATCATATGGGTGAAGAATAGAATTCATGATGATAATTGGTCTTCACCAAGCTCTTCAAATGGACTTCACCATTGCTACTGGAGATTGATTGGAAATGACCCATCCTCTACTCCGAGATAGCAAAGGTATCATTGTATGGCATATGCATCCATATTTTGATAAAGACTTGGTTAGAGCATATAGTCATACATAGATGAGCATTCATGAAAAATCAAATGATTTTAAGTTCATATGATGCCACTGTTGCTTCTATGTTTTGTTTGATCTAGTGGCTAAATATGACTTATTCATGAGCATGTGAACCTACTGTTTGATCTAATTAAATAAGCAAAAAGGATCTAATTCAACATAGGCAAGATAACCCCTAGTGGCGTGAAGAAGCTTGTCTTTGGTTCAAACCGAGTTAGATTACTTGTGCAAGTTTGCTAGTTTGAATTAATCAAGAAAGACGCTCATGAAAACAATCTAAGTTCAAGAAGCACAAGACAACAATAAAAATGGATATCAAGTTAATCTTTCAAGTGGTATCTAGACTCCATCATCACTAGTAGCATGCACATGATCCAACAAGTGGTATCACTATTCTTTATGTGGTATTACCACACATGGTGTATGTCTACAAGTGGTTGAACTTCAAGTGGTACTATGATCTTCATGACGGCATCCATGTAAGTGGTATAAGTCCAACCCAATTGGTACTCACAAGTGGTGTCTAGATTAAGTATTCAAGTGGTATCCAACAAGAGTGCAAGTGATCCTCAACTGCAAGTGATCATCAAGATGAAGACTTTCACACCAACAAGAGCTCAAGTTCAAGTGGATGACCGATCATTTGACATAGGGGAGATACTTATTCGTTTGGCATCATAAGATGCAAGGTCCTAACATGTGGTATTTCATTCTATGGATGGTTTTCAAGTGGTGTCATTCCAACTCAAAAATGGTGGTGTCCATCAAATGTGCAAGCATCTACCCTCAACATCCCTCACACACACCTTTGTCACCATAAAGCTTGACCTTTTGTGGCAATTGTTGACAAAGGGGGAGAGATTTGGACAAAGATATGAAATTGTGTGATAAGGAAAAGATATTGGATTACATGATCATGGGGGAGAGATTATCAAGATGGATGGAAATACGCAATGAACCATCATGAAGGCCGATGATGGGAGAGCAATAGGCCAACAAGAAGGATGATCCACAAGATTGAAGATTGCAAGGGGATCAAAATTCTTGGACAAGAGAAGCACACAAGTAGGGGGAGCAAGCTCATGGACATGATTGGCATTGGAAATGTGCATATTCATATGCTTGCTTGCATTTGCATTTAGTTTATTTACATATGGTATCTTACTTGTGTGGTGTATGCTAGTGTAGGTTTGAATGATGATTTGACAACTAGCATGCATAGGTTATTAGCTAGACTTGTGTTTTTTCAAGTATTTACTAGAACCTTGCCCTTAATGTTGATCTCATGGGGTATCTAGTATTTTTACTTGTCTAGCTAATCTTGATGCTAAGGGTGGACTTAATGGTGCAACTTCAATTGGCTTCAAGAAATTGGTATCGAGCAATTGGTATCACGCTACAAAGGCTTATTCTATGCATCTTAGCATCACTTAGTAGTGTTGGCACTCCCACAAATTCCATATTTATGCATGTGTGAAAATTTAAAACCAAACCATTTGAGCACACATGTAGGGGGAGTTAACACTACCAAGTCCGGTTTTATGGAGCTTATCCAAGTCTAAAGATTTGAGTTTAAAGATGGATAAGTAACATAAAATCTAAATCCAAGTTAGTGATTTGCACTTGTGTGAAGAGCTAACTTGGTTAAAATGCTTAATTTTCATATCTTTGTAGAGTTGTCATCAATTACCAAAAAGGGAGAGATTGAAAAGTCCTTGTTTGGTTTTGGTAATTGAGTGACAACTTAGGTGGACTAATATGTGTTTAAGTGTTGATTACACAGGTGATTAGTCCACAGATACATGTGTGTGAGCATTTATGCCATCAAGGTAAAAATGGCTTGGAGATGATGTTTAGCTCACACATATGGTATGAAGGAGCTAAACGCATGAGACATGATATGGACTCATGTGGCTAGGTGGAGAAGATCAAGACAAGGCTTCACGTCGATGGACCGGTTGCAAGTATGAAGGACAAGTCGGGTGATGGTTTAGCGCCGATGGACCAACGCAACGGTAAAGAGCAATCAAGTCAAGGATCGATGAACCAAAAGCCACGTGATGATATGAAGTGGATCATATCAATCATGAGGTGTTGGTGCATGTGTTGCACCGGCATCGACCAAGGTGTTGGAGAAGGAAATGAAGACGATGATCGGAATAGAAAGCGCAAGGCAAAGGTATAACCTAGGGCGTTTTCATTTCACCGGTCTAGGATTGAGTAGAGAAGTGCTTGACCGGATTTAGGATAGATGGCCGTACTATCAAGAGGGCAAACTTGTTTGCATATCGGTCATCTAGTGCCACTTGAGCGATCTAACTTGCATGCATTGATAGGATCGAGTGGCGTGGAAAGAAAGAGTGGAAAACCCTTTGAAAAATGTTTGTGAAAATGCTAACTCACATGCACATGGTAGTGGAACACTTTGGAGTTGGCACATTTACAAAAAGGTGAAAGTTTCGAGCTCGTGGGAAACTTGTTTGGATCTTGGATGGATAAACTGCTTTTATCCTTTTTGTTTTGGATCAAGAAATCATGTGGGTTGTGTAGCCCTCTGAATAAGCTTTCCAAAATGTCCAAGATCATCGAAATTGGAGTTCGGAGCTAAGAGATATCGCCGTTTTACCGAACGGGGGCAGACGTCGGACCCTGGGAAACTATAGTCCGACGGTTCAGTCCGACGCCCTGAAAATAGCCGTTCGAATGGGCTAAAGCGTCGGACCTTGAAGGTATAGTCCAACGCCCACCCCGAGACAGTCCGACGCTCCGGTCCGACGCTATTTTGCTCTCGGAAAAACTCTCTGTAGACCGTCGGACCCTAAACAATGATCCGACGCTCCGGTCCGACGCACGGTCCGACGCTCCCAGAGAGCCGTTAGAGCGCGG
Organism: Eremochloa ophiuroides; assembly: GCA_038502445.1. Lineage (NCBI taxonomy): Eukaryota > Viridiplantae > Streptophyta > Magnoliopsida > Poales > Poaceae > Eremochloa > Eremochloa ophiuroides. Next base: position 84,837,422 of record JAHLJS010000003.1, read on the forward strand.
TAACGGTTGGATTCAAACGGCTAGTGACACGTGGCGCAAATCCAAGACGTCGGACCATGAACATTAGTCCGACGGTAGCGCGTGCGACGGTCCGACGCTCGGTCCGACAGCCGGTTTGAGTTGATAACGGCTCCTTTGGCTTGAGGGCTATTTATAGGAGTGTGTGGCCGGCTGTGAGAGGGTTCTTGCGCCTTGGGAATGTGTTTTCCTTGCTTGTGCATGACTTAGTGCTTTCCAACTCACTTGTGCTCATACAATTCACATCGGAGAAGTGAGTGATCGATCGTTAGTGCATTGCATTGTGAGATTACTTCGAGTGGCACTAGGTGATCGAGTTGCAAGCCGGTGGTACTTGTTACTCTTGGAGGTTGCCACCTCCTAGACGGCTTGGTGGCTTGTGGCTCCATGAAGCAAGTAAGAAGATTGTGTTTAGCTCCGGAGAAGCTTTGTGAGGGGTTGGAGCTCACCCCGCGGGAGTTCGCGAAGAGCATCGCTAGTAAAGCGAGACTTGAAGAGCGACAAGTGGTCCGGCCGGATCAAAGAGCTTGAGCTTGTGGGCACTCCACGTGGGAGTGGTGACTTGTGGTGGGTCACCTCAAGCTAGAGGATCGGCGGCAACCTTGGAGCTTGTCTCAACGGAGGACGTAGCTTGTGGCAACAAGTGAACCTCCGGAAAATAAATCACCGCGTCAACATCTTCCCATCCTTCGCGGTGGTTTGCTCCCTTCTACACATGTTATTTACTTTGTGCATTACTCTACTTGTGTAGTTGTAGTTGCTCTTGTGAGACCGGTTAGCTTGTGTAGCTTACCACTCACCTTCTTAGCTTGTGTAGTTTAGAAATAGTTCTCACTTAGTTTGTGTAGCTAAGTGAGTTACGCTCCTTGATTTGGATTGTGTATCCTTGTCATTCAGCAAGTAGTGAGGTTAGGTGCTTAGTGCGCTTTTGCTTGCTAGTTGATAGGAGTTTCTCCGGTGCTTAAAGTACTAGCGCTTAGGTTTGTGTGATCTTGCGCTAAGAACGGTTTAGGGAAGCTCAAGCTAGACTTGCACCTTTGCTTCTTGATAGGATCTTTTGTAAGGTGCTTAGAGTCTTAGTTAAAGGGGTGAATTGTCGTTAGAACCGATTAGGTTTTATTTCCGCTGTGATTTATTTTTGTTGGACTATTCACCCCCCTCTAGTCCGCCATCTCGACCCTTTCAGCTACCCCTCACCAATACTATTGTTTAGATAGCTAAACTTGAGCTGAATGTGTTTGGATGCTCTAGCTAAATTTTAGTTGGGATAGTTTGGTCATTTAAACCTTTTAGCTGGTTTTAGCTGGGTTGAAACAGCTAATTGGATTGTGTATATTTTAGCCTCCTGCTAAACTTTAGATAAGTTTAGCTATGAAGTGTTTGGATACATCATAACTAAAATTAGCCAACTACACTTTAGTTGGTGCATCCAAACAGGGCCTGAATCGTAGAAATACAGTGGAGCTCGATAGTGAGTGGGCCGGGCCGAACACCTGACACACGGCTACGGACGGACCAGTGCGCGTTGATTGGCTGATTGGCTCGGGTAGCGAATATTATTCACTACCTAGGGTAGTGTGTGCGTGTGTGTATATATATATATATATATATATATATAGGGTGAGTTTTTTATACTCATAGGAGCAGTTACTCCCATTAGTATAATAGTAATATCAACGAGTGAAAAGGCCAGGCCAATTAGCACTAACGGGTTTACAACCAAACCCGCTCATACAACGGAGTAACCTATGGATAACAACTAACAACTCCCGTGAAAAACGGATCAAGTAATTATATACTATATTATATACGCCGTTGGATTGTTGGTTGCGGCGTGCTCTTGTTTCAAAATGTGTATATTATCATTTTTTTTACTGTTCGTTACACATGTATCCAACCACGTGAAAACATTAGTATGGATGCATACTCGTACTAGTGTCCATACTTTAATTTATTTCTTTCTTTTTGAGGGGGTCCATACTTTAATTTCAGATGCGAGTATCACTATATACAAAGTTTCAGATTTTGATTGTTTCAAAAAAAAGTTTCAGATGTGATCATGACCAAATACACAAATTAGATTTCTGAAGAGTATATACGCATACTTTTGGAATATAGTATTTATACATACTTTTTGGAATGGGGTTTCTGTACATAGCTTTTAGAATAAAGTATCTTTACATATTTTTTTTAGAATATAGTATGCATACATACGCCAAGATTTTGATAGTATAAGTGCATACTTAATCACTAGACCAAAGTACATGTGCATACATTCCCGTATGGAGATATACTAACAATGAGAGTATGTATTCAAACTTTTTGTGAATAAAATATATGTGCATACTTTTTTAACTACTGGTATTTCTCTCTCTGTTTGCTTTTGGTCGCTGGTGCACCGAATGCTTCGTGGTCGTCGCAGGGATGAACCATGGACACACGGACCGACGGACGACATTGGCAATGCTGATGTAGCTTCCTCGAGCTACAATCTACTAGTCTGCTACCTGGTTCATAAAGAATTAAAAAATAAGAAACAAGTGGGTATAGATTGACCAACGAGGGATGCATGACGAAACTGAAATCATGCTACTCCCTTCATCCTATAAAAACTGTCGTTTTAAATTTTTCAGAAACTATGTTTAACCGTTTGTCTTATTCAAAAATTTTATACAAAATACAAAATCAATAAATAATTATTAAAGTGTCTCTAATGATACAATAAATCATAAAAAATTAAATGATATTTATATAAAATTTTCAAATAAGACGAATGATCAAATGTGATATCTGAAAAGTCTAAAACGACAGTCTTTCTGGAACGGAGAGAGTACACTGGAAAAGGAGCACTGTAATGTAAAATAGACACTAATCGTCACCTGTTCACATTTCAGGACTGCATGTACAGGAGAATCATCATCGTTGGCATATTCCAGAACCACATATATACGACGGCAAAAGTTGCGGCCACAAGTTACTAGAGTGTTACGGATCTGTAAGGTGCATATAACAGCCCTCGTGTTACTGAAGTAAAAAAATCGGACATGACATCATATGTACTGCACCGCATTCATAATTAAGTTTAATTTATTATGTATCAAATTAAAACAAATTTAATTTTATAGGTTGTTTGTGCTTAAGTAATTTAGAGTGATTTAATTTTATCTTCTGATGGCTTGTTAATTGGGTGTATTAATTAATCACCGCTTAAAAATAAAATTTAGAATTAATTTAAAACCCTAAATCGGGCTAAAACCCTAGTTTCAAAACTAAGTAGAATTAGACCTTAGTCCCAAAAGCAAAGTTGTAGCTCTTATTTAGTGGAGCAACTTGGGTATACAAAGTTTTTTCAAGTTACTGTTTGGAAATTTAAATTAAATTTGAATTTCTATCCTCAAATTTGAATTTAAAACCTTAATTCAAAAACTATTTGGAATATGGGGTTGGTTATTTAATGAAAGTTGTAGAGACCACTAAACCGAACAACTTTCATGTTTAAAAATTTTGAACTTGTTCAATAAAAGTTTGAGATTTAAATCAAATTTGAAAAGGGCTAATTACCCCTTTTTGGTAATTTTAAAAATATTGGGAATTTGAAAATACCTCAAACACAAAGGTTGTCCAGAATTTAATTCTACACATTTCTTATTTTAACTATTTTCTGAGTTATTAAGCAAAAACAGAAGTAATTTTGAAAATAGGAATGGGGATAACTCTTGCTACTGTTCTGGAACCAATCAGAGCTGGACAGCGAGCTGCTTGCCGCTTTCCCCGTCGGTGCGTCGCCCCTGGCCGCCGTTCTCGCGCACGGGCACGCGGCCTGGAGACGTGGCAAGCTTGAGTGTCTGCGTGGCAACGATTTAGACCGTGACCTTGTCCATTTAAGCCGAGCAGGTCACCGTTCCTATCCTTTTTCTGTTTCTGCTACCGGCGTGAGCTCTCGGTCGCCATTGCCGAGCTCCGGTCGCCTTCAAAATTCGCCACCGAGGATCACCATCAGTCCAAATTGAGTGCGCACGCGAGTTCTCCACACTGCTGCGCCCCCCTGTACCCGCTTGTGCTAGCTCTTCGGCGTCGGAGTCCCGCAGCGCCGCAGTCATCTCCAAGCCGGCCAGAGCGCCGCCGCGCTCGGCCTCAACGTGTCCGGCTCCTTGCGGTGAGCTGCACATCGTTTATTTGAGCGTTTTAGTTTCTCAATGACCCCACGATGCTCATGGCTCTCTCTGTTCCTTCGTTGGTTCATCGTAGCCACCAGAACGACGACGAGGTCACCGGAGTTCGCCGCCGAGGCCGCGGACCGCGTCAACTGGTCGCGTCCGAGCTGCTCCCGACCCATCCAGAGCGAGCACGAGGTTCTTGGTGAGGTCCTTACCCTCATAGACCTGTATTTTTAAACCCTACCGGACCAAATCGATCGGAGCACGGCAAGCCGCCATCGCCGCCGCCGCCGGGTCACCATGGCCGCCTGCTTGCTCTTGCTGGCGCTCTGGATTCCGCTCTAGCCAGCTAGATAGGTGTGGGTGCCTGCTGAGATCTCGTCTAGGGCCTTGCCCTCGCCGGGGATGCCGCCGCCGGCGAGCTCCGCGGCGGGCAGCTGCTGCACGCCCGAGCATGCTCTGCCTGCGCTGCTCTGTTTGAGCAGAAGGGAGATGAATCCCGAGTTGGGCCCTGCTGGGCCTGGCCAAGTCGGCCCAGTATCCCTCTGTAAATGATCTTTTCAATTTTAAAATGTATAATTAGTGCTGAATCTTGTGAATTTCATAGGAATTAATGTATAGCTCCAAAAATCACAAAATAAATTGTATAACCCCTCTGTGTTATGTTATATTTATAAAAAATATGAAACCTGCAGTTTGGGTACTTTCAGTAGACTGTAAAATTGGATATTTTAATTATTAAATGACATTTCCAAGATTTTTGTAGGTCAAAATAATTATCTAAAAATTGTGAAATTAATTGTGTAGCTATTTTGAGCAGTGAGCTACCTCCACAAAAATCTGTAGCTCATTTGGATAAATTTTAATTGTTTTATAATTTATCCCTAATTAACTAATAATTAGGGTTTTTGAATCATGAAACTGAGATTAACATCATCTGAGTCTCGGGTCTAGGAGCTTTGCGACCCGTTATCGCCCTCTCGGCCACCTCCGGCCGCTTGCGGTCCTGGCCGAGCTTGCCCTGGCCGGCCGGCGGCCATGGCTGCACCTCTCTGGCTTGGCCAGAGCAGGCTGGAGCCGAGTTGGGCCGAGCCATTTGTATTAGGAGTGCTAAGGGAGCCAATCTGGGCCGTGTTGGTCGTTCGGGCCGGTCCAACAGTAGAAGCTGAGTATTTAAATAAATTTATTTATTTTCTTTCCTAATATATGAAATGTATTGTGTCTTGTGGTTTTTGAATTGGGTGAAGACCAGGGATTGTTAACACTTTAAATAATCCTTGGCAATTTATTTGGTAGAATAATTTATTATCGTTATGTGGTGGTTAATAATAGTTAATAAATGATTAGGTGAGATAATAACCACCAAGATATCAGAATCTTAATAGGAACTTAATGACCCTTGTTGCTAATTGGCAATTACCTTGGGGTTTACCAAAACAAAGTAACCTTAATTACAGGCTATCCTGACCTCTAATGTCATGAGGTTGTTTCTTTTGATGCAACTTCATGGGTAAAAACACCCAAGTAGAACGACTTGTCTTTTGGACCTTTTGGACCTTTCCGTACCCTAAGTCATGCATAGAATTCCTTATAGGTACCCGTAAACCACTAACCAAGTTGTTAGACAACAAACTAGTATTGTTGGCTTGCAACTTCATCGCAAAGGAAAGTAGTATTCAACTTTCTTTGAATATTTAATGTAATGTATTTATATGTTTCCATTATGCATCATGCCATGCATTTCATCATGTACTAATATTTCGTGTAGTGAACGCGGGATATTCTTATCTGAAGCAAGTCCCGAGTTGGTCTTCACTCTCTGGACGTGGAGTTTCCTCGGTGATAGACTTCAGAGTTGTATCTGCTCCAAGCAACAGGCAAGCCCCGGTGCATTAGCCCCTCCTTATGTTTTATAAATCTTTATCACCTTGAGTTAAATTGCTGCATTAGGTTGATAGGAGTTGATTGTCACCTACTTGCTGCATTTACCTGCCTTGATATAATATCCTTGAAACCTGATTTAAAGGCAAATGATTATAAAATGCTTAGCCATGCCTAATAGTTAAGATTTTATGAAAAAGATATTTTGTATGCTTGGAGTATACAATTATGTACTATTGTAATTATTCGACAGGGCAGCAGACTTGCATTGAGAAAGGAATCTCAATGTAGTGTCTCTGACTGTCTATTAAGAAAACGAAATGGAATCTATTAGGGACCATTCGTTGTTGGCCTGATGGATCGAGACTTTGCAACTAGCCACATACTACGGAAAGCCTCTGACTCCGGTCACTCCTCTTCTTGAACCGATAACCACGCACTCGGAGTGGAGAGATGGCGAGAGTAGCGTGTACCCTCATGGCCGTTGTGCCTGGAGACGAGAGGAGTACTGTGCTCTCGGGTGGCGCGTGAAAGACCCTAGTTTGGTTTTGGTAATTGATGAAACCTAGTTACTTATCTAAGTGCTAAGTATGTGTAGCCAAGAGTAGATTAGTGATGAGAAGGAAGATGACATGAGCTAAAGTGAAGGTCAAGATGAAATGATCAAGGAGAAAAAAAAGGACTTAAAGAAGGAAAGCTAGAGGTTAAGGTATATCCAAATAGGAATTTTCTTTTAGTGATCAAGACTCCAAGTGGGAGTGATCACATTTAGGATAGATAGCCGACTATCAAGGGGAGAACTAAGCTATTGGATTACTTTCAAGTGCTCTAGGTTGCATCTCATGTGCATTGATCTAACCAACTTAGAGAATCTCTTTGAAAACCCTTGAAAAATGTTTGCAAAATGCTAACACACTGTGCATAAGTATTGGAGACCTTGAGTGTTAGCACATAGAATCAAGGGGTGAGAAATAGACTTGAAAAACGCTGAAAAAGGAGCGTCGGACCGTTTGCCAACGTAGCGTCGGACCATTGGGTAGCGTCCGACGCCTAACTCTACCTCTGACTGTTGCCGAGCGTCGGACTATCGTTTTGAGAGCGTCGGACTATTCAGTGACAGTCCGACGACTCGTCGCGGCGAGTTCACGTCGCGGCGAGGCGCGCGGCGTGCTCTGGTCACGGCGTCGGACAGTTCGTTTTAGTCCGACGTTGCGCGTCGGACGAAGTCCGACGCACTTTTAGCGCTCTGGAACCTCTCTGGAAGCATTGGACCGCTGAGATCTTTAGTCCGACGCCTTCTCTACGCAGAATCCGATGGTGCTGTGAATATAACTGTGGTAGCGTCGGACTCTAGAGTTTAGTCCGGTGCCTGAGCGTCCGACGGTAGTTAAACGCGCGAAATCAGTTGACCGTTGAGATCGGACGAATGACGTTTAAACCTGTTGACACGTGGCGCGCATCCGAGCGTCGGACGCTGGCGTTTTGTCCGACGGATTCAGTCCGACAGTAGCGTCCGACGACATAAAATCGTGTTTAACGGCTGTTTCGAGTGGGGTAACGGCTAGAATTGCACTTAGGGGTATTTATACTCCCTCCCTGGTCACTTTGTGACACCCTTGCACACTTGGATCATTGTCATACACATTGTTACATTCTAGCCTCCCACTCTCTCACTAGCTCATCATCTTGATCATCCCTAGTGAGATTAAGTGAACGTCAAGTGCATCATTGCTTGTGATTTGCATTCTAGAGCACTTGAGAGCAAGCCTTGATTCAGTTCTTATTCTCTTGGGACATTGCCGTGTCCCTAGACGGCTTGGAGGAGAAGAAGGTGTGGAGGAGCTTGGTGATTGTGCTTGCCCACACCCGGCAATTGTGAGGGGTTCTTATGCCTTCCCCGAGCGGAGTGCTCAAAGGTAACTCTAGTGGATTGCTCGTGTCTTTGAGTTACTTCCTCCGTGGTAGGTTCTTGTGGCGCCTAGTGTAGGCTCGGTGTGTGATACCGATTAGCCACCGAACCACTGGTTGAAGTCGACACAGCGAGGACGTAGCGTGCCGGCAAGCACGTGAACCTCGGGGATAAATCTTGGTGTCTCTATTGATTTTCTCACCTTCGAGTGAGTGACTTATTGATTCTCCCGGTGATTGGCTTCCTCACAAGGCAAATGTTTAATCGACGATCATTACTTTCTTATTCTTGTGCAAAGTAGCTTGTTTTCTTGTCTTGTGTAGTTGTTTAGTCTTTTAGCTTTTGCTAGCTTACTTGTGTGGGTTAGAACTAAGAATTAACTAGAATTGTGTAGGTGGTTTGCCTAGGTTAGTAGTTGCACTAGCATTGCACATTTAGCCATATTTGTTACTAACCTCTTGGCCTAAGTTCTTTGTAGAAATTTTATTAGGCTATTCACCCCCCTCTAGCCATACTATAACCTTTCAAATGGTATCGAAGCCGTGGTCACCGTTTAGTCAAGGCTTAACATCCTTCGGTGCGTTGAAATGGCTCATATCATGTTCAATCATGTTGGGGGCAAACCACCTCACTTTGATGGCACAAGCTCATTTGATTATTGGAAAAGAAAGATGAGAATGTATCTTGGCTCAATTCATGAGAAGGTGTTGGAGGTCACCGAGAAGGAATACATTGTGCTTGATCCCGCAAGCCCCACACCTAGAGATCAAGAGAACAACTAATGTAACATAATGGCTCTCAACACCATTTATAATGGCATTGACTCAAAGGTGTTTGAGCAAATTAAGGATTTGAATAGAGCAAGTGAAGTATGGACAAGATTAGAGCAAACCTATGAGGGCACTTCAACGGTAAAGAGTGCCAAGTTGTACATGCTCAAGGACAAGCTCTCAAACTTCAAGATGGATGATGGAGAGCATTCCGGAAATGTTCTATAGGCTTCAAGTGATTGTCAATGATCTCAAGGCCTTGGGTGAGAAAACAAGTGATGAGGACTTCTCTCACAAGTTTCTCTTGTGCTTGCCCAAGAGGTTCAAGACCTTGAGAACTATCATCTTCCGAGGCGGCTTGAAGGGTGTCACTCCAAATGAGGTTCTTGGTGATGTGATGACCGAGGATCAATACAATGAGAAGAGTGATAGTGAAGAAGTGAAGAAGGAGGATGACAAGAGCAAAAAGACCGTGGCATTCAAGTCCACCACCTCTTCTTCCAAGAACAAGGGTAAGGGCAAGAAAGTACAATCTAGTGATGATGATGCATCTAGCCTTGATAGTGATGATAAGACACTAACTCTCTTTGTGCGCAAGTTTGGAAGATTCATGAAGAAGAAGGGCTATGGTGTTAGAAAAAGAAGAGATAACTTCAAAGGCAAGAATGTAGTAAGGAAGTGCTACAATTGTAAGAGCACGGATCATCTTGTGGCGGATTGTCCTAATGCTAGTGATGCTGAAGATGATTACAAGAAGGCAAGAAGGACAAGAAGGACAAGGTGGAAAAGAAGGAGAAAAAGAAGTTCAACTTCTCCAAAAAGAAGGGTGGATTCTATGTGGTGACATGGGATAGTGATGCTTCCTCCAATGATGATGACTCTAGTGATGATGATGAGAGGAAGACATCCAAGAAGAAGGCCATGATTTCTATTGCTATCAACAAGAAGTCTTCATCATTTGATTCATCATGCTTTATGGCTAAGTCCACTAAGGTAAAATACGATGACTCAAGTGATGATGAAAAAGATGATAATGATAGTGATAGTGATGATGATGAGCCTAGTATAGCACAACTCATGGACATGTTAGAGCAAGCCGAATATCTTATTAGCTCTAAGTCTAAGAAGTGCAAAGAATTGTCCAAGAAATTAAAAACTCTTGAACAATCTTTTGATGAGGTAAGTGCTTCTCATGAGTGTCTAAAGGAAGACCATGAGGATCTCAAACTAGCTCACACCAAGGTTGAGAAAGCTCACTCCTCACTCTTAAAGCTAAGTAAGGTAGAGGATGTTGCTATAACATGTGATGCGGGTGTAACTTGTGATCTAATGAATGAATCAACTAATGAAACACTTGTTGCAACCACACCTAATAACACTAGCTTTTCATCATCATCCACTTCTACTTCTACCTTCACTACTAGTGTTGATCCAACACTAAAACTTAAAAATGAGAAATTGAAGAAGGAAATGGACAAGCTAACCCGCGCATTAGGCAATGCCTATGGTTGGGATGCCCGCTTGCTACAATGTTTGGGTAGCCAAAGATATAGTAACTCTAAGGAGGGACTTGGCTATACTCCCAAGAAAGGTAAGGCGGCCTTTGTAACTCCAAAGCCTAGCTTTGTGAGGAGCAATGGTCGGTTTTGCTACAAGTGCAAGCAGGTAGGGCATATTGAGGCAAATTGCATCACTAACAACAAGAACAAGCAAATAAAATTTGCAAGTGCTAAATCTATTAGACTTGATTCTTGTTACATGCTTACCAAGGGTGAGAAAGGTGTCAAATTCAAATACATTGGTACACCTAAAGAGAGCCCAATGTTGAAGGCTATTTGGGTACCAAAGGCTTTGGTTGCTAACCTCCAAGGACCCAAACAAGTATGGGTATCTAAAAGACATTGATTTGTTTTGTAGGTAAATTAAAAAGGCGGAGGGAGGCTGAAAGGTCCTTGTTTGGTTTTGGTAATTGAATGACAACTTAGGTGGACTAATATGTGTCTAAGTGTTGATTACACAGGTGATTAGTCCACAGGTACATGTGTGTGAGCAACTATGCCATGGAGGTGGATATGGTGTGTTGAGTGTTGCTTAGCTCACACATATGGAGATGAAGGAGCTAAACGCATGAGACATGACATGGAGTCATGTGGCTAGGTGGAGAAGATCAAGACGAGGCTTCGCGTCGACGGACCGGTTGCAAGTGTGAAGGGCAAGTCGGGTGATGGCTTGGCGCCGATGGACCAACGCAACGGTGAAGAGCAAGCAAGTCAAGGATCGATGAACCAAAAGCCGCGTGATGATATGAAGTGGATCATATCATTCATGAGGTGTTGGTGCATGTGTTGCATTGGCATCGATGGTGTCGGAGACGGTGATGAAGACGGTGATCGAAATTGAAAGCGCAAGGCAAAGGTATAACCTAGGGCATTTTCATTTCACCGGTCTAAGGTTGATTAGAGAAGTGCTTGACCGGATTTAGGATAGATGGCCGTACTATCAAGAGGGGCAAACTTGTTTGCATATCGGTCATCTAGTGCCACTCGAGCGATCTAACTTGCATGCGTTGCTAGGATCGAGTGGCGTGGTGAAAAGAGTGAAAAATCCTTTTGAAAAATGTTTGTGAAAAGCTAACACACATGCACATGAGGTGTACACTTGTTGGTGTTAGCACATTTGCAAAGGTGGTGAAGTTTGGAGTTGAAAGGAGCTCAAAAGAAGCGTCGGACGCTCGGTTAACGAGCGTTGGACTATTGACCGCTTCGGTCCGACGGTGGAGAGCGGTGTCGGCGTGACGCGTGGCGTTCGGGAAAGCGTCGGACGCTAGAGTTTAGTCCGACGGTTTTGAGCGCTCGGGGAGCTCTCTGGAAGCATCGGACCGTGGTGATCATTGGTCCGACGGCTAACCGCGCGAGAGTCCGACGGTGGCCGAGCTGTGGCCCGTCTGTGAGAGTCGGACGGTCCGACGCCTGGAGCTGTGCGCGCGTCGGACCATCGGCTGGAGCGTCCGACGGTTGGGAAAACGGCGCGAGAAATAGCCGTTGTGATCCAACGTTCGACTTCAAACGGCTAGTGACACGTGGCGGCCATCGAGAGCGTCGGACCGTGGGCTTTGGTCCGACGGTGGCGCGCTGGTTCGGTCCGACGGTCGGTCCGACGGCTGTTTTCAGTTGGCAACGGCTCTTTTGAGCTGAGGGCTATAAATAGAGGATTGTGGCCGGCTGTTGGAGGCGTCTTGCACCTTGGGAATGTGTCTCCCTTGTTTGTGCATGGCTTAGTGCTCTCCAACTCACTTGTGCTCATAGAATTCACAATCGAGGAGTGAGTGATCGATCGATAGTGCGTTGCATTGAGAGATTGCATCGTGTGGCACTAGGTGATCGAGTTGCAAGCAGGTGGTGCTTGTTACTCTTGGAGGTCGCCACCTCCTAGACGGCTTGGTGGCGAGAGGCTCCGTGGAAGCAAGCAAGAAGATTGTGCTTAGCTCCGGAGAAGCTTTGTGAGGGGTTGGAGCTCACCCCGCGGGAGATCGCAAAGAGCATCGCTAGTAGAGCGAGACATGAAGAGCGACAAGTGGTCCGGCCGAGTCAAGTGCTAGAGCTTGTGGTAAGCACTCCACGTGGGAGAGTGTGACTTGCGGGTCACCACTAGCAAGAGGACCGGCGGCAACCTTGGAGCTTGTCTCAACGGAGGACGTAGCTTGTGGCGACAAGTGAACCTCCGGGAAATTAATCACCGCATCAACATCTTCCCATCCTTCGCGGTGGTTTGCTCCCTTCTACACAAGTTATTTATATTGTGCATTACTTTATTTGTGTAGTTGTAGTTGCTCTTGTGAGACCGGTTAGCTTGTGTAGCTTGCCACTCAACTTCTTAGGTTGTGTAGCTTAGAAGTAGTTCTCTCTTAGTTTGTGTAGCTAAAGTGAGTTGCGCCTTTTGATTTGGATTGTGTATCCTTGTCATTGAGCAAGTAGTGAGCTTAGGTGCTTAGTGCTTTTTGCTTGCTAGTTAATAGGAGTTTCCCCGGTGCTTAAAGTACTAGCGCTTAGGTTTGTGTGATCTTGCGTTAGAACGGTTTAGGGAAGCTCAAGCTAGACTTGCACCTTTGCTTCTCGCTAAGATCTTTGGCAAGGTGTTTAGAGTCTTAGTTAGAGGGGTGAATTGTCGTTAGGACCGATTAGGTTTTATTCCGCTGCGATTAGTTGTTATAAAGGACTATTCACCCCCCCTCTAGTCCGCCATCTCGACCCTACAGAGGCATTGGGTTCTTGATAGTGGGTGTTCTCAACACATGACCGGTGATTCAAGAATGTTCAACCAAATCAATTCTAGTGGCAATGAGTATGATAGTATCACATTTGGGGATAATAGCAAAGGCAAGGTCAAGGGTCTTGGAAAGATTGCAATATCAAATGATCTAAGCATCTCCAATGTGCTATTAGTTGAGAGTTTGAACTTCAATCTATTGTCAGTGGCTTAACTTTGTGATCTTGGTTTCAAATGCATCTTTGGTGTTGATGATGTGGAAATCATTAGTGTGGATGGATCAAATTTAATATTCAAGGGATTTAGATATGAGAATCTCTATCTAGTGGACTTTGGTGCTAAAGAATCATAATTGTCAACATGCTTACTCTCTAAGTCAAGCATGGGTAGGTTATGACATAGAAGGCTTGGTCATGTTGGAATGAAGCAATTGAACAAACTTGTGAAGCATGACTTGGTTAGAGGTCTTAAAGATGTTGAGTTTGAGAAGGACAAGTTATGTAGTACATGTCAAGCCGTAAAACAAGTTGCCAACACTCATCCTAAGAAGAGTACGATGAGCACATGCAAACCATTTCAGTTATTGCACATGGACTTGTTTGGACCAACTACATATACAAGCATTTGGCGGCAACAAGTATGGTTTGGTGATAGTGGATGATTTCTCAAGATACACATGGGTTTTCTTTATAAATGACAAAAGTGATGTTTATGGTATCTTCAAAACTTTTGTCAAGAGAAGTTGCAATGAATTTGAAAGAACCATCAAGAGGGTGAGAAGTGATAATGATAGTGAGTTCAAGAACACAAGAGTTGATGAGCTTTGCGATAACTTAGGAATCAAACATCAATTCTAGGCTAAGTACAACCTTAATCAAATGGCCTAGTTGAAAGAAAGAATAGGACTCTCATTGATATGGCAAGATCTATGCTTAGTGAGTATAATGTGTGTCAATCTTTTTGGGCCGAATCAATCAATACGGCATGTTACTACTCCAATAGACTCTATTGCCATCCTATGTTGGAGAAGACTCCATATGAGATCTTGAATGGAAGAAAGCCAAATATTGTATATTTTCGGGTGTTTGGTTGTAAGTGCTATATATTGAAGAAAGGAGCTAGATTGAGCAAATTTAAGAAGAAATGTGATGAGGGATTCTTGCTTGGTTACTCCATCACTAGTAAAGCTTATAGAGTTTGGAACTTGGGAAGTGGTCAACTTGAGGAAGTTCATGATGTTGAATTTGATGAAACCAATGGGTCTCAAGATCAAAATTAGAATCTAGATGATGTGAGTGGACCTCAATTGGCAAAGGCTATGCAAGAAATGGACATTGGTGACATAAGGCCGACTCAAGTGGTTGACATAGAAGATGACAAAGATCAAGTGCAAGTTCCTTCAAATGATCAAGCTAGTGAATCTCAAGTGCAAAATCAAGATCAAGTTAGTTCCTCTCATGCAAATCAATCAAATGCACAATCAAGCTCAAGCAATCAACTTCAAGTGCTTCAACCTACAAACATTGCAAGAGATCATCCTTTGGATCAAATTGTTGGTGATATTCAAAAATGTGTGCAAACAAGATCAAGACTAGCATTATTTTGTGCTCACTATTCATTTGTGTCATTTGAAGAGCCAGAGAACATTGAGAAGGCATTAAAAGATAGTGATTGGGTAAATGCTATGCATGAAGAGCTCTACAATTTTGAAAGAAATGAAGTTTGGAAATTGGTAGAGAGACCAAAGAACTACAATGTTATTGGCACCAAATGGGTATTTAGAAACAAGCAAGATCAAGATGGTGTTGTAAAAAGGAACAAGGCAAGATTAATGGCACAAGGGTACACTCAAGTAGAAGGATTGGACTTTGGTGAAACCTATGCTCCGGTTGCAAGATTAGAAGCAATAAGAATTCTTCTAGCATATGCTTGTGCTCACAACATCAAGCTCTACCAAATGGATGTCAAAAGTGCATTTCTCAATGGATTCATCAATGAGTTAGTATATGTTGAACAACCACCTGGTTTTAAATATGAGAAGAAACCAAATCATGTGTACAAGCTAAGGAAAGCAATGTATGGTTTGAAACAAGCACCAAGGGCATGGTATGAGAGGCTAAGGGACTTTCTCCTCTTTAAAGGTTTCAAGATGGGTAAGGTTGACACCACTCTATTCACCAAGAAGGTTGATGATGACTTGATGATCATGCAAATCTATGTTGATGACATTATCTTTGGATCAACTAGTCAAGCCTTGTGTGCGGAGTTTGAAAAGATTATGGCTAAAGAATTTGAGATGTCTATGATGGGTGAACTCACATACTTCCTTGGACTTCAAATTAAGCAAATGAGGAATGGTACATTCATAAGTCAAGGCAAGTACACAAGAGACATGATCAAGAAGTTTGGAATGCAAAATGCAAAACAAATAAGCACTCCAATGGGGACTAGTGGAAGCTTGGATGAAGATAAAAGTGGCAATATGGTTGATCAAAAGGCATATCGGTCTCTAATTGGAAGTTTACTCTATGTCACCGCATCAAGACCGGATGTCATGTTTAGTGTGTGCATGTGTGCTAGATATCAAGCATCTCCTAGAGAGAGTCATATGAAGGCCGCAAAGAGGATATTGAGATATTTGAAGCACACTCAAGATGTTGGATTGTGGTACCCCAAGGGTGCAAAATTTGAGTTGATTGGATATGCCGATGCGGACTATGCCGGTTGCAAGATAAATAGAAAGAGTACATCGGGCACATGTCAACTCTTGGGAAGATCTCTTGTCTCATGGTCATCCAAGAAGCAAAATAGCATTTCACTCTCCACCGCCGAAGCCGAATACATTAGTGCGGGGAGTTGTTGTGCTCAACTCTTGTGGATGATGGCAACTTTGAGAGATTATGGAATTAACTTCAAGAAAGTGCCACTTCTATGTGACAATGAGAGCGCCGTCAAGCTAACTCAAAACCTGGTCCAACATTCAAGAACCAAGCATATTGATGTGAGGCGCCACTTCATTCAGGATCATCAACAAAAGGGTGACATTGATATTCAAAGCATTGGAACCGATGGTCAATTGGCCGACATACTCACAAAGCCACTAGATGAGAAGAGGTTGAGGTTTTGCAAGCTTAGGAATGAATTGAATATTCTTGATTTCTCAAATATGAGTTGAGATCACCCCCACATATATGATATGCCTCTACTCCGACAAAGCAAGGTAAAATTGTTTGACATAACATCATACTTGCTAGGACACGTTTAGAGCATATAGACATATTCACCTCTTAGG
The DNA here is from genome assembly GCA_038502445.1 of Eremochloa ophiuroides. NCBI lineage: Eukaryota > Viridiplantae > Streptophyta > Magnoliopsida > Poales > Poaceae > Eremochloa > Eremochloa ophiuroides. Next base: position 84,853,715 of record JAHLJS010000003.1, read on the forward strand.
ATCATTCATGGAAATTAAAAAGTTTTTGATGGATATATGCTACCACTATTGCCTTGTTTGATTGTATGATCTAGTGGTAACATATGACATGCATGTGTGCTTAATCCCCTAATGTTCAATCTAGTTCATTAGCTCAAGGTGTATAACTTAACATGGGCAAGATAACCCCTAGTGGCGTGAAGAAGCTTGTCCTTGAATCAAACTTAGTTATATATCCTAGGCAAGTGCACTAGATTGAGCCAAAGTGAAAAATCAACTCTCTTTCCACAATGAAATGAACTTGACTAACTATCTTTACTCCACTTAACCTTTTTGAGCAATTATTGACAAAGGGGGAGAGAAATTTACAAAAGAAAGAGAAGGCACAATGAACCATAATTATGCCGATGATGGGAGAGCAATAGGCCAAAGGAAATGGGTAATTAAAATTTTAAAGCACACAAGTAGGGGGAGCAATCACATATGCAAGTTGTTGCATTTGGATGGGCACTAATCATATGATTGCTCATTGCATTTGTATTTACTTTCTTATACATACTTGTGTGGTGTATTGCTAGTAGTAGGATTTGAATGATGATTTGAACAACTAGCATGTGTATGAGTAACTAGTTGGTCGTATTTCTTCAAGTGGTTACTAGAGCTTGCTTATAATGTGATCTCATGGTATGCTCTAGTATTTGTGACCTTCTAGTTACTAAGGTGTTAAGGATGGTGTACATGGCAACTCCGATGGTATCACGCTTCAAAGGTCCATTCTATACACCATTAGCACAATTTTGGTAGAATTACTCTCTATTCAATACATATGTGCTAGCTTTCAATCCAAACTCGATGCACATATGTAGGGGAGCCAATACTACCAAAATAGAACTTATGATGATTGTCAAAATCCTTTCATGATCTACTCATGGACAAGCATGATAAGTTCAAAATCTTAATGCATATTTATTTTATAAAAAGGGTTGTCATCAATTACCAAAAAGGGGGAGTATGAAAGACCCTAGTTTGGTTTTGGTAATTGATGAAACCTAGTTACTAATCTAAGTGCTAAGTATGTGTAGCCAAGAGTAGATTAGTGATAAGGAGGAAGATGACATGAGCTAAAGTGAAGATCAAGATGAAATGATCAAGGAGAAAAAAAAGGACTTAAAGAAGGAAAGCTAGAGGCTAAGGTATATCCAAATAGGAATTTTCTTTTAGTGATCAAGACTCCAAGTGGGAGTGATCACATTTAGGATAGATAGCCGACTATCAAGGGGAGAACTAAACTATTGGATTACTTTCAAGTGCTCTAGGTTGCATCTCATGTGCATTGATCTAACCAACCTAGAGAATCTCTTTGAAAACCCTTGAAAAATGTTTGCAAAATACTAACACACTGTGCACAAGTGTTGGAGACCTTGAGTGTTAGCACATAGAAGCAAAGGGTGAGAAATAGACTTGAAAAACGCTGAAAAAGGAGCGTCGGACCGTTTGCCAATGTAGCGTCGGACCATTGGGTAGCGTCCGACGCCTAACTCTACCTCTGACTGTTGCCGAGCATCGGACTATCGTTTTGAGAGCGTCGGACAATTCAGTGACAGTCCGACGACTCGTCGCGGCGAGTTCACATCGCGGCGAGGCGCGCGGCGTGCTCTGGTCACGGCGTCGGACAGTTCGTTTTAGTCCGACGTTGCGCGTCGGACGGAGTCCAACGCACTTTTAGCGCTCTGGAACCTCTCTGAAATCGTCGGACCGCTGAGATCTTTAGTCCGACGGTGCTGTGAATATTACTGTGGTAGCGTCGGACTCTGGAGTTTAGTCCGCTGCCTGAGCGTCCGACGGTAGTTAAACGCGCGAAATCAGTTGACCGTTGAGTCGGACGAACGACGTTTAAACCTGTTGACACGTGGCGCGCAACCGAGCGTCGGACGCTGGCGTTTAGTCCGACGGATTCAGTCCGACGGTAGCGTCCGACGACATAAAATCGTGTTTAACGGCTGTTTCGAGTGGGGTAACGGCTAGATTTGCACTTAGGGGTATTTATACTCCCTCCCTGGTCACTTGGTGACACCATTGCACACTTGGATCATTGTCATACACATTGTTGCATTCTACCCTCTCACTCTCTCACTAATTCATCATCTTGATCATCTTTAGTGAGATTGAGTGAACCTCAAGTGCATCATTGCTTGTGATTTGCATTCTAGAGCACTTGAGAGTAAGCCTTGGTTCAGTTCTTACTCTCTTGGGACATTGCCGTGTCCCTAGACGGCTTGGAGGAGAAGAAGGTGTAGAGGAGCTTAATGATTGTGCTTGCCCACACCCGGCAATTGTGAGGGGTTCTTGTGCCTTCCCCGAGCGGAGTGCTCAAAGGTAACTCTAGTGGATTGCTCGTGTCTTTGAGTTACTTCCTCCGTGGTAGGTTCTTGTGGCGCCTAGTGTAGGCTCGGTGTGTGATACCGATTAGCCACCGAACCACCGGTTGAAGTCGACACAGCGAGGACGTAGCGTGCCGGCAAGCACGTGAACCTCGGGGATAAATCTTGGTGTCTCTATTGATTTCCTCACCTTCGAGTGAGTGACTTATTGATTGTCCCGGTGATTGGCTTCCTCACAAGGCAAAGATTTAATCGACGATCATTCCTTTCTTATTCTTGTGCAAAGTAGCTTGTTTTCTTGTCTTGTGTAGTTGTGTAGTCTTTTAGCTTTTGCTAGCTTGCTTGTGTGGCTTAGAACTAAGAATTAACTAGAATTGTGTAGGTGGCTTGCCTAGGTTAGTAGTTGCACTAGCATTGCACATTTAGCCATATTTGTTACTAACCTCTTGGCCTAAATTCTTTGTAGAAATTTTATTAGGCTATTCACTCCCCTCTAGCCATACTAGGACCTTTCAGCGCAGGACCGGTTCAGGTTTTGGAAAAGCCATGGTAGACGGGGTTGGCATTTACAAGCTTAGGTGCTACATATGCAGTGTGGATAGGGATCCCCAACTGGGTACTTAATTGATTCGAATCATCGTTGCTCCTCGGATAATGGAGACTTGATCCACTGACTTACAGCGAAGAGTGGTTCGGAACTAGGTTGAGATGTGGGAAAATGGTGAATACTGAGATCACTTAAATGAATCAATCTAGATTCAGGATTAAATGTTAAACTGACTTAGAGAGCTTTTCTGAAAACTCTTTGATTCTTGCTAAAGCCTCTCCTTGATTCCCCTCAACCTGCATTCCTGTGTCTTATTCCTTTTCTTAGTCGGGTAAGTCTTGCGGAGTACCCCATGTACTCAGGGTTTGTTAACCCTCTGTTGCAGGTTAAAGTTAGGAGCAGTGCAGGTTTGGCTATCGCTAAGCTAGAGGCACCCGAAAAGCTACCATATGCAGTAGATGACATGTGCTTATCAGCACTTCCTTGGACAAGATGTCATCTATATTACTTATAAGTATAAGAGCTACCTTATCTTGTCTCTATCGACAAGAATTTTTGTAAAGACTATCACTGGAATTTGTAAACTATAATTGTACTCTTCCGCTTTTTACTCTGATGTATTTTGAACTCTATGAATGAATGTAATAAGATGGTTGGTTTCCGTTCCGTGAAATGATCCTCGATGGGACATTGCGGTGTTCGCGAGAGCACCTGAAGGGCTTCCGGAGTTATCAGGCTCCCGTGCATACCAGTCGGAGGACGTTGAACTATGGCAGGTGCACGTGGGCCATGATAATTTGGGAGGTTCAGTCACAGTGCAAGTATATTAGATTGGAATAAACAAAACGACCACTACAGTTATCACGGATCTGCATCCGCGTTTCCTGTGGACTTCGAGTTCATGTCAGCTAGGGGTGATGCCAGCGGATGAATTAGGGAAGGAGCTCGAGAACTTCAAAGTAGATCGAATTCTTGTTTACCTGGTTGTCTGGTGGCCAGTCGCGGCCGCCGGAGAAGAGACGCCAGTCATCGTAGAATGTGGGTGCCGCCTGGTGATGAAACGAGATCAGGTTTTTGCCCTCCCACTAATTTAGTCGGCAGAGATCACAAAATCAACATTGTTCCCATCACCTACTATGGTTAGATAAAAAACAATGAATCAGAGATTAATCTTGCCTCGTTAAATGATTACATTTCCCAACGGGGAGATTTGGAGGGTTCGTGCTCCACCATGATTGGAGGGCGGCTGCAGGTCAGTTTCCGTCCTGAACGCAGATAGAAGGATGGGAGTAGATCCGATCGGTATATATATTTATATTCAAAATACTAACAGATTTATATTCAAAATACTAACAGGTCCGCTTCTTTAACCCGCTAATGAACCCCGGAATCCCGGTAGGCCGGCACCACGTTAGGATTCTGGAGTATGTACGTGTAAATCTAGTGAGAGTAGTTACTCTTAGGGAGTAGAAAAGAATTTCTCTCTCTCTCTCTCTATATATATATATATATATATATATATATATATATATATATATATATCTCTTTTTAAGAACTTTCTACAAATCATGTTGCAGGCCTGCAGCAGGAAACGAAATAATCACAGATTACAAAGTAAGCAAGTTATTATGAAGCAAATGAAGCGGTGGACAACCGCTCGCTAGCCGCCCTGTCGCACCCATGCCCACGGCCCACCGCCCCTCCGCTTGCGCTTGCGCCTGCTGCCTGCACAGTCCCTGGTAGGTGGTATTAGCACTGCCCTTTCTACAGGCCGCACACCTAGCTCCCGCACTAGCTATGCTGGACGCCTTTCCCAGCGCCCATGCCGGCCAGTCCCAAACCGCCATGGCACCATCGTCACACAAAGCTTGTTTCTTGTGTCATCCAGAGAGAGAGAGATGGGTGGGGAAATATGGGGAGAGACAAGTAAAAGTTTTTACTATAGCTTTTGGTTTACAACCTCCTAAAGATTTAGAAGATTTATCTGGAGTGTGGTTTCAACAAACAGGCCAGCATATGTGTTCTCTAATTTGTGTGAAAACTAGTGCAATTCTATGGTCTATTTGGCTTTTTAGAAATGAAGCGAATTTTGACAAAAAATAGACTATATTCTTATTTGCAGGTTATTTTCAGGGCAACTTATTGGACTTGCTTCTGGAACATCCTGCAAAGGGAGAGCAAAAGATCACCTTTGAAGTGGGCCTGTCGCACGCTGGAGACTTTAGCTATAGAGGTCTTCGCCAAGCATGGGTGGCCGTCTTTTAAAAGAATTAGTGCTTAGTTAGACGTTCTCTTGCTTGGTTTCGTTTTTTTTTTTGAGTTCCTTAAAAATTTTGTCTTGGTTTCGTTTTTTTAGTTCCTTAAAAATTTTATCTGTGTTTGAAACTGTAATAAGAATTGATTGTGTGCAAACCTCTTACAGAGGCCGGAATAAAAATTCCTTTGTCTAAAAAATAGAGTATAAAAATTCCTTTGTCTAAAAAAATGGAGTATATAAACAACAATTTCTAGACGGAGTTTCTTGGTGATGTGGAAGCTATATGAAAATTATGTTTATATTTAGTTGCAGGTTGAAAATGCCCAGAAGATACCAATATTGACAAAATTAATTATTTAATATTAGTAGCAGGCTTGCCAGCAAGCCCTAAACTCACAAAGTTACATTAGAATATTACAATCGGGCTCCTCACAGCTTGCTTCCCACATACCCATGTGAAGCTTCCCTCCGCATGTTTCACTTTATTGGCATCCCAACTTAAACTCACAAGAAATGTTTTCACCTCTTTCGCCTTGGTAAATTCCAGCTTACTTGGTGAAATTGATGTTGTTACTCCCTTGGGCATATCAATCTGCACAGTGTAGGTTGAACTTGCCTCACCTACATTGGTGACCGTCCTATTCACCACAAGTTTGCCAAGCTTCGCATTTACTGCAATTGAAGGATAGTTCAACTCAGCTTCAGTGATTTTTCTTCCTTTCCTGCAAGCATCCTTCCGGTGTGTGACTGTCTCAACTTCAAAGTCTGTGTAGCCAAGCCCGCATAGGTACAAAACATATTGCTCCTCATCAGTGTCATAGATTAGACCTGGATTGATCGCTCGAGAAGGGTTAACATGTCCAGCACCTATACTGAAATAACCAGCCGGATTGAATTTTTCATCTAAGATCGGCTTCTTGTTACCATCTACTATGTAGGCTGTTGTCATGATTGCCGATTTGAATGCTGCAGGTGACCAATCTGGATGAACACTCCTGATAATAGCTGCAATTCCACTGAGGTGAGGTGCAGACATTGATGTTCCAGAAATTGAATTGAACTTCGCATAATGTGCACTTGTTGGTGGTCCAACTTTGAATGGCCAAGCTGCAATGACATTCACTCCTGGTCCAATGATGTCAGGCTTAAGAACACCAGGGCTTGCTGTGTTGGGACCACGAGAAGAGAAGAAAGCAACTATAGGAGCTGGTCTAGTTCCCAGCGACGTTCCCTCGAAGACAACCGAGGCTGTTGGCTTGCTAGAGTTCTTTGCATACTCTCTAATAACAGCAGCATCTATGGAATTCACATGAGATGCTGGTAGGACATGTGGTTCAGAAAAAGTATTGTGTCCACCCACTTGTTTTCCAAATACTATCATCCCAGCTCCACCGGCTTCATGAACCATTTTTCCAATTTGGATACTAGAACGACCAGAACCATCAAGATCACAGGCAACAACCTTCCCTTTAACATTCCCAGATTCTAGCTTATACACTAGTGGCAAAGAAACAAGGTTAGATGGTTGGTAGGCTGACTCACCAACAAATGAGCGGTCATCACCTAGCTTGACAATAGCTTTCATTCGTCGGTCCATTGTACTTGCTCCAACTGTCAGGACCCAAGGCGCCCCATTGCTTATTGTGCCAGATGATGGACCTGAATTTCCTGCAGAACAACTGACAAATATACCTTTTTGCATGGCAGAAAATGCGCCGATTGCTAAAATTTCTTGATGGAATGGTCGTGAGGACAAACCACCAAGTGATATAGACAATATGTCAACACCATCAGAAATTGCTGCATCTATTCCAGCCACTATATCTGAGTTCCAACATCCCATTTCACTGCACACTCGATACATAGCAAGGTGTGCAAGTGGGGCCATGCCAGCCGCAGTACCATTTCCATTGCCAAGCACACTTGCACCTTCTACGAATTGTCCGGCAGCTGTGCTTGCAGTGTGTGTACCATGGCCAACATTATCCACTGGAGGCACATGACCTCTAGAAAATGATCTGCCGCCAATAAACTTTTTGTTGCAGTTGGCATCTCCAAAGTCACAAGACCCGCGCCACTTTGCCGGTGGTGGCTTCATTCCATCATCATGAAACGAGGGGTGTGACATGTCTATCCCCGTGTCTAGCAAGCCTATGATGCTTCCCTCACCCATTCCTATGCTATTCCAAGCTCCTCCATTGGACCTTAGCCCTAAGAATTCAGGTGTGTGGGTGGTCAAGAGTGGTATAAGGTCATCCTCGTATACTTTAAGGACCCCATCTCTTTTTGTAATGTACTCTACCTCAGCTTTCGTGAGGTTCACAGCAAAGCCGAGAATGGCTTCTCTATAGGTATAGATGAATGGTGTACGGGGCCTAGATGCACTCATGGATGGTGGGAGGAATGATCTATACCATTTCTCAAGGTTTGAAGAGCTCATATCAGTGGAAAAGTTTGGTGGAGGGCGCACACGCACAATATATGTTTGTCGGACAGAAATTTCAGAATTCGCAAGGGTTTGTGTGGTGTAGACTAGAAGGCCTGCAAGGACAAGCATTGCCAATGGGAATCTTAGATGAAAATCCATGGCTGGGCAAATGCTAGAAACTAGATGTAAGAAATGTGTCCATAGATCTTTTGCTGCTAACCTATTTATAGGAAATTCAAAGCATCAATATGTGTCCCACTTATAATAATTTCAATTATCTTAGTATCTTTGACTTTTTCTTAAAAATAATGGTTGCAAATATTTTCTACTAAAAATGATGCTTATGGATATAGTTGGAGCTTATTTTCATTCCATAATTCTAGCATAATTTTGGCTTTTGTTGCTATAGCCTATAGATATATTTCTCTAATATATAGATACTCTAGCATACCTCTAGAATATATTTTGTATTAGAGAAATATTTTTTTGGATATCCTTTTACTAATACGATGACTACTAGAAAGATTTATTTTGTTTTGTTTCTGCTTACAAGTAGTAGTGCTCATATTTATTACTAAAGGAAGACCTTTAGTAGATTCGATATTACTGCTAGCATTTATAACTATACTCCCTCCATGTTGGTAATAGAAGACCTTTAGTACACAACGACTTCTATTTTAAATATCCCGACGCACGCACGATTGGCCGGGGCGTTCAACAACGCGCCAGCAGCCATGCAAAATACAGTGAACATTTAAAAAAATGCAGGGGTGGAAATCGAACCCTACCTGCATGAGACGCATGCCTCCAACCGTGGCCTCCTAGCCAACCGCGCTTCAGAAGTTTGTTGTCTAGGGGACACCCACATATCTATTTAATAAGGAAAAATATAGAAGAATACCCTCCAATAGATGATTCCTTGGTAAGCGCAATCATGTCTTAAACGTCTTCTATTACCAACATGGAGGGAGTATGCATTCCAGCATTGCCTATTCATATCCTTGAAAGATGTAGTAATATTTATCACAGGAGATAGTTTCATTAATAATGTTATGGCCATGGTTTCATATGGCATCGGTTCTATAACTTAACTATAATTGATGTTAAACATTATCACAAAGTATGCATTGGTGCATTGGATTACTATGCAATTAATTTGAATATTTGTCAGAAAGGATATACGTAGGTGGATCCTTTTGCATCCTTTTATCATGCAAGCTATTTTTACTGAACGCCTTTGAAATTATTAACATGGAAAATAAAACTATACTAGGTAGCGTGCACGTGCATTGCTACGGAACAACTATATTTTCATAATAAAAACAGGCAGATCGCACGATAAGATAACAATACTTTAAAATTAAATATTGACCTTAAAATGACATTTAATACAAAAACAAAGTTAGTGAAATTAATATAGTCTCAGAGAGCGCGGCGTCGCAGGCTCACCAACCCTACTGTATAGACCAACTCTACAAAAATTGAGAAATCTTGAGTCAACTAATAAGGGCTAGAGCATCTTGTCACTTGCATTTCTCTTGATCTTAAATTGCATCTTCCAGACGATGCCGTTTTGTCACATCTAAATAACTATAAAATGAGACAAAAGTTATGGAAGACATATCACACTGAACCAGTGATTGCATTGTGTAAGAATAAACAATATTCAATATATATATATAGTATTGTACGTGCTAACACTACGATGGCATCAACAACAAATCATAAAACACTACTAGAAACACAATCTATGCCGACAGGGAAGTATGATAGCCAACAGGTAGTTGGGGAAACCGCGAATGGCCGATAGTTAACCAGTTATCGACGGTTACAAGGTCTCCCGCCGGTATTTGTAGTGAATAGCCGACGGTACAAACTATTCCCGAGCGTTAAATGTCGACTAGTCGAGCACAACACTAGAAGACCGAGAGGACAGATTAATTACCAACGGTGTTAGTAACACCGTCGGTCTTTGTATTGAATAGCCGACGGTACAAACAATTCCCGAGCGTTAGTTGTCGACCAGTCGGGCACTGCACTAGAAGGCCGAGAGGGCAAATTAATTGCCAACGGTGCTATAACACCGTCGGTTTTTGTATTGAATAGCCGACGGTACAAATAATTCCCGAGCGTTAGATATTGACCAGTCGGACATTGAACTAGAAAAGCCGGCTGGGCAAATTAATTGCCAACGATTTTATTGAAACCCTCGGTTTTTGTATTGAATAGCCAATAGTAGAAACTATTCCCGAGCATTAGATTTTCACCATTCGAGCAATACACTAGTACACCGAAAGGGCAAATTAATTGCCAACTGTCTTAGTGAAAACCGGCAGCAAATTGTAATAATCCCTAATAGTCAGGTAAGGATGCTTAGCTATTGGGTGAAATAATATTACCTTTTTTACCGTTGGCATATGCATAGAAATCTATATTGAAAACTAAAGAGACAAAATTTATTTGGGACTGGTAATTTTTTTTGTGTGACCTCTTGTACAGTCGTGCGTACTCCTCCGGTGGAGAAATAAAACAGGTACAACACGTATTCATTCACAATACCGAGACCAAAACTTTCAGTGCAGAATATCGCTAAATAGAACCAGATCGAGGTCAATTGGACGGACCAATTGGATTAGATTGGAATTGAATTGCCGCGTGTTGCGAAACTGGGTAGGTGCCTTGCCGAGGTGGAGCTCTGCCGTGGCCATGGGCTACATCTGCGAGGAGGTGCGTTGGCACAGACCGCAATGATGAGGATTAGCGTTTGGACATCAAGCATGAGGACGACATGGAGCTCATATGCCGATTGCAGGTACTCGATGACGACACAGAGTGTGGGCCAACCAAGCCCGCAAGGCAGAGCTCGACCATGGGCCACAGGCTGAGGGCGAGGCGAAGCTCGGCTCCAGGAAACATGCCGCAAGGAAGATGGTGGGGCTTGAGTGTGACGATGACTCGGAGCTCAAGCGACCATTGTTGGCTGTGTGACAGCGGCACAAAAATTGGGCCCGCTAACGGCAGTGAGGCGTAGCTCGGGTGTGGGCCACACTGTTATGGCAAGGGGGAGCTCGGTCGTAGCGAATAGGCCAGCAGGGAGTACGTCGTGCGTGGTCCAGCAGGCGGCGGTGGCACCACCATGGCGGGGGCCTCGACAAAGCGTAGGTTCCCGGGAGCCCTCCGTGCCTGGCAGAGCCATCGCTGGCTTGCGGAGCTGCGCATGGGAGGACGGGATGGAGAGGAACGAGAGCGTGGCATTGGACGGCGCCGCATTGGTGGCCAGCGCGCGAGGGAGAGCAGCACTGTCGCGTAGCTGAATGAGAAGTCGAGCGCGATCACGTGCGGTGGCGGAAAGGAAGCGGCGGGCGCCATCATCGTGTTTCGGTGAGGCTAGTGGCGTCGGCTGCGCGCGCGATATGACGTGAATAAGCACCATGGATTCCGACTCCGCTCCGAGTAAACCACCGTCGGACGGTTATAGAGCCCAAAGAAAAAAAGTACCAAATCAAATAAGTTGAAGAAATTCTGTCGCTTCATTATTAGGTTTAGATTTAATAAAGACTACTTCTGTTGTAACTTACAATTCATTTTGCTAGTAATTTAATCATTTTCCAGTGTAAGCACACAGTACTCACTTGGAGGGGCTAATGCAACGCTCAAGTATTATAGGAAGCGATTTGGATTTTTGTAACATATTTTTTTAATCTACTACTTCCTAAAAAAAACCATCCACAATGGCATAACCAATCTTCTCCGGTAAAAAAGATTACTCGATGAACAAAATCAAGTATGCTCCTCTTAGTTAATATTAGAATATTTCAGATTATTAAAATAATAGACAAAAATTTGGAGTTTGCTAGTATTCTATATTTGGCTGGCTGTGACTTGAAGCTTGCCTCGCTAGCTCCGCGGTTCCGCCGGCCACGACGTCAAAGCGTTTTCTGAAATAAAGGCGCCAAACCAGCGATTGTTTTACCGCGAAAAAAGTTTTAGCGCGAGACGAAGCCTAATCTCCAGCGTCTGCACCTAAAAACGCCGCAAATCCCATAAATCTCTCCTCCACGTTCCCAAACCAACCGTCTCAGGTTTTATCGCCGCCCACTACGATTGATCAAAGGGTGCGTAGCTGGTTGCCGATCGAGACGCTCCTGCAGGAGGGGCGAAGCACATCTCATGCGGCCCGCCGACACCGAGCACCCACGGATTAAATCAATCAGCATCTGTGCCGCCACACATCTGATCTTCTTCTTAAGGTTCTTCTTAAGGTACAATACGAATCCCTTTGCTGTCCTATTTGTTGCCTTAAGCTCCATGGTCAAGAACCCTACTGTTGGCCTTTGGATATCAATGATAGCTCTTTTTATTAGGCTTTGTATTCAATCTGCAATCTGCATTCATCTTTGTTTGACTATGGCTGCCCTGTAATTGTGGTTCAGTTAATTAATTGTGTTCTGAGATGGACTGGGACGGTTGGTGCTACACTAATAAGATGGAAGTGAATTACGTGTGTAGACTGAACTGAATAGAAAGGTTAGAATCTGAGTAGAAGGAGTAGTTCTAATTATGCTATCTTGTCTGTATATATTTCATAGTTGACAAGAGCAATGTCTAGACTGCTATCTTTTTATCATTCTGCTGTGTTCAATATTTAGTGTTCTGTGTGAAGCAAGTCCTAATTTTTCTGAATATTAGTATGAACTGTGGATTCTGAATATGTGGTATTTTAGATGTACAATCTGGATTATGAATATGTGGTACTTTAGATGTACAATCTGATCAATAACAATTAGGGAAATTTCAGAAGTTAGTTGATCATCCTGATATTGAGTGTTTGTCTTGCATCATTGATAACTGATTTTCTATACTGGTTATTTCTCACTACATATTTTCTCTCAGAATTTTTTTTTTTTTTTGCTGCTCCAATCATCTTCTCTTTTAGTGTGCTGGTGTGCTAAGGTGGTGACCGGAGATTGGGCGGGTGACCAGGGTTGGCGTGAACGCAAACTCAGAGAACTTAAGGTCTCGTTCTAATATTCATCTCTCTGCTTCCATCCCTCTCTGTGTGCAGCGAATTATTTTTCTTGTGGCATGATTTGCGTGATTGGTCTGTTGTTTACAAGATCCAGCCAAAGACCTTAACCAACCTTGACACAATAGATGCACATGAGCCACCTATTACAGATGTATTTTTCCAAGAAGATGAGATGCAGGGAAGCTTCTCCATTGATGTTGATGGCTTGTTTGATGATGTAACTGTGTCTTCAGAGGCCTTTGATGATGTCCTTGACCCCCAAGATATTGAAACTATAGAAAATCAAAACAGCATTGAAGATCCATTGGATGACATTTCTTATCATGGGAGTAGTAGTGACGAAGAGCAACAAATAGTTGAAGAAAATAGCGACTCGGAAGACACTGACGAGGATGAGGAAACCACAGTTGATTCCTTAGAATTTGATTACGATGATTATTGAATCCTTACTTTTAATATGTACATTAGTATCTTATTATTTAGCTTTTATGTTGAACTAGAAATATGTCTTCCCAATCTGATGGTGCATACTTGTTTGATTGATGAATTACTTCACTTATTTTACTTGTGTAGCCCCTAATTTTATTGGTGCCGACTCATTCTATGTAATAAACATTTTATGCAACATACTCATTGCCATGTATGAAGCAGGATGAGTTGCCGCTTGAAGCACAGACCTGTGTCATCATCACGGTCAGTGCAATCCACATCAACTGCTGCAAGAGAAAATAATGGTTTGGACTTCAGCAAGTCAGCAAGCTATTGAGAAAAAAAATACTCGATCAAGGACTGATAGTGGTGAAAGACTTCCAGAAAGAGAGAGACCCACTGATCAAGGCTGTTGGAGAGTAAGTAACATTGTAGCTACTTTAGTTTGCATAATTATGTGTCCATATTAAATCTTCGCCTGTGTATTAACATAGACTATTGTCTCAATATTTTGTGTTCAAGTGTTCATTGTTCAGATTAATTTTCAGCAATGCACTAGGCTGCTTGTAGATAGTTGGGTGCACCAGCATATTTATTTAAAGAGCTTGCAAAGACAAGATAAAGAATACTGTATTTTGAACGTTCAATATTTCTATAAGATAGGAGTTTTCTTTATATGATGATGTCGTTTGATTTAATATAAAATTATCAGGCACTGGGAAGTGCATCCGTATCAAAGTTCTCGCAAGCCCCCAACAGTAATTGGTGCTCTAGTTCGCGAGATGTATCCTGATTTTGTTGATACAATAAATGGGATGAAGCCAGTGCTAACATGGGAAGATTTCAAGAAGACTACCATAGCTGGGGTGTCAACTGATAAGAGAGTATTGGAAGAGTTCTGGGTATGTGTTTACACGTGCATAATATCTACAACTTACTAACTAGCTTTGCTATTGTTTAAAAGTTATCTCAATCACAACTTACTATAAATCATATGATTGGGCAGTGGCGTTTCAAGTGTCTTCCAGAAGATAGAGCCGAGGCAGATGCTGTCTTAGAGTTAAAATTTAAAAACATGGTGCCTAAGATGTTGAGTGAAGAGAAACGGGCTATCACAAAGAAACTATATAAGAATGGTAATGTGCCCCCGGAAGATGTAGATGAATATGGAAATCGTTGGCCAACAAAAGAAGCACTTATATCTGCTAAACCAATAGACTTTACAACCAATGAAGGTTGGGCTTTGCTATGTGAGCACTGGAGTACATCAAAATTTAGAAAGTCGTCCTTAAAGGCAAAGCAAAATCGTCTAGCTGGAGAAAATAATGTATACCATCGCAGTGGCTCCAGAAGCTTACCAGCAACACGCCAATGGCCGGTAAGAACCCCAAACAAAAAGTTATGACTTCATAAACTATTGATGTACAATGTTCAATACATGTCAAAACATACTTGCAATTAATTGCAGGCACTAAAAACTGGTGTTGATCCTGGAATTGGTGGTGCTTGGCTGCATAATCATGAATTGAATCCAGGGACAAATGATGGCAGGTTGTGCAACCCGAATGCTGCTGATAAATGGGTAAGTGTTGCATTATTTAGCTGATAGCTCCTTGTAGTTGTCATGTCACTGATCCTCACTTTTCTATTTTTTTTTTGAAAAGGCACAATATGAGGAAGGAATGGAAAAAAAAGTATGGCTCCAATTGGAAAATTGAGCATCCTGAATTAGATGCAAGTGTCATTTATGAGTGTGCAGGTAGAATGCCACATGGTAAGCTAGGAATTGGTGATGGAGCAATTAGTATTACTGAGAAGGAAGCAATCAAAACAAGAAAAAGAAGTGCACAACCATATGTTTCTGCTAGAGAGAAGCGACTTGAAAGAGAAAGTCTACAGTTGCGAAAAGAATATAGTAGCCTTGAACATGTTGTGCGGGTAATTATCGTTGAAATAAATATATGCATACAAATAAATACCTATGGCTAACCATGAGTTTTAACAGGCACTTGCTGCTAAACAAGGAATGGACTTTGACACATTAGCTCAGGAAACAACATCTAACTTAGTAAGTTTACTTGCTACCTTACAGAGCACAAATTATTACAATGAATTCAAGTATCACTATAGCTGACCAGATCTGAATTTTATTTTTCCCACCTCAATTCATTGCAAAACTGACCTTGAAAGGATAAACTAATATATGCATGACATGCAGCCTACTTCTGAATTTGAGGTTGCATTCGCTAGAGGGCATGAGAAAATCGTTCCTGATGCATCTGATTATGTAAGTAGTATTAAGTATGTTCCAAATGTATTAATGCCATACATAAAATTATTGCAAAATCTATCTTATATATTTTCAAGCTGGTTCATATGCTTATAAAAATAATTTTATAACTTTTGTAGAATAATAATGGTGAGGAAAATACTGGTGGAGCAGGCCATAGTGGTGAGGAAAATGAAGATGACATCTATGATTATGATGATGAAGGATACCATTCCCAATATGAGAATAATGGTGGAGGCTTCTTTGATGATCATGCTTCCTGGTGATGAGAAGAGATTATATGCAGTTTGGCACTGATGCCTTGTGATAGCAGAGTAGTACCTTAGCCAAGTATTTTAATTTGAACATTTAATTTATGTATAATGTTAAAGAATGTTCAGAATGTCTAGACTGTACCTTTTAATATTAAAGAGCTAGTTATGAAATGGCATGAATTGTGAATGTTCAAAATTTATAATTAATCTTCCTAGTTATATATGTTAATTATTTACATCTATAAAAAAATAGCTTCATCTCTATATTGCCGATGGTTTAGTAGTTTTAGCCGATGGGAAACCAAAACCTTCACATATATATATTCTACCGAGAGTATTTCTAATTCCTGACGGTTAATAAACACCGTTGCTAATATGTTTCCCGATGGGTTAGAAAACTGTCGTGCAACAAATCCATGACCGGATATGTTTCCCGATGGGTTTTAAAAAACTGTCATGCAACAAATCCCCGACCGGATATGTTTCCCGATGGGTTTAAAAAAACTGTCAAGACATAAGTCCCCGACCGGGATACCCTCGGCTATTCTTGTCAGATCACATGCCAAATGGGCGTGTCTACCAATTAATTGCCGAGCGCCAACCGTCGGAAACATACCGTCGGCCATACAATGGCTGACTACCGGTCGGTAAAAGTAGGAATGCCGAATGCCCGACCAAGGATGCCCGACGGGAGCTTCCCAACGGTATACGCTCGGCAATTGCATTTCCCAATGGTACAAACCAATGACCGACGGTTCAATAACCGTTGGCCATTCTTGCACCTCTTGTAGTGAAACAAAAATAACCTCTTCAAGATCTTCTCGTTCCCTACTACTGGTAAAATATCTCTACCCTTTGGATTTCAAGACTAACTAAAGCCCTCATTACCATAATTTTTCTAGTAAAACCACAAAATTTGAGCACCAATTGACCCGTATAAGATGTAGTCTTACGACATTAAAGAATCTCAAATAGAAACATTGATAATCACATATTTATGAAAACAAAAGGAATGCAATATATTACAAAATATTACAGTATACAAAGGCCAAACTAATATAAAGGAAAATATTGAGAAAGAAATAAAGTGGATACATGGTGCACGAACTTGATGCTGCCTAGTGTATGCACATGTACTCGAGGTCGCCGTGGAAGTTGCAGCATAGCTTGATGGCTTCTTTCGCAAAATCGGAGATCTTGTGAGCTACCTGCGAATCTGCGATGCAAGGCCACAAGTGTTTCGATGCTAATCATGCCTCTCGACATGTCAGTTGAAGCCAAGCAACTTTGCACAATTTTCAAATAAAATGGCCATGCTTATGGAATGTAATGACTGAATATATATACATATTTGCACAATTCCAAAACAAAAAGTGTAACATATGTATTAACTTGAGAGGATATCATTGCGTGTATAAAGAAAATGTCGGTAGCACTATTACTGAAAAAAGACAAAAAAAAAGAAAAATTGTGTCCATCTGTAATATAAAAAATTCTGACTTAGAAATCAATTTATGATGGCAACTCAGTTTACCGCACATCAAAGTGGAAAGAAGCATTGATATAAAGGGAACATAGGAAGAAGGAAACATCAATGTAAGTGAGAAGAAGAAACAAATCATTGACTGTTCAGCATGTAATATTGACATTAACTGATTGCATTTTCACATTAATGTGCATATTTAATTATTTAACCTATTCATGAAGGAAGGTAGCACCACCATACGTCACATCCTTATTTCTATTCCAAGGAAGGTTTAGATTTATGCCTAAAACCCAAACAAAGTATGAGGTGCAGATGTATGCCTAAACTCAAAACCAATTTAGAATGCCAAAAGTGCATGAGATGAACAACTGCTAACGGGCCAGGTATCTAATTTAGCAAGAAAGAATATACTCATTGCCGTCCCTTGTCAGCACAAGATACTCATTGAGAAATGAACTACTATGCTTATGAATGTACAGATCAGGTTGTTTTCTAGAACTGAAAAAAAAGAACTGCTAAATGCTAGGAACTGAAAATTGCCTGAACATTGCCGTCCCCGGCACTCAAACCTCCGATTCGCCCGAGCCTCCTCGGGAGAGCTCGGGAGAGCGGCGTCCTCGGTGCCCAAGTCTCCGACTCGCCCGAGTCTCCTCGGGAAGAGCTCGGGAGAGCGGCCCGAGCGCCCGAGCCTCCTCGGGAGAGCTCGGGAGAGCGGCGTCCTCGGCGCCCATACCTCCGATTCGCCCGAGCCTCCTCGGGAGAGCTCGGGAGAGCGGCGTCCTCGGCGCCCAAGCCTCCGATTCGCCCGAGCCTCCTCGGGAGAGCTCGGGAGAGCGGCGTCCTCGGCGCCCAAGTCTCCGACTCGCCCGAGTCTCCTCGGGAAGAGCTCGGGAGAGCGGCCCGAGCGCCCGAGCCTCCTCGGGAGAGCTCGGGAGAGCGGCGTCCTCGGCGCCCAAGCCTCCGATTCGCCCGAGCCTCGTCGGGAGAGCTCGGGAGAGCCGCGTCCTCGGCGCCCAAGTCTCCGACTCGCCCGGGTCTCCTCGGGAAGAGCTCGGGAGAGCCGCGTCCTCGGCGCCCAAGTCTCCGATTCGCCCGAGCTTCCCCGGGAGAGCTCGGGAGAGCGCCCGAGCGCCCGAGCCTCCTCGGGACAGCTCGGGAGAGCGGCATCCTCGGCGCCCAAACCTTCGATTCGCCCGAGCCTCCTCGGGAGAGCTCGGGAGAGCGGCGTCCCCGGCGCCCAAACCTCCGATTCGCCCGAGCCTCCTCGGGAGAGCTCGGGAGAGCGGCGTCCTCGGCGCCCAAGCCTCCGATTCGCCCGAGCCTCCTCGGGAGAGCTCGGGAGAGCAGCGTCCTCGGCGCCCAAGTCTCCGACTCGCCCGGGTCTCCTCGGGAAGAGCTCGGGAGAGCGGCCCGAGCGCCCAAGCCTCCTCGGGAGACCTCGGGAGAGCGGCGTCCTCGGCGCCCAAGTCTCCGATTCGCCCGAGCTTATTGAAGTCTAAGAAATAAATGTTTAGAGAAATAAATGGAAGCGACAATAAAAATTGAAGTCTGAGATCACAAACAGTAGGAAACTGTGGAGCCAGAAGGATTCCAAACATTAAACGCTAAAAAAAAGAGCTTTCGGAAACAATGCTTGAAATGACGACATCACAAGCACACAACAAGAACAATAATCAAACCAAAACCAGGAAAGCTGCCAGCTTTCGGACATTATTATCTCTACAGAGTACCACTGTACTAGGCTGTGCTTCTCTAACCTGCCGCTTAATCATGTGTCACCAACCATGATTATATGAGGCTACTGCAATAACTACCAGTTTACCACAGTGCATGAAATAATTAATCAATTGCGCAAGGATTGAAACAATAATTCGTGATTTGAGGGAGTACTCTGTGATGGGAAGATCAACCCACGAATTAGAGGAGATCCTTCTGATCCAACCACACAACGGATGTAGCATAGGACACAAAGCTTCAGGAGATCAGATCAGGACCTGTATATTTGCAGATATTGTGGAAGTCTTGCTCGTGGCCTAGGGACCTAGAAAAATTATCGCCGCCGCATCTCCTAATCACGACCTGATGTGCAGATCGGGTTCGCTGCTATGCGAGTCTTCTGTGACAGTGGTCGCGCTTGGCCAGTGGTGGCTGTGTGCCCGGGCGGCTACCACGCCTCAGCACGACTCGAACGGCGGCGCCTGCAAACTTGCAAAGAGAGGGAACAGGTGAATTAAATGGGTAAAAAATTGTCTCAAGGATTCAGCTGCTAGAGGGGGAGGTGAAGAAACAGAAGCATACTGTGATGGGGAAGACGTCGCTTTGAGTGCCGAAGGCCATGAAGATGGCGCGACGCCGGCGACTCCCGCCGCCGTCGCATCCTGCCATGTCGACTCTCTCCTTATCGCCTCTAGCGCCGGCAACTCCGGTTGGCTGAGCTGCTCGGGCCGTGCCACCTCGGCGGAGCCCCCGACGATCTTCGGCGCCGCAGTTTCCCTGCTCTGGTGCCAGCGTAGCCGCGCGCCGCCCCGCCCGGCGTCGGCGAATCAGGCAAAGGGCATGAGATGTGGGTGTCCTAAGAAGCGAGCCGCGGCGAGGCTCGGGGTTTTGGTTCTGGACAGCGGCGGCGACTCCTTTCCTCCTGCGAGGTTTCCTTCTGTTCCCAGCGCCGTTGATTCCGGGCGGAGATTGTGGAGTGGGGCGACGGCGGTTTCGGATCGCATGAGAGATTTTTGCCGCAATTAATGGTTCGCATGTAGAAGAAAGAAGAAAATGAGTAAGGGATGGGAATCGAACCTGCGCGGCTGTGCGGTGTGCGTGGTGGCGTGCGGAGGCAGAGAAGGTGCGTGTGTGGGATCGCAGCCAGGCGGACGGACGACCCCAAGTCCATTGTCGCACCAAACCAAGGCCTCCTCTTTAGCCTTATTAGTTGTAGAGAAATATATGAAAAATGAACGCATAGAATAGAACACAACAATATATGTATTATCATCATGTGTCTTGTTGGACCTCTTTTTTATAATGTAGAGTTTTTATAACGAATATGCCGGCGCGCGCCCGCAGAAGCCAGCACCGACGGTGCTGAAGAAGAGGCGCTGGCTGATGAGCTCGATCCTCCACCAGCGTCCGGTGCAGCAGCTGCCTCCGCACGTCCACCATCCACCGGTTCTGCGGTATCCGGCGCCGGTGCTCAACGTCCTCGCGCTCCCGCCGCCGCGGTCGCGCCGGCCGGCCGGCCGGCGACATGTCGCACTGCCGCTGCAGGCGGCTCGTGAGGGAGCCGTCGTGCTCCCCTCCGGTCCCGGCGGTCGGGCCGTGCCTGCTCGTCGTCCTGGGCTTTTGATCGCGGTCGCGCTGGCCTCTCCTGGGCCGAACGGCGTGTTCTCGGCCTGCAGGCCCGCCGGTGCCTTCGAGCTGGAGCTGCCGGGCCCTTGTCGCTCGCCTTCAGGTGATTGGGCCTCTTCGTCCTAATTCAGAGCAGAGTACGACGACTGTTAGGAGTGGACGGAGCTGGTGTCGCCGCCGTCGTCATCGCTCAAAGCGTAGCAGTCATCTATACTACACCGCCATGTCGGCCGCCAGAGAAATCCTCCCGAGATGTAGGGAGCCACCCCAGAGAGTGAGAGCCTTGGCAGGAGTTGGGAGAAGAAAGGTAGCAGAATGGCGGAGGAGGCTCCGCGTTTCCGTCGTCGTCACCGTACGTGTACTCGTGCTGATCTCCTGCTCGATCATGGCGGCGATCTCGGACGCGTCCCGGTCCGTGATGTCCAGCTCCTTCACCATCTCCTCCGCCACCTCCGTCGCTCACCATGCCGTTGTCGAAGTCGAACGGGAAAAGGAGATGTTCCGCAGCACGTGTGCCCTGCCTCGTCGGCGTCCGGCCTCTTCAGCGTTGATCTTGCGGTGATGGTCATGTCAGTCCTCGCCGCCGCCGGCTCCGCCACATCCCGCTCCTCCTCATCCTCATCATCCAACGTCGACGACGACGCATCGGAACGGCAGGGCGACGCTGGCATCGTCACAGCACAAGCAGACAGCGGCGGCGCGGCATGACGATGCTGCTGCTGGTGTGGGTGGACTCGGTTCCCCAACGCTCGGATCTGCTTCTTCTGCCTCCTCGCCAGCTCCAGCCCTCTTCATGGAATGCGCCGGTGGTCGTGCCTCCTCTTCCTCGTCAGCGCTAGTACAGTGTACAGACGGCCACTGGTCAGCGCTAGTACAGTGTACAGCGGGGTGGATCTGGCCCCGGGCCTGGATCCACCGTCCTCTTGCGGGATGTGGTCGCCTCGATGATGCCGGTGGTAGGGCTCGCGAGGCTCCTGGACCCGTTGCACGGGGAGCAGGAGGAAGCCAAGTTGGAGCACGCCTGCGAGCGGAAGATGCTCCTTCCAGGTGCCGAACCTTGCCGGTGCGTGTTTTCCACCGTCACGTGCAGGCAGAAACACCTTCCGCACGGTGTGGCGGCAGCCAGCACCCTACCTCTGCATTTGTCGGCGTGCGCCTCCTATCTTCGTGGGCGAGTCCGAAAACAACTCTGTGTGGTGTGGCAGCTGCCAGCATCCCACCTGCGGCTCTGCATTTGCCGACGCACGCCTACCACCGTCGCGTGCGAGTTTGAAAACGGCTCCCCACCTCTACATTTGTCGGTGCGCGCCTCTCACCGTCACGACTAACGACCGGGTCCAGGAATGTCTCCATGTGTCGTGGCGGCGGCCAGTAACCCCCTCTCCGTCCAGGCGTCAACACGCTTGCCCGCGTGCGCCTCCACCCTCATGACCGAGTCCGGGAACAGCTTTCGTGCTGTGTGGTGGCGACCGGCGAGACCCCCCCCCCTAAGCGAGGACGATAGCCAATGCGCTCCCACCATCACAATCGAGTCTGAGAATGGTTCTGCGTGGTGTGACAGCGGTCAGCACCCCTCGTCCTCCGTCCAAAGCGTGGACGCTTGCCGGTTAGCCAATAGGAGAACTAGCAAAGGTTTTGGGCGAAAGCTCAGGTTAGATCAATCTGACTCGGTGACGAGGATCTCCTTCCTGAAGGTGTCATTGAAGAACCTCTTGCTGCTACTTCTCATGTGGATCGTTCTGCTCAACCCCTCAGCACATGACATGGGCGAAAGCCTTGCCAAGCTCTTGCATTGTCACCTCTTGCGACTTGGCTGACGATGATTATGTTGCACCATTATTCACCTTCCTAGAGGCATCGTTGAAGAGGTATTGTGCCTTGGTGTTATGGTTTCTTCTCTTTGTTTGATGGTATCGTAGTGATGCCATTATTTTCCCTTGTGTTGGGGTGTGATATTATTGTTCTTACTAGTGGATATGCCGCTATCTAGTCATTATGTTGGGACTGCTATATAACCGGACAAAAGGGTTTTTACCTCATTTTTTAAAAACTAAGTTGTTGAAGATAAATCAATATTTATTCAGGGGATTCTCTCACCCCGTTGGCGGTTAAACAAACAAATGGAGTCATGGAGACGAAAGAAAAGGTGATGTACCAAGTGAACGTGATGTGGTCCTCGTAAACCTATGGAGTAGTTGCATAAATTAAATTTGATAAACGATAATGTCAGCTTTTAATCTTTTATGTATAGGCAGAAATTAAAACTAGTCACCCTCCTCTGTATTTTTATGCTATACTCTCTCTCTCTCTCTCTCTCTCTCTCTCTCTCTCTCTCTCCGAAAAAGATATCATCCTCATTTTATTAGGAGTCAAATCTATCTCAAATTTGATTAATTATATATAAAAGTAATATTTATGATGCGTAATAAGCACCATCAGATAAATAGTGACATAGGTTTTTAGAATTACATTATTTGGAGGCAATATTTTTTCTACAAACATACGATGATGATATATTTGGACGAAGGGAGTACGTCACAAAAAAGGTACTAATGCATATATATTATATACTGTGTATAGGTCTTGTTTGGCCAGGCTCACTGTGACTCTAGCTTTACTGTAACGTGGGAGTGAGAAAATATGGGTTTTTTTCTCCTATTTCATTTTATAATAGAAAAATAGCTCATTAAGCCACTGGCGGAGCCAATGCCCGGCCACCCTGGGCCGGTGGGCGCTGGCTGTCGCTGAAGTATAGCTACATATAGAACCTTCGTTCTCAAAAAAAGAAAAAAAAACTAATTAGGTAAATGAGGTGGGGAGCAGGCGTATCCCGGCTGCCCAATTTTGCTTGCATATACGTGCTATTTTGCGTAGCTTTATTAAAATATTAATAATAATGGTTGAAACCATAGATAGTTTCTATTTCTATTGGTTTACGTAGACACTATATATATAAAAACTTTATTTCTAATATATAGTTTCTACGTAATAATCTTTTATCCAATCTCATATCTTTTCTCTTATTCGTCTACTTATCACATTTCTTCAGTTTTGATAACCATTACATTGTCTTCTTTAATTGGAGGACCACATCATAAACCCACAAGTAGATTTCTCTACGATTTCGTGAAACCACGTCATCTAATGGGTCCCACAACCACTGGCCCACATTGCCGGAGCCTTCAGTTTCTCTGCCACGATAGTTTCTGGTCCACTTGAACAAAATGAAGAGACATCGACGACGCCCGTGACTCATGTGAAATTGATCACCTCCACTGAGGCACCCTGTGGCGATTGATCTTCTTCACCGAGCGGGTGACTGTATGTCTTCATGTTCTAATGTAAGCTTGGCACCAGAAACATAAATCCACGCTTTTTGTGACTTCCGTATCAGAACGCGAGACGAAGAATTGCCTCCACCTCCTCTGGCATCTAGCCTCCCGCATCCTTAGCACGTCGCTAGGAACTGGCCTCAGGCATCCAGCTCCACCTTCATGGAATCTCCGCATTGAGTCGAATCCGAATGGGGCGTCAGCGCTCCTTCTGCAAGACTGCGACAACGAACAGCAGCGGCGGAGCTCCCTCCCCGACTCTGAGCAGCGGGCGATGGCGCTCGTTCCGAGACTGAGCGGCGACAGCGCTCCTTCTGCGAGTCCGAGTAGCGGCAGCGGCGCTCCTTCTACGACTTCGGGCTGGCGACTCTCCTTTCGTGATCCCGCCCGGCGGCCCATCGGGGTGAGGCAGCGCTCCTTCCGCGATCCTGCATGGGCTCGAGGCGTAGCGACGGAGTGAAGACCTCCCGTGTAGAAGTCTAGAAGATGAGGCACCCTGCCACCGTAGTACAAAAAGAAAAATATTCATTAATGGCTAAAAAAAATACTCAATGATGGTTAACGCCTTGAAGATTAGGCACAGTGAAAAAAGGAATGAAATATTCCCGACCAATGGTGATGTGACTCACCTTGAGTTCTATACTGTAGTCTATCTGCGTACTAACAGTTAAATTTAACTTTTGCTTGCTCGAGCTTGGTAATTTTATAACTTCATAAGCATAGTTTTGATGCTTCTTATGTGTGATAAATTTTTTTTTCTATATGACATCTTAAAACCCTACAGCAACGCGCGGGGTATTATCTAGTTAATAATAATGGTTGAAATCATAGATAGTTTCTATTTCTATTGATTTACGTAGACACTATATATATAAAAACTTTATTTTTAATAGATAGTTTCTACATAATAATCTTTTGTTCAATCACATATCTTTTCTCTCCCTTGTCTAATTATCACATCTCTTCAGTTTTAATAACCATTACATTGTCTTCTTTAATTGGAGGACCACATCATCTTTTTACTTAATCTACATCCTAAATAATGAACATACAAACCATATGGTTTTAACGTTAGTGTCCTCACTATTAGGGTCTATTTGGATCCTAAAAATTACCAGCTAAAATTAGTACTAATAGATTCAAACAGCATATCGGGTGCAAACCAAGATTGTTGTGCAACATTGGAAACTGTTAGATAAGCCTACCTACTTGTATCTTACTTTCCTGCACTTTTTCTTTTTCATCCAGCTTTTGGTAGGTGGCTTGGAAGCCAAGTTAGCATCAACTTTATACTGGAAATATACTGCAGTGGTTGGCTGCTCCACTGCCATATAAGCAGGGGCACGCCACCAACTCTTGTAACCCCGCATCCCGAGTTTACTTTCAATCCAAGCGGCCAATCGGCCAAGCTGCCCTCTGAGCTTTCTATCACTCTTGATCCATCAGATCAGTGGCCAACAATTGGTATCGGAGCCTAGGGTTTTAGAGAGTCCAAATCCACCCGTCGCCGCCGCCACCTCCATGGCTTCCACCTCCCCAGACCGCGTAGCCACAGTAGCAGCCGCAGCCAAGAGTAGCAGGAGCCCCTCGGACTCCAAGATCGGCGGCAAGGCCGCAATCCCAGAGAGTCGTGAGGTTCACCTCGCCGCCGCCGAGGCAGCGGCCGCCGCGATCCGCGCGGAGATGATGGAGGAGGAGGAGGCAGGCGGGTTGCGGGAGGGATCGCGGAGTCCAGGGCGGCACCGTCGTCTCTCGCCGTCACCAGATCGGCGCCGCGGGAGGCGCGGCCGATCACCGGTGATGCAGGTGTACCGCGACACCGGAGGCACGGGCCACAACTCACCCGCTCGTGTACAGCTTCAGGCGCGCGGGCTCTGGGAGGCGGTCCGCTACGATGAGGTGTCTTATGCAGATGATCGGCGGGCCTTGGAGGCCCTCTGCGCTGCAGTCCCGCCGGAGCTCGGGGCCGCCATCGCTAACAAGCCGTCTGCCAAGCTCGCCTGGGAGGCGATCGCGACCAGGCACGTTGGAGGAGAGCGCGTTCATCGTGCTATGCTGTAGCGCCTCCGAGGGGACTGGGAAGGCTTGGCCTTTCAGCCCGGGGAGAAAGTCGAGGACTTCGCGTTGCGCCTCACCAGCCTGATAGAGCAGATGGCGATCAACGGCGACACCGACCTCAATGAGGAACGAGCGGTGGAGAAGCTCCTGCAGTGCATGCCGAAGAGCCTTGGAGAAATCGTGAACTCGATCGAGACCATGCTCGACTTTAGGACGCTCACCATCGAGGACGTCACCAGGCGGCTCAAGGCGGTCCAGAACCGCGTGTGCGCGCCGGAGACGGAGCGGCTTCCGACAAACCCCTCTACACTGCCGAGTAGTGGCGGGCCTTCGACAAGAAGAAGAAGGAGGAGGGCGCAGGATCGTCAAAGGATCGGCGCCAGCGTCCCCGCGGCAAGAAGAACAAGCCGCGCGACGGAGCCCGTGGTGCCGGTGGCGGAGGACAAGCAGACAAGGTTGGTGCTGTGGCTGGTGAACGTAAGGCGAACCAAGACGACACATGCCTCAACTGCAACCGCACCGGGCACTGGGCGCGCGACTACCCTCATGCGCGGCGAAACCGGGAGCGTGGAGCGGCGAATGTCGCCGAGGTGGAAGGGGAAGACGCGGCCTTTCTCGTCCACGGCATCCTGGAGATCGAGGAGAAACGGTGCAGCAATCCTCAAGCTTCGACCCTCCGAGCACTAAGTACCGATCTCGAGCTCGAGGAACCGCGAGCACGTGCCTTCCTCGACGTCGGCAGCGACGGGAAGAAGCTTGATGGCTGGTACCTGGACAGCGGCGCCACCCACCACATGACCGGGCACCGGGAGCTCTTTACCTACCTGGACACATCGGCTTGGGGAGTCGTAAGGTTTGGTGACGAGTCGAAGGTGGAGATCCAAGGTGTCAGCTCCATCATCCTCGAGGCCAAGAACGGCGAGCACAGGGTGCTCCACGGCGTCTACTACATCCTGGCGCTCCGCAACTCGATCATGAGTTCCGGATAGCTCGACGAGGGAGGCTCGAAGGTGGAGATCGAGGACGGCATCTTGAGGATCTGGGATTGTCAACGGCGGCTGCTCGTCAAGGTACGGCGCATCACCAACCGCCTCTACATCCTCCACCTCAACACCGCGAAGCCGCTCTGTCTTGCTGCTCGGAAGGATGATGAGGAGTGGTGCTGGCATGAGCGCTACGGTCACCTCCACTTTGACGCGCTCCGGAGGTTGTCCAGGGACGACATGGTGCGCGGGCTGCCGGCAATCCACCACGTTGGGCAGTTCTGCGACACGTGCGTCATCACCAAGCATCGCCGAGCACCGTTTCCGGCCGAAGCC
This sequence comes from Eremochloa ophiuroides, assembly GCA_038502445.1. NCBI lineage: Eukaryota > Viridiplantae > Streptophyta > Magnoliopsida > Poales > Poaceae > Eremochloa > Eremochloa ophiuroides. The sequence goes on from JAHLJS010000003.1 coordinate 84,880,846, forward strand.
TAGTACCGAGCACGGGAACCGCTTGAGCTGGTCCACGGAGATCATGATGGACGCAATTGCCCAAACAATTTATGTGTTATGTTCATGATCATGATATATGAACTAGCATATAGTTTATGTGTTATGTTCTTGATATGTTCATCGTTGTTCTTCATCGTTCATCGACTTAGTATGAATAGAGGAAGAACTAGGGATGAGGTGACGGTTCGTCGTGCCTTCTCGGTTGCTCTTAGCCTAGCCTGTCACTCCGAAGGGGTGGGGTCCTAGGGGGTTAGGAGTTGTTTCCAAGTATGCGAGCATGGTGCTCGGGTATGCGGAGATCGGCGATTATGTCGGTATCCCACGGGCAGAGGGGTAGGTGGGCAGGTGGTGACAGCCCTGTCCATCCCTAGCACTCCTCCACATTCAGATATTGAGTAGGAGTTCATAAAGTCTCTATCGGCTGGCAGACCAGCTGCGGGGATCCCCCTGTCATCCCAGACTTAGTCCTGATACTAGACATGCTAGTTAGATGTTTACTAACAGTTCTTTGCATAGTTAAATATGACCAATGCCTGCTCAATTAGATATATTCTTTTATTCTTTATTTCTCTTTTATCCTTGAGGTTGGCTCAGATGTGTGTCCACTATCTTTGAACTATGATTTACCTCTGCCTATGCTATGTCTACCTATGCATTTAATAAGTGATCATGTTTATGGCAAAGCTAGATGCATTCGTCCTGCCCTCCTACGAGAAATTATAAATACGACACCCCTGAATACTCACGGGTTGAAATGCTACAATGATAGTTCCGTGCGCTTGCGGATTTATCTATACTGAGCTATCATGATTGGCATACCTAAGTACCATTACCTAAGGACTGTAATTCTTGTTGCACCCCAAGGCGTCGTGCTTCAGTTTTGCATATCGTAAGTAATGATGGTTAGGAAGGCCAATCAGGCACTTCTAACTGTTATTACCAGACTGCATTATCTTGGCCGGCGCCGTTAAGGGCCGAGAGTTACCTTTCTGAAGTAATCATGGTTAGGAATGTCAACACACGTTTCTAGTGTCGCTGCTAGGGATGGGCTTTTAGTCTATCTTTAGTAATGACGCTAAGAAATGCCAACAGTGGCTTTGCTGACCACCAAGGACAACGCAGCCGACGCCATCAAGCACCTCAGAGCTGTGGCGGAGAACAAGAGTGGGAAGAAGATACGGACCCTCCGCACTGACAACGGCCGCGAGTTCACCGTCGCCAAGTTCATGGCGTACTGCGTCGAGGAGGGCATCCAGCGTCACTACTCCGCCCCGTACTCACCGCAGTAGAACAGCGTTGTGGAGAGGCGGAATCAGACGGTGATCGCCATGGCGCGAGCACTGTTGAAGCAGCGAGGACTGCCGGCACGCTTCTGGGGTGAGGCTGTGGTGACCGCTGTGTATCTGCTGAACAGGTCTCCGACCAAGGCGCTGTAGGGCATGACGCTGTATGAGGCATGGCATGGGATGCCACCGAAGGTCGGACACCTGTGCACATTCGGCTGCGTGGCGTTCGTCAAGGACCTCACCCAGCTGAAGAAGCTCGACGATCGCAGCTGCCCCGGCATCTTCATCGGGTACGCTGACGGCGCCAAGGCCTACCGCATCTTCGACCCGACCACCCAGCGTGTGCGAGTATCGCGCGACGTCGTCTTCGACAAGAGCCGTAGCTGGGACTGGATCAAGGAGGGAGGCGAGCACGCTCTGGCGGACTGGGAGTTCGTCGTTGAGCACCTCTGGGAGAATGGAGTGGAAGGACCGCGTACCCCGGCGTCCTCTGCTCCGAGCACCGCCTCTGCTCCGACCACTCCGACCACGCGGTCTTCAGCTCCGGGGGAGCAGTCGACCACATCCCCGACCACGTCTTCGACCACTTCCGAGCGGTCTCCGAGCACCGCCGAGCAGTCTCCGAGCACTGCCGAGCAGTCTCCGAGCACCACCGAGCAGTCTCTGAGCACTACTCCAACCACGGCAATGGCTCCGACCACGTCAATCGAGTTCGCCACGCCGCTGGAGGATGATGAGGACTGTCTGGATGCATTCTACGACGATGAGCCTCTTCGCTACCGACGGATGACCAACATCCTCGGTGACGAAGATTCTTCCGAGCAGGCGCCGCAACTCTTCACCCAGCTGCATCTCTCGCACGCTGGTGAGCCCACCAACTACGCGGAGGCACAGGGTGATCCTGCGTGGGAGGCCGCCATGAAGCAAGAGCTCCAGTCGGTGGAGAAGAACAAGACTTGGGAGCTCGTGGATCTGCCTACGGGACATCATCCGATCACCCTGAAGTGGGTGTTCAAGCTCAAGAAGGATGAGAAGGGGGCGGTGACCAAGCACAAGGCAAGGCTGGTGGCAAGGGGGTTCGTGCAGCAAAAGGGGGTGGACTACGACGACGCCTTCGCGCCAGTTGCGCGCATGGAGTCGGTCCGTGTCTTCCTCGCGCTGGCAGCTCAGGAAGGGTGGAAGGTCCACCAGATGGATGTGAAGTCGGCATTCCTAAACGGCGACCTCAAGGAAGAGGTATACGTGCGATAGCCACCAGGCTTCGTCGTTGCCAGGAAGGAAGACAAGGTCTACCGCCTGCGCAAGGCCCTCTACGGCTTGCAACAGGCACCGCGTGCCTGAAACACGAAGCTGGACGCCACTCTAAAGGCGATGGGCTTCCACCAGAGCGCGCACGAGGCAGCGGTGTACCGGTGGAGCAGTGGGTGCTCTGCTCTGCTGGTCGGAGTCTACGTCGATGACCTTATCATCACCGGTGCGGATGAAGAAGAGGTGAAGAGGTTCCAGGAGCAGACGAAGGAGAAGTTCGACATGAGCGACCTCGGACTACTCTGCTTCTACCTCGGCGTCAAAGTGCGCCAGGACGACACTGGCATCACCCTCCTTCAAGCTCACTTCGCCAAGCGGATCTTGGAGCTCGGCGGGATGACGGGCTGCAACCCAGCTCACACGCTGATGGAGGAGAAGCTGCGGCTCAGCCGTGAGAGCAAGGCGAAGGAGGTGGACTCCACCTACTACCGGCGGCTGGTCGGCAGCCTCCGGTACCTCGTACATACCCGGCCGGACCTAGCGTTCGCCGTCGGATACGTGAGCCGGTTCATGGAATGGCTCACGCTGGAGCACCTGCAGGCCGTGAAGCGCATCCTTCGCTACATCGCCGGGACCCTGGACTACGGTCTCCACTACAAGAGGACTCCTGGCACGGCACGCTTCGTCGGCTATTGGGACAGTGATCTTGCCGGCGACATCGACACAAGCAAGAGCACCAGTGGAACTATGTTCTTTCTGGGAAATTGTCTGGTCAGGTAGCAATCGATCAAGCAGAGGGTGGTGGCACTGTCGAGCTGCGAGACAGAGTACATTGCCACCACTACTGCAGCAACATAGGCCCTTTGGCTATCTCGGCTGCTCGGGGAGCTTCTGGGCTGGAAAGTGGATGTGGTGGAGCTGAAGGTGGGCAGCAAGTCCGCTTTAGCTCTGGCCAAGAACCCGGTCTTCCACGACAGGAGTAAGCACATTCGGATCAAGTACCACTTCATCAGGGACTGCTTGGAGGACGGAAGCATCAAGGCCAGCCACATCGCCACTACTGATCAGCTCGCGGACATTCTCACCAAGTCGCTGGGCAAGATCAAATTCCAGGAGATGAGGATGAGAATCGACGTGAAGCAGATTACCTAGTACTAGGCTTAGGGGGAGATTGTTAAATAAGCCTATTTACTTGTATCTTAATTTCGTGCACTTTTTCTTTTTCATCCAACTTTTGGTAGGTGGCTTGAAAGCCAAGTTAGCATCTACTTTATACTGGGAATATGCTGTAGTGGTTGGCTGCTCCACTGCCATATAAGTAGGGGCACGCCACCAACTCTTGGAACCCCGCATCCCGAGTTTACTTTCAATCCAAGCGGCCAATCGGCCAAGCTGTCCTCTGGGCTTTCTATCACCCTTGATCCATCAGATCAGTAGCCAACATATTGATCTACACCATAGGCTGTGCATCCGATGGCTAGGGAGAGTGGTAGGATCAATTTGCACTTAAACGCCCGCCTTCATCTGGCTATTCTGGCAAAATGTTTTCCTTGGGGCAGCATTCTAAGCAGATGAAATGATCGAGTCATATGTATGGTTGTTTAAGACATTTCTTAAGGCTACGGGTGGAGTAGCACCTCTTCTAATCATAACAGATGAAGATGCGAGATGAAGGCTGCTATTGCTCATATTCGACCAGATACAGCTCATATACTTTGCATGTGGTATATCATGGAAAAGGTACCTGAGAAAGTCCGGCCTTCTATAAGAGAGGATGACAAGTTTTGGGATAGACTAAACAAGTGTGTTTGGGGCTCTGAGAATTCAGATGAATTTGAGTCACAATGGAATTCTATCATAACAGATTTTGAACTCATGGGAAATGATTGGTTTTCCACAAAGTTTGCCATTCGTCAATCATGGATTCCGGCATACTTTATGGACATGCCTCTAGCAAGAATCCTTAGGACTACATCACGATCAGAGAGTGCAAATTCTTTTTTTTTTAACCGTTTCATTCACAGAAAATTGTGCTTTGTTGAGTTTTGGCTAAGGTTTGACACAGCTTTGGAGTGCCATCGCGAAGAGGAGTTGAAAGCCGACAATGCAAGTCTGCACAACACTCCTAAATTGATGACATCATGGGCCATGGAGAAGCAATGTAGTGTGATATATACACATGAAGTTTTCAGTAAATTTCAGGAACAAATCGTAGCTGCAAGAGACCATTGCATTATTCAAGGCATTTCAGAGTGTGATGATATAAAATTTGTCACCATGAGCAACCTATCTGGAAAAGAGCGAGTGGTTCAGATGAACAAGTTAAACATGTTTGGTAGGTGTTCTTGTAAGTTTTATGAGTCCTATGGCATCCCGTGTGGTCATATAATACAAGTGCTTAGAGCCGAGAAGCAAAATGAGGTACCATCGACTTATTACATTATGAAGAGATGGTTGAAGAGATGTAAAAGGTGTATACTGTATGTTTTTTTTCTATGGTTGTTCCGTTACCTTTTTCTGTTTTGTACAAAAGTGGTGATCAGATCTTCAATTTTATAGGGAACTATTCTTTGATGAGGAAGGTAACCTTCTAGATGAAAAGCCTAAAGATCCTGCAGAGGTGGCAATGTAGAAAAAGATTTCAAATTCACGCAATAAGTTTGAAGATCTTATCCAAATGGCCAAGAACTCTGAATAAGGGATGGACTTTTTATATTCTAGTTTATCCAACCTAGTAGAACCTCTCCAAAAGATCATGCCTGCTATGATAATTAATAGACAGGATGAGTATGAATCTTTCCTTGGTAGTAAAATTCCAAATGATGTCGATATACAGCCGCCAAATGATATCAATTCGAAAGGGAGATGCAAAAGAATTAATAAGAGCAAGGAGAAGAAGGCTGGAGGTAAGGGTAAAAGTAAACGGACATGTTGACAATGTAAGCAAGTAGGAGATCATGATGCACGCAATTGCCCAAACAAGAAGGCTGGAAGTTGAATTGTGAACTAGCTGGATGGTTATTCCGAACCTGTATCCCTATACTTGATGTATTTCCTGAATGAGACATGTTTGTTTTCGTATTGTGAACAGTTTAATCTGAACATGACAGAACATAATTCCATTTGACTCAATCTCATTATCAAATGACAGAACACAATTCCATTGAATATTTGCAGTCACAATCTTTCAGAGTTTCAGAATACAAAATCCGTACATCAGTTGGTAAATCTTGCTCTGTAACTAAATTGGCATTGTGCTTCAGAGTTTCAGAGCGTCATCTGCACGAGCATCAGTTGGTAAATCCAGCGCTGCATCTACACGAGCGTCAGTGCTGGAAGAGCACAGGGTCTCGTTGCCGGTCTGGGAGGTGCACGGGCGGGGATGCGGCCGCGGTGGTGAGCGGCGACGGCGGGAGTCGCAGCTCGGCGGGCTGGCAACGGCGTCGAGCCGGCTGGGCGGGGACGTGGCCGCGGTGGTGAGCTGCGGCGGCGAGAGGCGCAGCTCGGCGGCGCTGAGCTGGCTGCGCTGGGCGAGAGGCACAGCTAGGCGCGCAGGGAGCGGCGAGGCGGAGGCCGGCGAGTCGCGGGCACGCGGCGGGATCTCGCCTGCGTGCGGTGCGATGGCGAATCGCGTGCCGCCCACCGCGCAGAGACGAAAGGACGCTTTGATTAGGGGGATTTGCAAAAACACCAGATTAGCCAGATGAAGGCGGGCGTTTAAGTGCAAATTGATCCTACCACTCTCCCTAGCCATCGGATGCGCAGGCTGTGGTGTAGATGGATAGTTTCCAAGGTTGCACAGTAACCCTGGTTTTCACCAGATACGCTGGCTTAACTAAATGGCTACTAACTAAACAGGTTTGATATTGCTAATAGGTGCTAATGGTACATATGCATCTTCAATTCTATATCCAACATATTATTAGTTGGATTAAAACAACTCCTATAAAAATTTGCTAGCTAAAAATTAGCAATTATTAGCTATTAACTAGCTAATTTCTTGTACTAATGCATCCAAACAGACGCGTTTCGCTCAAACTATAAAATTTCTAGCTCCGCCACTGCATTAAGCATTATTATACTTATTACCAGGAGAAGCCCCGGGCCACTAGAAACTGTGTCAAAGAGGCCCATGTACACTCGCGTACCAGCACGTGGATGATGGCGTCACACCATCTGCTACGGGCGACGGGACGCAGATTCGGTGACGTACCTCCTGCAAGTAACGCCGTAACTTTCGCACTTGCATCCGACGTCGAAACAACATCCGACGGCTAAAACAACTTGCTTCATCTTTTCACGCCGAGTCCTAGACGCTGGGCCGCTGCAGCCGCATCCCAGCCGCACCATGCGCCACACTGCGACCGCCCTACCGCGCCCTCGCCCAAGTCCTGCACAGCGAGCTGCGCCGTGCCGCGCCGCCGCAGCCCTCCGGCACCGCGCGCCGGGCTGTTGCGGTCCTCATACGCCGCGCCACCGCCACCATTCCCACCTCCGTTATCCACGAACTCAAGCACCCGCGCCACCGCCACCATTCTCACCTCCACTGTCCAGGAACTCGACCACATCCTAGAGTGAGCACGGCAAGGGCGACATGGTGATGTTTGGAGACAAGAGAGAGAGTGGAAGGGAAGCAGCACAACGAAGGCGGCCTCCCCTCGACGCTGCCATGCCTCATGGTGTTGGTGTGGGAGTTCGTGGCGAGCAAAATGTTCAAGAAGCAAGCGTGACGCCGACTGACGATAATTACCACCATTGTCGCCCGGGCTTTCGCCCTGCTGCATCCGATTGGCGACGTGCGGAGCCAGAGGCAGACCCACAGGGTATGCCACGTGGGCCACGGCATACTCTGTGGGGCATGCCTTGTTCTAATTAGCACTGGCTTATAATATTACAAAATAAAACTGTAGCAAAGACTAACATTATATCGTAGTAGTGCAGTGGTAAGTTACTTTGTTTTACCACCAAGGTGGCTAGTTCAATCCCTGCCATTACTGGTTTTATTATTCATTTTTGGTTTTTACGTATATTTTCTTTAAGATATTCAATGTAGATAATACATTTTTTTTCTTAGTTTCCGTATTTTTATCTCAATCTTGTTTCGTGAAACCTCAGTTGCGAGAAGTTTTAAATTTCTTATATTTTATCCCCTCTCAATATTAATTACTATACATATATATGATACTCCATGAAATACGCCATGAAATGGAATAGAAATTGGTAGCTATGCATATTGTTGTGTCCACTTTACACAATCTGCACTCCACTAGTTGTGCATTGCAGTTATAAATTAACTGCACTTTATTAAATATTATTATTATCAAGGTATCTGCAAGCGCACAGATAAAACACCGATGTAGCACTTCACCAGACAATCCCGGTTTTAATATCGAACCCAAAGGAACAGTAGGTGATACTGACTAAGTCTATTGATTCTTAACCCGATAACACAATCAATCCAGAAAATATCAAGAATGAGGAGATAACTAATGATTATTTAGATCCGACAATCAGTAAACTTTGAATAATATCGTTCTAATCAGGCAGTGAAATGAATAAGAGTGAAAATCAGAGTTCCCTTCTACCAAACACTTATACACCTACCGATCCTATCAATGGGAAATGGACTACAGAGGAATCAACGCAGCTGTCGGCCAATCAGGGGACATTCACAAGTAATTATAGCCCAGACACCATGTCTACACTACAAACTACTACTTCAACCAAGGAGCTACCAAGATCAAAGCACTCAAATAGAGTTATAAACTTAAGAACGAATAAGAACAAATGCTTACTTGAATTAGGATGTTGAATACAAAAGTACCTCAAAACGCAACTCCGGGCGAGGGAGCTGAATCCAGTCGAATACAGCTACGAAGAAGCTCCGACAGGCCGGAACTCATCCAAATCTCTACTCATCTACTCTATCTCTTTAATATCTCTCTTGATTGCTAGCCTAAATCTAGTGGATATATATCTAATGCTTTAGGGTCTTCATCTCTTGATCTGGCTCTCCTCCAGGGGGGTCTGCCCTCTATTTATAACCCGGTGGGATGAACGCGTGCCGTTAGATCAAACCGACTTAACCAAGAGCCCAGATGACTCCTCAAAGGCGGTGGTAGAAGACTCCAGAAGGCGGCGGGTCTCCGATTGCTTCGGATGCCTTCTACACTCTTTCACGGTCCTCGTGATGATGTTTCCTTCGCGGTCAAGTTTCGTGTCTTTTATGTATTTCAATCCCTCTTTTATGCTTTTCTGGAATAATCTCTGGAAAATATACAATTCACCAAAACTTGTGGAAATTATTAGTAATAATCCTATTCTATTGGATATTCATGTTTAATGCAGAGATAAATGATAATAAAATTTAGATGATAACAAGTGTCAATATGCATCATGAAGATTAAGCAAATAAGTTTTTAGCTAGAGTGTGGTTCGTAGTTCGTCTAACATTAGTATTAGAAGATAATATATCATATGAGTTTTTCTATTAATTGATATGGTTTACTGCGAAAATAGTTTTATCGAATTGTATAAGAAAGTTTTTGTGCATACTTTGTGATGAAATTCTAGGTCCGCCACTGTGCGGAGCGGGAGAAGTCTGCAGCCAGTGCTGCTAGCGAGCATGACTGGCGTCGCGAGCTCACGGCCAGCGCCGTGTGCGTGCGCGGACCATGGGCGAAGCCCAGTTAGGCCCACTGGATGCCTAGGCACCCAGGCCAAAAATGAAAATACCTTGTTACTAGTAAAATTACACCACTTGTACACCCCCCGGCCCAAAACAAGGCACCCCCCACCAGCCCAGCAAGCACTTCTCAAGCAGCAGCACGAAGGATTGAAGCCCATGTCCACATGACCACATCGTAGCTTGCTTCCAGGAGAAGGAACGGAGGTTCCCAGGACTCGCACTTTTCGCGAGCGCACGTGTTCGCGGCGTTTCGCCTGAAACGCCGACAGCGATGGCGAGCAGCGGAGCCGGCGAGCAGCGAGCTGGAGTGCCGACACTAGATGCCATGGCTGCATTGTAGGCTGCGCGCCCCCCTTGACAGCTCTTCCCAGTCACACCGTCAGACTCAAGGAGCAGCCGAGCCGATCTGCGAGCGCCCTCGCAGGTCGCCGTAGGTCCGCCTAGACGCCCAGTCAAGTCGTCGGAGAGCCTGCCGTCGGGCTTCAGGTTCCACTGTAGGTCTATAACATTCGATTCTTGTTGGTTATGCATACAGTTAAAATTCAAATTGTATCATTTATCCTGTAGGCTTAGGGTTAGTGTTTTAATTGGGATTTTCTCTGTTTTATGCTTGCAAATGATAGGTAATCAATTAATCATGGAGAGGTTTTACAAACGAAAATCTCAAGATATAGATGGTGCCAACAATAACCAAAATTCATGTCCAGATGATCTCAATTGGGAAGAGGAGATTAAATATGATCCGGGCTTGAGGAAACAAATTGATTCTTATCATCCTAACCATAGAGAAAAGGTCAGAAGAAAATACTTGGAGAATGGACCATGCCAGCCTCGCACATTTAATTTTCCTGTTTCAGATATTGGAGACAAACCAAGAAGATTTATCCCCGAATGGTTTGATGAGTTTGGAAGTTGGCTTGAATATAGTGAATCAAAGGACAGAGCATATTGCTTTTGTTGTTTCTTATTTAGAGAAAAGAAGGATGCAGGGTATGAATCATTTGTAGTTAATGGTTGGAATGGTTATCATAGGAAAGGAAGGCTAAAATCACATGTTGGTGATGTTGGTGGCTTACACTATAATGCAATGAAGAAGTGCGATGATGTGTTACAAAGGAAGCAACACATAGATGTTGCTTACAATCACATAAGTGAGGCTGCTAAGAAGGCATATTTTACTCGGTTGAATGGATCCATTGATACTGCAAGGCTATTATTGAAGCAAGGATTGCCTTTTTGTGGCCATGATGAGTCCATAGAATCCCACAATAGAGGAAACTTCAAGGAGTTTTATGATTGCTTAGCACAACATGATCCAGAGTTACGCAAAGCGATGAGTACAAATGCTGCAGCTAATAGTTCTTTGCTAGATCCTGAAATTCAGAGAGACATAGTTGAATGTTTTGCAAATGAGATTGTACACTCTATTCTTGAAGAACTTGGGAATGATGTGTTTTGCTTGCTAGTTGATGAGTCAAGAGATATTTCTTGCAAAGAACAAATGGCTGTGGTCTTGAGGTATGTTGATAAATGTGGGATTGTGAAAGAAAGGTTTGTTGGCCTTGTGCATGTGACCGAAACAACTTCTTCCCACTTGAAGTCATCTATTGATTCTCTACTTGCAAAGTTCAAACTAAGTTTAAAGCAAGTTCGAGGCCAAGGATACGATGGTGCTAGCAATATGCGAGGTGAGTTCAATGGCTTGCAATCATTGATCATGAGAGAAAGTAAATCAGCTTATTATGTGCATTGCTTTGCTCACCAACTTCAGTTAATCATTGTGGCAGTTGTGAGAAAACATAAGGGTGTAAGCAATTTCTTAAACATGATTTCTATCTTATTAAATGTGGTGGGTGGGTCAGCTAAGAGAAGGGATATGATTAGAGATATTAATCATGAACAAGTCAAGAAGGCACTAGGTTGTGGGCAACTTGAGACCGAGACTGGGTTAAATCAAGAGCAATGCCTTCAAAGACCTGGAGATACTCGTTGGAGTTCTCATTATAAAACTCTCAAGAGTTTAGTCAACATGTTTCCTACAATAGTTGAAGTGCTGCAGGTCATTGAAAAGGATGATAGAGATTGGAAAAATAGAGATCAAGCATCAAATCTTCTAGTATACTTCAAATCTTTTGACTTTGCCTTTTATTTGCATCTCATGTTGACTACATTAACTGCAACAAATACCTTGTTAGCATTGCAACGCAAGGATCAAGACATTGTAAATGTCATTGGGTGTGTGAAATCAACTAGAGTCCATTTGAATGATCTTAGAAGGGATGGGTGGGAGAAATTGTTAGATGAAGTGAATGAGTTTTGTGACTTGCATGAAATTGATAGAGTGGAAATGGAAGATACATATACCGATCCACGCCAACCTAGGAAAAAATCAGAAATTATAAACAAGCATCACTATGAAGTGGATTGCTTTAATGATGTCATTGATTGGCTAGTTCAAGAGCTCGATAGCCGTTTTAGTGAGACAAGCTCTCAACTGCTTGTTTGCTTAGCTGCTTTCAACCCAAGGGATTCATTTCAGGCTTTCAATTTGGAGGATTTGATGAGCTTAGCAAAACTATATCCTGATGATTTTAGTACTGATGAGTTGAAAGACCTTAGCCACCATCTTTGCCTTTACATTGCTGATGTAAGAGAAGATGCGAGATTCTCTAACATAAACACTATTGGTGAACTCTCTCAAAAAATGGTTGAGACAGGAAAACATCGTTGTTATCCATTGGTCTATCGACTTTTGAAGCTTGTACTAGTATTGCCTGTCGCTACTGCAATAGTTGAGAGATGCTTTTCTGGAATGAAGATTGTCAAAACAAGTCTGTCTAATCGAATGGGTGATTAACACTTGAGTCATAGACTTATTTGCTATCTAGAGAAAGAAGAAATGAAGAAAGTTAGCAATGAGGCTGTGGTTCATCGTTTCATGACCATGGAAGGAAAAGGACGTAAATATGATCTCTGATAGGTAATGTAATGTATCTACTTTTAATGGATAATTCTACAATTTATTTGCTAAATAATTAACCTATCTGTTCTCTTTGCTTTTAGGCTAGTGAGGTCTCCTGGATCTGGATCACATATTTTGCTAGATGGGGCATTTTGCTCATGATTTTGGCATTCTATCAAGTATCAATGTCTACAGATCAATATTGTCTTCTTTTTGTTAAATGGTGAGTGTTATTACTAAGTACATCACATTACTTATTCTATTTTGTTTGAAACATCGTATGGGCGTCTAGCCGGCTCGATCATGTGGTACACTAACATAGATAACTGAATGCATGTTAGTGGATTTTTTTTTTCTTGTTTGATATATGTAGATTATAATTGTGAATGCTAGTTGGATTGATAAGTTGGATAGCTTATATGCTGAGATTGAACTCTAATGAGGTTTAGGATTATAAAATATATACATATAGATACAAATTAGGAGCCTGGTCAGGGATGAAGTAGCTTGTTGTTAATTAAGCAGCCTGATAGGTGACCAAGGATGCTTGCGTGTAAATTTTGTTGTTTGTGCTGTTGGAGGATAGCAACCTGCAGTCTTCCTATCTTGGCCAACGCAAGGGGCAGGTACGTTATGCTGACATAACCTTTATAAAATGGGCCGGCCGGCCAACCATTTCATATATGCTATCGCTGGTCTATGATACTGACGGCCAACACATGCTCCGTGCTACTTGCTCCGTGCTTTTTCTTTGGCAACCGTTTCACTCAATGCCGTTGAGTCTTATATATGGGGTTAATGATTAAGTAATAAAGATTAGTTGAGACTTTAGTTATAACCTCAGCTAATAAACCAGCTAATGTCATGTATATCTCCCATCTAAAAATGAGTTGTTAGATGTTTTTTTCCTATCTGACGTAGCTAATAATTAATTACTTTTGTCTTGAAAAAAAATTAAGTTGTTTGGTGGATCTAGCCCTGCTAATGGGGCAAACCCGCCTCATCCCATATATCAGGAAGAGAGTACCTAATCCGACCCTGCCCAAATAATAAATACGTGGTCAACCCGCCCCGCTCCGCCCCAACCTAACTCGACCCGCTTTCTCTGTGAGATGGGGAGCACGGACTGGACAAGAGTCACCCGAGATGAGAAGAACACCAACCCGTCCCAACCCTCCTCAATTGTGAACCCAACCTATCCTGACCCGCAAGATAGGAAAACTCATTTCTCTCCGTATACAAACACTCTGTATTGAAACCCGCCCCGAAAAATCCGTTTTGCCCCTCCCGGGGAAACCTGTTCTGCCCAGCCCCGTTAGCAGGCTTAGGTGGATCCAAAAATGGTCTAATCAAGCAGAGCCAAACTATTTGAATTCTAGATTCTTTTTCTTCTTTTTGATTTCATGATAATTAAAAGATGGTTGGATGGCAATCATTATTAGTTTAATTCTAGATGAGAGCTGTTGGGGTGTTAATTGGCTTGTTCGTCTGTTTGTCGACGTCCCCAAGGACACACCTACTACCTCATGGTCCCGTATAATTTTATTACGGCGGCTTTGTCGTCGCTCTCGTGCGTCGGATTAGCGACGTCAATCAACTTGGCTACTAGGCATGTGTTTTCTACAATAAAAATAGGACAATTGCATAGTACTGTTTCCAAAATTAGTCCCAACTTGTCGTTCCTTGCACCATCTTATTCCTGATGGGTTAATAATTGGTATATGTATGAGAAATGCATCATGTCATGAAGCATGTGGCACAGTGGTAGCTTCATAAACCAAACACATTAAATTTATGTAGCTGATCCTCGCCGTTAGGGCGCTAGGGGCCGTTGGCACATTGCGTTCCCATCTCTATATATTCCCTCACCGTACCTTGGAGGCTTGCCACATCTCTTCTTTGCATCTCTCTCAAAAGCACAAACAACCACACGCACCCAAGCCAGAAAAGTAAAACTAGCACCACCTCCCACTCTCTCACGAGAGCTTATATTCACACACTCAAAAACAAAACCAAAAAAAAAAAAACTCACCTTCATCTCCATCACCATCCATCTCTCTCGATATCCGAGATCTCTCTCTCACACACACAACCGATAAAATCCTCGTCTATCATTGCAGCCTCCTTTCACTTCCGTATCACCAATCAGCCCGACAACCAACTTCACCTTTGCAAGCAAGTAGGATCCGAGGAGCTATACATATAGCACCTAGGGTGGACACGCCTTTCCAGGTAATTCTCCTCTGACGCAGCAACGATGACATCAAAATTATGGTTGTTTCTAATATACTCCCTCTGTCTACTTTTATTTATCACTAAGGTATTTGTTCTGATCGAACTTTCTTAAGACCTTATTTAGATGTCCATGTATTCACCTTATGACCTTAATCGATGTGTATTAGAGTGGTTTGGTGTGGAATTTAGTTTAAATTACATACGAAACCATTCCAACACACAGGATTGATGTGAATACGTGGGTATCTAAACAAGCCCTAAATTTGACTAGATTTATAGAAAATATTAGCAATATTTGTATATCTAAAAGCATATTACAAAAATAGATTCAACCATCTATTTTATGATACTAATTATGTATCATAAATACTTTAACTTTTCAGAAAATAAGATTGACGTGACCGAGGGACAAGACACTAGTATGGCTTGAGTATGGTTTTCATTATTTTTTTTTTCTCCATCGGTGTTTGCTACAACTTATTTGGAAAACGCTTCACAGTTAGAGTAAAAAGGACGATCAGAATAAGATGGTCAGATCTTGCTTCCCTTTTGTACAGATGAGAGTGATCAGAATAAGCATGGCCGAAATAAGATGCACAAATATTGCCTTTAGACGGCTCGCTTTCGATGGTCAGAAGCCATTTTCCTATATGCTCATATCGCGTCAAATGTTTAGATACTATTTTAGAGTACTTATTAAAAACCCAATTTCACAGGTAGACACTATTTTACAAGACGTATTTTTCAAGTCTAAATAGTCTATGATTTTACAATAATATAATGCTACGTATATGCTAATAACGGATTAATTACCTTAACAAATTTGTCTCGTAGTTTAGCTAATACTTATAAAAAGTAGTCAAACATTTAATATGATACATCCTAAACTCTAGTCCGTGGAACCAAACAGCCCCTTAATTAAACCAAGTGGAGAAGCCATAACAAAACCTGCTAAAGACGAATTGAACTCACTCTCTTGGACCTCTTCTCAGTATCGGCCCAACATCTCAGCCCGTATATGGCCTCCCGAGGCACACTAGCCAAAGGCCCAAGAGTCACAGCGATACTGTTCAAGGCTCCAAAATCCAGCCCTAAACTTCCAAGCCCACTCTGGGCCTTGGTGACGGCGGCGACAACAGAGTTGGGGCGACAACAGTGAAATTTTGGTGCAAAGTAAGCTAACTGAGAGTTTCGACAAAGGGTATAGATAGTTGGCGTGTACTGTTTAGCAAGCAAAGTCCTATAAAATCATAGATACTCGGTATCAGCTATCAACTAAACTGAGTAATAAATATCTAAATGAGAATTTGAATTCAAACTATTCGTTTGGTTTTGTATTCGAGAACATTCGGATTCATATTCGTATCCGGCAAAAATAAAGATATCCGACTGACAAATATACTAACTCTATCCATATCTTTTCCATGTCCACCCTAATTTTTTTTATTAAGACGCACTAATGACTAATTAGTTGGCGCTTGAATTGTTGCTCAACATCCTGCAGCATCCTTAAAGCATACCAATGGACTTTGCCATCAGTGCGGCGCAATGGGTGTTGGGGAAGGCGCTGGCCCCCATCATGGACGGCATGCTAGAGGCATGGGCGGCCAGCAAGAATCTCGGCCTCAACATGGCCGAGCTCAAGATGGAGCTGCTGTACGCGCAAGGCATGCTCGACCATGCGCAGGGCAGGGAGATCCATAGCCCTGCACTCAAGGAGCTGCTGCACAAGCTACAGCAGCTGGCCTATGACTCCGACGACGTGCTGGACGAGCTGAACTACTTCCGCATCCAGGACGAGCTGGAAGGTACCTTCGAGGCTGCTGACATGGATGCCCGAGGTGGCATCCAAGACACAGCTCTCCATGCCAAAGCTGTTGCTGTTGAGCAGGTTCGTAGAGTCGTTGGACAAGACTCCTGCACTGATGCAATCCCTGATGACCCACCTGATCAGCAACAAGAACAAGGAGAAGCGAGGCAAAGGCAGAGTGCTCTGCCTGAAGAGAAGCCTTCAGGAGGTGTGCGTCGGCTCGCTTACAATGCTCGTCATACCATCGGTAAACATTTTCTATGCTGCACTTGCTCCCCTCCTGTGCAAGCTGATGGTAACTCTGGCACCATGCATACCACTATGCGAGTGCCACAGCAAGAGAGCATAGTAGATGCTCCTACTCCTCCTGTCGAAGGTGGTGATGACTCTAGCACATTGGATACCGTCACGCTAGCTGCACCACACCGAGAGCAAGGGGACGTGCTAGATTCACAACATTGTTCACCTAGTAGAATGGAGTTTCTAAGGGTGAATATGTCGAGTAGAATGAAAGCTATAGTTGAGGAGCTTGAGCCGCTGTGTGCTAAGGTCTCTGTCATTCTTAACCTAGAGTTGCTGCATTCCAACCGTAGCATAGCCCAGATCATTGCTGCAGAACTACGTGCTGCTCACTCGAAGGAACAGGGAAACAACACACTCATCATTCTCCCCAAAAACAATGATGTTAAGGCCAGACCCAAAACCACCTCAGACATTTCAGAACCTGCTTTTTGTGGGAGGGAGGTTGAGACAGAAAAGATTATGAACATCATCAAAGATGTTCACTCCTCTCTCCAGGACTTGATTGTTCTCCCAATTGTTGGTCTAGCGGGTATGGGGAAAACAACGCTCGCACAACATATTTATAAAGAAGCTGAAACATACTTCGACGTGAGGATATGGGCATGTGTATCAACTGATTTTAGTGTGCCCAGACTGTTGAAGGATATTTTGGAATCCGAGTCTTTACATGAACTCAGTAAGGGGTTAACGGGCACACCAGAGAAACAGATTGAACAAATATTAACATCTAAAAGATTTTTGCTTGTCCTGGATGATATGTGGGATACTGTTAATAATGATGGATGGGACATGCTGCTGGCACCATTTAGAAAAGGGCAAACAAAGGGTAACATAGTACTGGTTACGACTCGGTCTCCATCAGTAGCACAAATTGTTAAAGTAAAAACAAGTGATAGCACAACAGAGTTGGAAGGTTTGGATAAAGTGGCATTTCGGGAGTTTTTCCAGTCATGTGTATTTGGTGGTGATAATAAGTCAAAAGAAGATCACAAAGAATTAGATGAGATTGGAGAAGAGATAATGAAAAAACTTAAAGGCTCCCCTCTTGCGGCAAAAACTGTAGGTAAATTACTGAGGAATAATTTGGATCAAAATCACTGGCAAAGGATCCTAGATAGTAAAGAATGGGAACTACAAACTGGTGATAGTGACATTATGCCCGCATTAAGGCTTAGCTATGATTTTCTTCCTTTTCATCTGCAACGCTGTTTTTCCTACTGTGCCTTGTTTCCAGAAGACTACAAGCTCACTAGCCAACAGCTCATTCACTGGTGGGTAGGTCTAGATATTCTACAGCCTAGTCCTAAAAATAAAAGCATCGAAGAAATCGGGCAGGTCTATTTGGATGACTTGGTTAACCATGGATTTATCAAAAAATATACTATAGACAGGACAAATACTTGGTATAGTATCCATGACCTCCTACATGATTTAGGACTCAAGGTTGCATCACGTGACTGTCTTAGCTTAAATTCCTCTAATGTAGTCCCTGCAGAAATTTGGCCATCTGTACGTCACTTATCTATCATCATAGATGATGTAGATGATGGAAAAAATGCCGATTTTATAACTGGACTAAAAGAACTACTATCAGGGAGAAGATTGAAGATTGATAACTTACAAACTTTGATGGTGTTTGGGAAATTGGATGAAAATTTCACTGTTTTTTTGAAATATATGATAAAAAAAGCAAGTGGCCTTCGTGTTGTTAACTTGGAAGACATGCAGTCTCACATGGAGTTTCCAACGCTATGCCATCTGCGTTACCTAAGGCTTGGGTGCAAAACTGATCTTCAAATTCATCTACCAAGCATGCTTTCTAGGTTTTATCATTTGAGGATTCTGGATCTGCAAAATTGGAGAGGGGATATATCTCATTTACCCAGAGCCATGACCAACCTCACAAAGCTAAGCCACTTTGATGCCAGGGACGTTTTGCACTCCAGCATTTGTAATGTGGGAAAGCTACACTTATTGCAGGAGTTAAGGAAATTTGAAGTCAAAAAAGAAAACACCGGGTTTGAACTAAAGCAAATAGGAAAATTAAATAAGCTAAGAGAGCTTGGAATTTATGGCCTTGAGAAAATAAACACAAAAGATGAAGCAGCTGAAGCAAAACTGATAGATAAACAATGGTTGCAGAAGTTAGAACTGATCTGGAGTAGAAGCGTGCCAAACACCGAGTGCGATGTGGAAGGACTAGTTCTTGAAGGGCTTCAACCTCCAAGAAATCTTCAAAGCTTATGCATTCGTAGCCATGGAAGTCACTCTTGTCCAACATGGCTGGGTAGTAAGCAGCACTCTCCCAAAGCTCTACAGCTTCTTCATCTAAACAGCGTCGACTGGGAACTGCTTCCATCACTGGGGCACATGGAGATGCTTCATGCTGTAACACTGCACTCTATGCCCAGACTAAAGGAACTTGGTCCAGGGTATTTTGGCAGGAGGATAAAAAGCCTAACGCTATTTCGCTTGAGAGGACTGGAAAACTGGGTTCCAGGGGACCATGGTCATTTGTTGTCTTCACTGGAAAAGTTGATAATTCGTGAATGCTCTCCTCTCGTGTCGGCGAGTCTGTTCATTCAGCATTCCTCAACCCTGAGATGGTTGGAGACGGATGACGTCACTGGAGTCCTTGCTAAGCCCATCTGTAGCATCCTCTCATCCTCCCTCACCGGACTAATCCTTTTTGGAAACAAAGAAGTGGAGCGCTTCACAGAGCAGCAAGAGGATGCCCTTGAGCTCCTCACCTCTCTCCAGTACCTCGAATTCATTTCTTTTCCCGGTCTGCTGCGCCTCCCTGCTTGTCTGCATAGACTCGGCAAGCTCAAGTCTCTG
This sequence comes from Eremochloa ophiuroides, assembly GCA_038502445.1. Lineage (NCBI taxonomy): Eukaryota > Viridiplantae > Streptophyta > Magnoliopsida > Poales > Poaceae > Eremochloa > Eremochloa ophiuroides. The sequence continues at coordinate 84,900,237 of JAHLJS010000003.1, forward strand.
GACATCGTCGGTTGCCATTCCCTCAGGTCGCTACCCGAGGACGGTCTGCCTAGTTCACTCCAGGTGTTAAATGTCTCATTCAGATCCATATTCAACAGTTCCGGGCTAAAGCACGCGTTCATAAATTATACCCGCGACCATCCCGGGGTGAAGCTACGAAACTTGGGGGTGCTCGCTGAACACAGGAAACTCAGAGATGTGAGAATACTCAACTCAGTACCTGTTCATTGGGTCTGAAAACAGAAAGATTATATGGTACTGGTATTTATTAATACTTCCGTTTGGAAGTCTTTTATGTATTGGTATTTCCATTGACCAATGATAGGATGCTATATGGTGGTCATGCTAGTATGCTTTCCAAGTGTGTTCATGAAAAAACTTCATTGTACATATGTCCTGATGTACCTACCATTATTACTAATAACACAAGATATGGAAATGGACCGTGTTGGTCCCGTGGTTTTTTACTCCTCGTGCTGAGGAGGTTTTTCCACGCAAAAAACATTGTCATTGCGCACCTAACATTGAATTATTGTGGCTTTTCTATCGTCTGATTATCCTTCATGCAACATTTTGTCCAACAAGGAGCAGAGCCGCTCGGCCTCGCTCGCTCGTTCGTCGCTTCGCTCGCGTCGCAAGACCACGCGTCCGCTGCCCGCCTGTGTCCGCCCATCGTCCAACGGAAGTCCGCACTGGGCCACCGGCTTCCTAGCTTGCACCAAGCATCCATCCACCAATTGAGTAGACTTCTATTATCATGTGTTTACAATTTGACGTGTTTATTTAATTTTAAAAAATGTCATTTTGTTAGCTTTCGATCATTATCGATGTGACTACAGTTGGATTGAGTCAATTTTTTTTATATCACCCTACTGCCAAGGTTGCTCTCCTTTCAGTAGTCTCGTATCATTTTCATTTGGAGGAAAAGAAGTGAAACGGAAACTGAATTTTCATTTACCCTTTTGTCTATCGGTTCCAATTATTTTGATCTCTATGAGATGTGCTCCCTCCATCCCTAAAAAAGTGTCGTTTTCGCTTCCCGAAAAATAATTTCGACTAAATGTATTAAAATTTATTAGTTTTTATGGTACATATTTAGTGTCATTATAAGGATATTTTAATGTAGTTTTTTAAATAAATTTATTTTGGGATACAAATGGTGTATATATTTTTTAAATCGAGTTAAACTTGTGGCACTCACCAATAACGACACTATTTTAGGGACGGGGAGAGTAGCTATCTTCACTGAAAATTATTGGCCCTAGTCGTAAACGATTCCTGGGTCCGCCACGACACGTTCCACCCACTCAAGAAAATTACAGAAGTGGGCACAATTGAAGTGGGTACATACCAAAGGTTAGCATAGCATGACTTTCTTTCTCAAACCACCTAAACATGTATCCGTCTTTATAGTACGAAAAATCTAAACTCAAAAACACAAACTCGATGCTTGGACCTCGTTTGAGTTCGTCTGATTTTGTTTTTCAAGAATTGACCTATTTGACGAAAACAATTCTTTCATTCTTTATACACCAAAACCTACAACAGGGGGCCAACGCACTTTCAATAAGATGGGGGTTAATCTTCTAATATGTAGACAATCCCTAGCATTGCACAACATGAGCACGATCAGTATAACCAGGATAAGAAAAGACGTGGAACACCATGACCATTTGGCTTCACCACTGCACCTATGGCACTACTACAACAAGCATTTTCAGAGGATTCACAAAAAAAAAACAATTTTCAGAGATACAACTATCGTTTCCAAAAGACCAAAAAGAAAAAAAAACAAAAGAGCTCTTTGACGCTTGACATAAACCTTTGGCTTACATAGCACCACCCTTGCCACTACACTACACATGGATTTGTATGTATACATGGCATCTTATATTTTTGTATGAATATTTCATAATTTTGTATTGAATATTTTTGTACTAAATGAACTCAAATTAAGAAAGTTTGAACTACAAAGTTATAAATATTTTCAAGTATTACAACTTGGATAAATAATTTGTCTCCATTCGAGATTATTTGAAATATTTAAAATTTTGAATATTAAAGTATGTGAATTTAAAACGTTGGCTATGTCGCCTACTATTGCTGCAATGGACCCACGGCCCATCAGCCCCGCCAGCAATGCCAACAGCCAGCCGATGCAATCACCGGCGCCACCCGACCCGTACACTCCGGCCGCGGTCGTCAGCCTCCTCCGGCGCCTCCCCCGCCGAAGCTCCTCCGCCGCCGCCACAGGCCACCAACTCCACGCGCTCCTCGCCAAGCTCGGCCTCCTCCACCACCCTGCCTGCCTCGCCGCTCTCCTCTCCCACCTCCCGCCCACCTCCCCGTCATCCCTCTCCCTCCTCCTCGCCGCGCCTCCGTGCGTCCTCACCCCGTCCCTCTTCTGCCCCGTGATCTCCGCGTTCTCCTCCTCGTCCGCCCCGTCCGCCTCGCTGACCCTCTTCAACCGTGTCTCCTCTTTCTCCCTCCCCACCCCGCTCCCTGCCTTCCCGGCCCTCCTCACATCCTGCGCCCGCGCGTTCAGGCTCAGCCGTCGCGCCGCCGTGTTTGCTGCCAAGGGCGCCGAGCTGCATTGCCGCGTCGTGAAGCTGGGATGCGGGCAGGATCGGTACGTGCAGAACGCGCTCGTGTCCATGTACGGCAAGTTCGGTCATCTGAGGGAGGCGAGGAAGGCGTTCGATGAAATGCCTGTCAAGAAAGCCGTCTCTTGGAATGCACTTGCCGTGGCTCATGGTGTCTCTGGAGACTTGCAGGGCGCAGAGCATATCTCCCAGGCAACGCCAGCAAGGAACATATCATGGTGGAACTCCGAGATCATGCGAAATGTGAGGCTTGGGGATATGGCTGAGGCAGTAAGGATTTTCAAAGACATGCCTGAGAGGGATGCTGTATCTTGGAACTCATTGATTAGTGGATATGCAATGCTCAGGATGTATAGCCAAGCACTAGACGTTTTCAGAGATATGCAGAAGAATGGCATCGAACCAACTGAGCTGACAGTTGTGTCGGCTCTTGGGGCTTGTGCGGAGGTGGGTGAGCTAGAGCTGGGGAGGGGGATCCATGATTACCTTAAGAGCAAAGGCATTGCAGCTGATGGGTCTGTTGACAATGCGCTGGTTGACATGTACGTGAAATGTGGCAGCTTGAAGCTAGCCAGACAGGTATTTGACAGCATGTCGATTAGGGATGTTACATGCTGGAATGCGATGATTATTGGGTTGTCAGTCCATGGCCACACACATGATGCTCTTAAGCTGTTTGATCTTATGAATACTGAGCCTTATCATGTCACATTTTTGGGTGTTCTGACTGCCTGTAGCCACAGCGGCCTATTGAATGAGGGGAGACTGTATTTCAGGAGCATGATTGAAGACTACAAGATTGTGCCAAGTGTGAAGCACTATGGCTGTATAATTGATATGCTCTGCCGCTATGGTAAAGTTTATGAGGCTTATCAAATGATCAATGATATGCCCATCAAGGCAAATTCTGTGCTGTGGAAGATGGTTATGGCTGCATGCAGAGTGCACGGGCACTTTGACCTTGCTGACGAAGCTGTTCACAGAATGCATGAGTTGATGCCAATGGATGATGGGAATGTCATCACAGTATCAAATGTGTATGCAGAAGCAAAACGGTGGGATGATGTTGAACATCTGAGAACAGAACAAAGGTGATAGGAATCAGCGGTTCAAAGCATGCTGCACACAGCCAAGTTCATGTAAGATAGAGAACCAAATACAGTTGCCACAACCTGCATGGAGCAGTGACCAGTCTGAACTGCCCTCTTGGTGCTGGGTCTTGTCACCGAGGGATTTTAGCTCCATTGGCCACATTGTTGGTAATTCTCCATTCCTTACTCAACTTTGTTGCAGATCTGAATAATACTTTATATGTTCTAAAACAAACTTGTTCTTATGTTGCAGGCCACTACTTGCAGTCCTTTGGAGTGCATACTTCTATTTTAAATTCAAAAAAGTGCGACTGAAGATGGACATTTCTATTTCCAATGGATTGTCCAAAGTCCTAAAACTTTCTTGATCTGTCAGCACTGATTTACAAGACAGTGTGGTAAGTGCTTTTGTTTTTTCATCAATAATTTCGGCTGCAACAGATTGTCCAAAGGCTACCTATACTTTAGCTCTAGTGATGCAATCTCTTGTACTCAATGCGTACGTAGTTATACTTGGATTATTCTCTGTAGTCTGTAGAGCAAAAATCTGTGTCTATCTCTGAAGTGAAAGTGCTCAAAACAGGGCAAATTCTGTTCCCACTGCAATGTCAATTTTTTTTTCTGTGTTCTGCTTGAAGCAGTGCTGTCAGATCAAGAGGAGCCTCGTTCGGAACTTGAAAGTGGAACAAACGAAGTCAAGCAACAGAAGTTATTGGCCGTCGGCCGTTCCTGTTCTGATCGAAAATCACAGTTCATCGTAGTAAAAAAAAACGTGCTCAATAGTACAGTAAAGTGGGCGTGGCCCGCATTGTTGTATGAAACGTTGTTACTGCACGCCAGAGAGGACGAGCGAAACAAACATATGCTTGTTGGAGCCATGTACAGAAAGGTTTGTCCTGAGAACAAACTCCGAAAGCTATGAAGATACGTGCTATACTAGTTCGTGCGTGCGTGCGTCTTGGATGATCTCGATGTTTGTCAGGATCGGAGCGCATTGATGCATATACTATCGTATGCATGTGTACATGTTGCCATGTCTAGGCTACAGTGACAGGTGTGGATCGAGGTATGAATGATACAATGAAATGTAAGTCACCAACTCAACCAAAACAAGCGTGCAGCCACTGATCGGAGGTTGCACTCCGGCTTGTAGTACCGTCCAATCTGAAGCAATGAAGCACGGCCTGAAATTTGCAGATCATCCATGTCATGATGAATGTGTGCACATCGATCGCCTCAGGTAACCGCAAGGAAATGTCGTTGATGCAATAATTGAAACTGGATTCATCCTTAGTCCAGGGCATGACTCGGGGGGGGGGGGGGGGGGGGGGGGGGTGACTGTAGCCAGCCCCACCCAGATCCTACGCCATCGACACCAAAACTCTCCCTAATTTCAGACTACTTTAGCTTTAATCATCCAAAATAAAAGTTACGCAGGAAATTAGTGGATGAATGATGACATCGGTTGATTGAAATGGAAAGTGCATGAGTTCATCAAGGTACCGCCATGCATGGACTAACTCTCGCGTAACCTGACTGCACTGCAACTGAACCTGAAACTAGCTCCATCCTTAATCCAGGGCAGAACTCCTGCATCTTTTATTCAGGAAAAAGGGGAAAACAGTAGCCCATCCAGATCCTCCGCCCCCAATTTTGAGCTCCCTAATCCCACATTACTTCAATTAATCATCCAAAGATTACGCAGGCAATTAGTGGAAAAGTAAGTTCGCGTTGTTGTAAATACTCAGCATCAGCAGCACACCGCATGTAAACCATGCTATCCATCTCTCCTAAGTCCCAACTCAGCACCTACTGCACGCTTATATCAACCGACCTTGGCCATGGCAGGGCTTTCATCCTCAATCCAAGGCAACAGAGAGCTCATGCCTCTCTTTTTTTCCTCCTTGAAAAAGGGAATGAAATCCAAAGTTACAAAATGCTCTCTAAAATCATGGGAACGTTACGCATTATAAAGAAATGATGATGAGTTCTTTTCTTTCCATCCGAATTTAAGGAAACGAAATGAAACTTCTCCAAAAAAAAGGGAGGGGGGGACTGAAATGAAAAGGCATTCCGGCGGGCCCATCTCTCTCTCCCTATATAAACCCTAGCTAGTCAGCACTCATCAGAAGCACCCCGGCCACTCTAGCTAAGGCAGGCAGGCAGGCAGCTAAAAAACTAAGCTAGCTGCATCCCATCATCCGATCAACCGAGAGCAAGAAGGCCGTATGGCTCCCCATGCCAAGCAGCAGCAGCTCGCGGCGGCCGCCGTGGTGGTGGCGCTGCTGCTGGTGTCGGCCGGCACGGCGCCAGCCAGGGTGAGCGGCGCGGTGACGTGCGCGCAGGTGGTGGGGTACCTGACGCCCTGCATCAGCTACGCCATGGGCGCGGCCCCCGCGCCCGGGCAGGCCTGCTGCGCGGGGATCAAGAGCCTGGACGCCGCCGCCGCCACGGCCGCCGACCGCCAGGCCACCTGCGCCTGCCTCAAGCAGGCCACCGCCAGCATGGGCGCGCTCAAGCCCGACCTCGTCGCCGGCATCCCCGCCAAGTGCGGCGTCGCCATCCCTTACCCCATCAGCCGCACCACCGACTGCTCCAAGTACGTTACTGTTGACTCTGTGCTACTAGTTTTTCATTTGCGTTGGTTATCTCATGCATTATCTCAACGAGCTTCGTCGACGTTTTTGTTGTGATTGCAGAGTGCAGTAATCAAGATACTGCTAGTAAAAGCCTGGAGCATGAGAAACAATAAATAAATTAAGCTCGATGCATGGATACATCGAGGTGCGTGCGTGTGTATATGTACGTGCGCGGCTGTTTAATAGTACTACTGATGCTGCCTGTCATTTCGTTTGTATGCCAGTATGAGGGTTAACTTGCATGTATGAGGGTTACTGAGGAGAAATTAAGTGAACCCATGGAAAGAAATGGCCTTGTACCATGTACACAACATACTTCAAATATATGAATCAAGTACAAGTCTTTTGTCATAATTCATATAACACATACATCCTTATGCATGTGCCCTTTCTAAGTTGATCATGTACTATGTATGAGTTTTATTACCTACTAGTATGACAAAACCCATAACCCATGTGCACGGCGCGAAGATGATGGATCATTCGCGAATTAGTTTCATGGGCCAACTACTTCTTTCTCAGGGAAAGCCCAATAGTAGAAGAGGTAACGGGTAAGCAGCAACACACAGAAAAACAGGTTGGACCAGCCCACTAATCCAATAACTCTACGGACACACACACAAAAAGCCCAACTGAGGCCTTCATCGCTCAACTCGACACTGGTTATACCCAGAAATTCCATGTCAAAAGAATTAATATTGTTAAAAAATTAATGGCTGCAAAATGAATGATTATTTACTATTACTTTTTTGTATGCCCGGGCCTCTGAAATGACCTCTAGATTTGAGGGCATGCATTTTTTTAGCTGCAAGATGACACGCATACACAAACAACATAGTTAGAGTAACTACAATAGACTTTCTATATCATTCATCATTTATAGGAATAGAGATTTTGGTAACAACATTTCCAACAGCCTCTTTAAGTGAATCTTCAAATATAAACATCCATTATTTATGGATCTCACTAGTAAAAAATGGAAATTAATGTGAGGATGAATCTCTAGAGTGCGCACGAGTAAAAATGTTGGAGGATACAAAGTCATAATGATTATTTTTGTACTCAAAGACTCTAGATGATGATTTAGAGAGTAAATTTTACAAAAACTATTGGACATGCCTTTAAACGCCAGCTAGCATGTGCCACTATTTGAATTAAACTAGTATATTAGGAGGTAACGTGGTATTCTCCCTTTTGTACCACCACACCAAGAAAGTGTGATCCCTATATATAATTAAGGAGGGGAATTGAGTTTAGGAAAAATCTTGGGAATGCTCTATGTCCTGGTAACCGACGCGATCAATGCAAGATGCTAAAAGCGGTTGTGAGAGGAAGCTTGGTCAGGAGATTTGGTGAGAGAGAGAGAGACGGGGCGGGGGATATATGGCTGGAAATTACGAGAATAGCTAGGGTGAGTGGAAAGATGGAGAATAGAAATGCGTCGAGACAAATTTAGAACGCTAAAAAATGGGTTGAGACACTACTCTTCGTAGAGAACGGAGGGAACGTAGGACAGCAGTTGGTGCTGGCAACGACCTCACCAGAATTTTCAGGCTGTCATCAAGATGTGAACATGCATGTTACAGATTATTCAATGCAAAATAAAGCTAATTAATAATGTAAAAGGCGAACTTAATTGCTGCGTGCTTGGACGGGCACCTCTTATCCTACCGAGGGGGAGCACTGCACTACCACGTTGAGAAGTGGATGACGAATCACAAAACACATGAGGCAGTAGGAAGCAGTTGGTGGCAGTGTTAATATGAAATGAATCATCGTGAGAGATAAGTGGTGGGCGCTCAATCGTTTGTGGCCGTGATTTTCCCATCTACTGCATGCGTACTAGTACGATGGGCGACATAAGAATTGAAGGCAGTTAATTGGTACCCGTACGTGTTGGGCTGTTCTGTTCATCAGCTATACATGCAGTAACGTTGGTGTTCTTCATGCCCGTATGTGACAGGTCGGTCGAGGGAGGATGCTAATTTAATTAGTTACAGATGATGATGCAGAAGAGTATATTGTCGAGTACAATATACGACGTAGGTACGTACAGCTAGCCCAAAGCTCCATGCATATGTATCCGGCCGTACAAGCAAGCAAGGGTATGTACGTACGTGTATGCACGCTGCCTGTACGTGCCGTGGACCATGGACGTTTCGTGTTACTACATCGTACTGTAGCTGTGACCACAGCAGGTTGCAGTCGTCCGTGTACAGTATGTGCACGCGGCCGGCAGTCACAGGCGTTGTATACATGTCGTGTATCTATGGGCAATGATGAACGTTGCAGGCTTTTACTTGTTTGTACGAAAAGTCCGAATGCAAACGAAGCAGGTTCACGTGCATGCATTTCATCGCCTCGTCGCGTCGTAGGATCATCCCAGCGCCAGCTGGCTGGTGCCTGCTCAGCTCAACCACCGCTGCACCTGCACTCACACTCATCAACATAGATCCACTCTTGCATTGCCTCGTCAGATTCAGCTAACACTCGATCATACTAGTGCACTCGATCTCCAATTAAGCGAGAATTACCAAGCTCCCCTGCTATTTATACCCCCCCTGGCACCACCTTGCTTCATCATCCATCGCAGCTAGCACCACACACTCTACACAGTCCTACACTCCAACACCAACCCACACCACTACACCGGCCGCAGCTAGCAGCTCCCTGTCCTGCAATGGCGGCTCGCTTGTCCCTGTCCCTGGTGGCGGTGGTGGCGGTGGCACTCCTCCTGGCGGGGACGGCGTCGGCGGCGGTGAGCTGCAGCGAGGTGACGTCGGCGGTGGCGCCGTGCCTCGGGTACGCCATGGGCAGCACGCCGTCGCCCTCGGCGGCGTGCTGCACCGGGGTGCGCTCGCTCAACAGCCGCGCGTCCACGACGGAGGACCGCAAGGCCACCTGCAGCTGCCTCAAGAGCATGACCGGCAGGCTCGGTGGCGGCGTCAGCATGGCCAACGCCGCCAGCATCCCCTCCAAGTGCGGCGTCTCCGTCGGCGTGCCCATCAGCCCCACCGTCGACTGCTCCAAGTAACAATTATATACTATATATGCATGCTAAAGTGCTGATCATGCATTATTATTAATATCTTTCGTGTTATGTACGTGCAGGATCAACTGATCGATCGATACATAAATCAAGGAGAGTAGATCATGCATGCACCCGTTTAGTGATCGCTCCTCCGTTGAGTTACACCACCGTACCGTACCTCTGTCGTGTACCTCGTACGTCTGTGTCTCTGTGTGTAGCAGGCTATTTAGCAGAGCAGCACTCAATAATGTCGTCGTCCTTGGGTTTGCTGGCTCATCAGATCTGTTTTCGTCTACTGCCATGTGTGTTGTGCTTTGGCACACAAGTTTCTGAATAATGAATACTAGCTTTTGTGTCCATTACATTGTATACGTACGTACTATGCATGGTTTTTTCCATCCGTTAGTGATGCGTTCAAGGACGAATAACATTTGCTCATTTTCATCTGTGTGGGCTCAGTGCCTCTGCCGCTAGCTGCCAGTTGCCATTGCCACCGATTTCGGGCTCCGGCTGCATGGCGTATTACCGTGTCCTTTTTCCATGTCAGCCTGCCTGCCTGCTTCAGTGATTCATTATTCATTGACCTTAATTAACTGCTGCTCTCGCATATGCATAAGAGCAGCATTAGGCTGGGTTTTCTCAAGTAAAATAAGAATCCCGACTTGCTTAGTACGAATAATTGTACTACTATATACATATTTTTTTTTAAACGAATCATGCAGAGAGCTGCCGATTATATTAAAAAGAATAAACCCAGACTGGATAGTACAACGAAAACAAAAACACGAAAACAACACAGGGGCATCAACACGGGATACCGCCCGACTATACTCATTGGCCGGTTGGATTGGGACATTAACACGGCCAAACACTACTCACAAAACGACCACAAAGGAGACAAAAATGCAACCGCAGCTTCCACCCATCGACCGCACTCTTGCTTGTATCGAAACCACTGAAGTGATCCACCGCTGATAGAGGAGTAGACACCATCGCACCGAGAGGGTCACCGCCGTGCAGGACCCACCGCCGCAGTGCTGTTGCACCCAAGCCGACCGTCCGACGGCGTGAAGAATACCGAGTCCGAAGCAAACCAACGCGCGGGGGCCTCGCCGCTTCCGCCGTTGGACGTCACTCTCGCGTGCGTGGGGACCTCCAACCCGCCACTCAGCACGCCTCTCTCCACGCTCTGGACTCGTTTCAGGAATTGCCGTCAAGGTAGTAAGAAGACGTGCCCTACCCCCCGGGACCCGTATCAAGCCGCCAGACCACCGCCATGGTTCGAAATCATCATGCTGTCTTCCCCCTCGCACAAGCCGCCGCCCTCAAGCTAGAAGACCGAAGATGTCGCCCGCGCCGTCTTCCGACGTTGTACCGCACCGGGTGGGTTCAGCCGTGCTGAAAACCCCGCCGCGATCCGCTGCAGGCCAAGTCCACACTGGTTGCCGTTGCCGCAAGCGCCGTCCTTCAACGCTGTCTCGCACCGCACTGGAGGTTGCCAAGCAACACCAGGCGCCGCGGAACGCTGCAAGCAACCTAACAACAGCCGAGTGAAGACCCCCCGGCCACCAACCGGAGAGCAGATGTCTTGGCGTGAGGTAGGCAACCCCCCCCCCTTCGTATGCCTTACGACAGATTGTCACCACCGGCCGAAGCAACCACAAGCAGTAGGCTGGCCATGCCGCCGAGCGAACGGTGTCTCTAGAGACGATGCCTCCAAGGAGGTCGCGACACCCACAGGCGCCGCCATCGCTCGTCCAGGAGCTGGACCGGGTTTTCGCCCAGAGACGTCGTGCAGCAGGATAGCGGTTCCAAAATGGCGCCCTAAACACGGAGAGCGACGCTCGAAGACGCCGCCGCCATTCCACCAGAAGGAATCTGGCGAGGGCTTTCGCTCGGAGCATGGACCAACCACTGCACGTGTTCGCCGCGGCAAGCCAGCACCACCACTGCGGCCGCCCGGACCGAGGGACGTCACAGTCGCAGCGCCGCACATCCCGCCGCCGAAGCATCGTCTCCCTGCCGCCGACCTCACACCCCGGTGAAGCGCCGGCGCCGCGCTGCACCCGCCGCCACCGCAGCAGTCGCCCACGGCCGCCACCGCGACCGAAGCCACACGGCCAGCAGCCGCAGCAGTCCTCCCGCCGCCGCACCTGTCGCAGAAGAAGGCGTGCGCCACCGTGACGCTGCGCCTCCGCGGAGCCGTGCCGGAGACAGAGCCGCACCACCATGGCGCCAGTCTGCACTCCGGGAGACGCGAGGCGCCACCATGGCGCCGTCGCCTCGCCTGCGGCCGGCCAACCGCATCCGCAACCCGGTCGAGCCGCCGCCGCAACCATGCCCCTGCCTCTCTTCCCGTGCGGAGCACGCGCCGCCGCCGGGCGAAAGGCCGCCTGCCCCGCCGCCATCCTCGCAGGCCGCGCGGGCATCCCGGTGGCCGGCTCCGGCAGCGGCGTGGTGGTGGGGCAACGAAGGTCTGACCTCCGGGCGACCAGATCCGGCCACCGCGCTACCGGAACAGCCGCCGAAGGAGAGGACCGCCACCCGACGACGAGGTTGGGGCTCCTGGCATGGGGCGCCAGATCCGGGCATGGCAACGCCGGATCCGTCGACCACGAAGCTGGATCCGCGTCGCCGGCCATCACCACGCACCGCCTGCTGCAGTCTTCGTCGGCTGCAGGCTGCCACCCGAGCTCGCAGCTGCTACCACCGGAGAGGAGAAGATGAGAAGAACCCCGCCGCCACCATCCTCACCCTCCGCCAGGCTTCCGGCGTCAGGCTCCAGTGGCGGCAGGGCTGGGAGCGAGCGGAGGGAGGACCTGGGGGCCGGCGGCAACCGCCCGCCCGTGCCGCCCCCAGACGAGAGCGACGCGGGGGTGTCTGCTACCTTTGCTATTGGAAAGCTGTATTACATATATCACACTATATACATAATGACCTGTGTGTGGGCTACAATTATATGTCGCTCCATATATATATATATATATATATATATATATATATATATATATATATATATATATATATATATATATATATATATATCTCTGCTCACATGTGCAACACCACCCCAACTTTGCGACGACAACAGACGCATGCATGGCAGCTGTACCGCGGATTTTGAGTATGCTTTGGATTCTTTGAAATAAATTCCTTAATTATATATCTTCATCATATTTAACCCTCTCTAAACATCCATTGAACCAGTAGACAACAATGCACCCTATTACCTCAATTCAAAAGGTAGATGAGAATTGTAATTGAGAAAGCATGTCGATACGGAAGAAAAAAAAAAACAAGCAGGTAGGACGAGTCACTGATCGGTGACGGTGAATGCTAACAAAATCGAGCTGTTTGGTTACCCCATAAAGTAAATGGAAACAGAATCAGTTCAATTCATTCCAGCCGGTAACCAATTTAGCTCTATTTCTTCTGCGCCTTTCCCTTACCGCTTATACAACCAAAACAACACCAACTTTTTTTGTTTTGTTTTTGAGAAAGACCAAACAACACCAACTGTGGCCTGGATCAAGAAACTGAAAAAAAAAAATTGGCACTCAAACTAATTGGGCTGTGTATGGGCCTGCGTCGTAAGCCTGTTTATAGTCCACCTGGTGCATATGCATGCCATAGCTTTAGCCTTTACCATGGGCCAACGCTACAATACCACTTATGTCTGCATCCGACGTATGCCATTCGTAGCTCCGGAGAGGCCTCTCATAGCTGTTTTAATCGCCCATTGAGAGCCCAGTTCTGTTCAGCCTATAACCGTTTTGGGGCCTAATGTTGATGTGAACCATTTCATTTGTTCAAAACATGGATCTAGGTGTACTTAGAACATCTCTAATGGACAGTTCTAAGGTAGTACTAGATATCAGTTGAATGGAGTGACTGTACATATAGCCACGCGAAGAGAATGAAGAGTGGATCATATGTGTCAGTCACTACTAAAGTGGAATTGAAGCCAAAGTAGGGACTATAAATATATATTCTAAAGACTCATGTTGGAGTTACTGGAGCAACTCCAACAGACTATCTACCTATTCTAAATTTGGATAGTGGAGGCAAAAAAAAAAAACACTCTAACAGGTTACCTATCATGGTATCTAAAATTGTTGGGTTAACAAATTTCTCCTCCTACTACCTAATTCTATTGGGTCAATAGGTGCCTGCCTAATTGTCTCCCCCATGTGCCTCTCTATCTTCTTTACACACATGTACACACTGAGGCACGACTCCTCCATGATGGGCGTGGCTCCTCTCCCGCGCGTCCCCCTAGTCCGGCGTGCTCCTCCCTTGGTAGGTAGGCTCCCCTGGCAGACTCTCCTCCCAGAGGGTGGCACCCCTAGCTCCTCCCGGCAGGCGCCCCTCCTCGGCGCCCGACTTATACCCAAGTCCCCCATCGGCTTTCCCGCGATGTCGTGATGGTCGAGTTTGTCAATGGCAAACCGGAGGAAGAGGATGGCATGTAGACCCCATGTGTTATTGATTGTTAAACTAGATTTAGGAGCTACGGACCCAAGTGGGAGACTTGGTGTTCGGATTGGTGATGTGTGATTATCAACGGAGTTCACTTGGCATGTTGGTCGGCTTGTGGTGTGCAGGTGTTGAGCACGGAGGCAATGGCGGAAGGCGAGAGTGAAGGTCAAGTGAGCGGGCCGTGCTGATGGACTGAGAGCGGAGAAGGACGGACGCGGGACTTGGGCCGAGGGACTTGGACGCAGGAGCGCTAGTTGCAGTGGCGACACTTGGTGTCATCGACAGGCGTGATTGAGCATGGTCAAGGGACTCGGAGCGGTACATGGGCCGACGCGGTCGAGGACCGGCGAGACGCGACCCAGGACGGTTTTTGGGTTTGGGCCTCAAAACCCGGGCGGAGCTGCTTCCGGTGGGAAGCGGGGCGACACGTGACGGAAGCTCCGAGGTTGCGTCAAGGCGACGGCAACTCAAGCAGGAAGCGGGGTCGTCCGATCTTATCTACAGAGACAGGCTGTTCTAGAGTGCTCTAGGGCTAGCTGGCTCGTCTGATTAGCAGTAGTGAGTAGTTATGGGTGTTTTTGCAAAATTATAATAAGGGCGATAAGAAGGGGATAGCGCCCCTCCTCCTTCTATCTCTCTCACTCACTCTCATTTCATCCCATCCACTTAGGGTTAAGCCACTTGCTTAGGGAGAGATCCACTACTTGTTCATGGTGGTGTAAACTCGTGTTTTGAATTGGGAAATCGAGGCCCTAACCTCGTGTCGTCTCTGGGATTCAAGATGAAGTTGTGTTCTTGTGGTTCATGAAGTGTTCTTCCCGAGTTCCCTTTTCCCCTATCTAGTTCTTCGCTCGATTCGTGGTTTCTTGATCGTTTTGGTTCGTTTTTCTTGCGTGATTTGATCTATGATGTGAGTGCAAGCTTTCCACCGAAGAAAATTGGCTAATTCCTCACGAGATCAAAGTTCCGAGCGATTCTTGTTCTAGGGTTGTTTTTGGACTTTTTCTACCCCTTTAGATTTCCCGGTGATTTTCTTAAAATTGGGTGTTGATGTCTTGAATAAATCTTCTCAACACCCCCAGGAACCTTCCTGCCAAGTTTCAAGTCAATCGGAGTCGTTTTGCTTCAGTTTTGGTCTTGAAATCGTTTGTTCAAGAAATCTGCTCGCAAATACTAAGTATGTCCGACCTCAGCGCGGACATGTCCGGTAGTTCCAACTTTGGAGTTTTGGGCTGAAATTTTGTGGAGACCTTCCCTTTGGTGTCTAGAAGCTTAGATTAAAATTTCATAATTTTTGGACACCATTTGACTGAGTTTTGGAATTTTCTTCCAAAGGACGCTGTGCTGTTCATCATACCGGACAAGTCCGACCTCATCTAGGACATGTCCGGTGTTTGATCTCCGATATATATGTTCACAGTTTGTTCCGCTGGTCTTGTGGTGTCCCGCTGTGTTTCTAGTGAACATCCACCCTCTCAATAGGGTCGTGGACATCACCGCTTGGGTTTTGCTTCTTGGGGTTGTTTGTTGAGCCAATGACTTAGAGTTTCGAAAGAAATTTTGAGGTTCCCTTTCAACCCCTTTCTGGTCGTCTTTTCCGGTCCTTCAGGAGCCACGATTTATATAGTATTGTTGGAGTTAGAAGTAAAATTTGGGTAGTATAAAAATATATGCCCACCTAGACTGATAAATAGGTAATATGATTTAAATAGCACTGTATTCTTAGACCGCAGAAGCTAATGCTAGCACACAATTGGATTTATCTAGTAGCCGTGAGTGGGGGCTCTAGCATCGAAAAATACGATATCCGCCACCAGACACACTTTGCCTCGTTCTATTTTTGGTGTGGGTGTGGTCCATCAGATGAGGTCTATCATGCATCGCTAGCTCGTGCGTGGTTTGACTGAAGACATACCTTGACACGGTGATCTTGGAATTGTTGGCGTGATTATCATCCATCTCTTAAATGTTCCCATTGTCACCATTTTGTGCTAGTGCTAATATTACTCCTTGTCCGTTTACCGTCACTGAAAAAGCCTTATACACAATCGTTCATCAGCTGTTTCTAACTATCTCTAAAAATCATTTTTTACCGTGTCTAAAAATTATTTGCTTAGAAATAAGCAGCTGGCTGCAATAGTTTGGCCGAAGAAGGCAGATATCTGAGTCTCAGGTACAAAACATAGATGCTAACCTGTTTGGTTCCACAGGATTCTAAGAAACGAGTACTTGGGAACAATACAATCCGTTAACGAACAGTGATGGGTAGGTGAACAATATTATGTGCCTTGAGGGACCCGTTACTGTGTACTACAGTGCTTTCACTAGAAATAAAGTATCTCTATAGATCCGGACTAAAAAAAAAGTCAGAATCTCAAAATCCTATCAAACATACTAGGATTTTACGAGATTTTTACACACATGTGTAGAATCCAAGAAGCATCAAAGATTATTTTTATCTAGAATTCGGTTTTTAAAATAATCTCATCCAAATAAGCAGTAAAGTTGCAGAGTGGGGATTCCACCTGAGTTCCATGCTCTTGTTGCAGCTGCTCGTACGTCGTACAGGTACCGTGTAATAATGTACTGTACTATAAAGTTACTATGTGGTGCACGGGACCGCTGGGGTGATGGTAGGTAAGGGGTAGGTCGACTTGTACGTGTCACGACGACGACGAGAGCCTCACCGGCATTAATATCACTACCTGCGCAGCGTTGGGGTAGATTGGCACTTGGCTCCACGCCGACGTCCGGAGGCAGCCATGCACCGACAGCAATACGGTAACGCCTGCATTGGCTCTTTCTCTGTGCGAATATGCTCATGTATATGCCGCCGTAACACAACATCCAACTTCCTGTGCATTTCAAGGACAATTAATAAACTAATTAATTATTTTTTTGTTATTTAATTTAGGGTTGAACCAAGCCATGCTTTAATTAAATCACATAAATTCCGTAAGGAATGATTATTTCAGTATGTCAAGTAAGAGAATTTTTACTATGCTTGAGAAAAAATAGGCGGAACGATCCGATGGCTAGAAAGGAAGAGGAATCAAGAGAAATCAATTTTGGAGGAACCGGGAGGCATCGGGGCATACTAAATGGTGGGACCGTAGGCGCCGAGCGTATACTAAAATTGGTGGAACCAGCACCTAAAAAAAGAGGTGGGATAATACTAATTTCAAAAAAATTTAATATAATTAAGGATAGAATGGTAAATCTATAATAAAATAAATAATGTTTTATTAGTATAGAGATATAATTGCTTAAATAATTGCATGTTTTCAGTAAAAAATAATCGTTTAAATAATTTCTTTTAATCTGTTGTAAAATTTTTGTAACTACTCTTTCTCCCTCATATTAACTTCAAATTTGGTGATTTTTTTTCTAAATATTTCTAAAATAATGCTCTATCAGTTTAGTTGGGGGAAAAGGTGGAGAAAAGGGTGAAAAGTTGTACTGTAGCACTTTCGTTTGTATTTAACAACTTTTGTCCAATCATGGCCCAAGTAGACTCAAAAGATTCATCTCGAGTTAACCACGCATAAAGTACAAACATGCAACAACTGCTACTTCATTTAGTGCTCTATACAGACGGAAAGTACAATTGATGTCATATTTTCACGTGACTTTGCTCTATCAATTTAAAATTTGGATTACAAACAATTTGCAGTCCGCTGAAATTTGCAGTCCACAAGCAAACGCGATCGGTCGTTAGTTCGCTCGGCCGGAACGACAGTGTCGTCACCACCATCCGCCGGCCGCAGCCGCGGGGGCGCGTGGTGACTGCGAACCGGCGGCCGTGTGTCCTACTTGTCGTCCTCCGACCTCCGCTTCTCCGAAATATGCCACAGGATCGGAGGACCACGAGCCCGCCGGGTATGGCGACGCCGGCGACCATGCACAGCATGAACAGGAGGCCCAGGTACCACCACGCCACCACGTTGTGCGGCTTCACGTAGTACACCAGCACCAGGGCGTACGCCAGGAGGAAGCCGAGCGTGGACGCTACGAAGTACATGGCTGCCCAGAAGTTGTCCGCGGTGCCGACCAGCCCAGACATGGTGGGGAGGCGGAGATGGGGAAAGGAGGGCTGCGCCAATTATCATACCATCCTTCTTCAAATAAATTTAATTTGAGGTAATTTTTTCTTAGGAACCTAGAGTAACTAGGAGGTACTCTCAACTACCCTAAAATGACTCATAAAATAAACTAGTAATTTACGCAGCTTATTAAATATGTGCCAAGTGTATGCGGCGATTGTACCACATACACATGCGTGCACGGGCTCAAAAGCTCAATAGACCAAGCCACTACATATAATGTTGGCCTGTCCCACGTACGGAGCACTAGTACACAGGAGCTCTATAGTGACGCCATGTATTTTTTTTTCTAGCGGTTTCACTTGACGTCCGTCACTAAAAATCAGCGCCATTTCTACATGCGGGTCACTTAAGGAACCGCCACCAGAAATCGATTTTTAGTGGCGGTTCCTTAAGTGACCCGCCAGTAAAAATGGGCTATTTTTAATGGCGGGTCACTTAAGGAACCGCCACTAAAAATCGATTTCTAGTGGCGGTTCCTTAACTGACCCGCCTGTAGAAATAATCTGAATTTTAATTTTTTGAGTTTTGCAAATGACCTCGTATAAAAAAACTGTTTAAATTAAAGTTGTAGATCTCGAAAAGTTATAAAACTTTGTAGTTGAAAATTTTTTCATTTGAAATCATCTTGTTGATGTAAATTACGGTCAAAATTTGAAATTTAAAATTTGACTTTTTGATAAAAGCCTCGGAAAGTTGTAAATCTCGAAAAGTTACTCAACTTTGTAGTTGACAACTTTTTCATTTGAATTCATTTAGTGCCTCAAACAATCAATTTACTCTCGGTTTGTTATAATATGTGGGGAGCCGAAGTGGGATATAGTCACAAGTGAGAGTGTGGTGCAGTGGTAGGGAGGGATACGCGCAAGAGAGCGGTCGCGGGTTCGAATCCCACCGGCTGCGTAGCGCGTGAATTTTGCGCGAAAAATGCCGCGACTTGCAAAACATGATTTTTGGAAAATGATTTGTACTGGCTGGTGGGTCCCTTCCTAGATTTAATTTTTTTGTTTTGCTATTTTTAAAACACGATTTTTGGAAAATGATTTGTACTGGCGGTTCACAGGCAACCACCAGTCGTCGATTTCTACTGGCCTCTAGCTCTGGCGGTTGTCAAAAACGCCTGTAAAAATACGTCTGCAACCGCCAGTGCAGAGCTTCCCTGTACCAGTAGAGGATGATCTTGAGCCCACAAGAACACCACGATGAATGAGTGAGTGAGAGAGAGAGAGAGAGCAGAACACAAGAACACCACAATGTAAGAGAAGAGAGGAAGAATAAGGAGAAGCAAATCTATCCAGTTTTTTGTGGCTATGAACTAGTCATCTTCAAGTTGGTTATTGGAAACACAAACTTGGTTGGATTGGAACATCTTAAGCTCATTTTTGCAGTTTTAGGATAGCGTACTTTTGATAGATGATTATATTGGGTGATGAAATGATGTCTGATTGAGCTAAAACTTATTCGTGCACATTGGAGGTGTCGTTGATGCCAACTCCCTCGTACGGAGGATGATCTTGAGGCCAACAAACCAAAACCCAAATATAGCTCATAGATCCATTTTTTTTTGACACGCATAGATCCAGTTCTTGTGAGTCGTTGATTTCAACCGTTGGCCTAACCCTATTTAGTTGTCATTTCTCTTATTGTTAGAAGGTTGTGGTTGTAGTTGTTGCCAAGTTTTGTAACTTGATGAATGCGTTGCTTTTCGTGTAACCCTCAAGATTATCTAGATAAGACTCCCTTGAACCCAAGATTATAGTGAAAATTTAGTGGGCTATTTGGTCCAATGATTTTACTCATTACCTTGAAGAGGTTTGTTCATGTAAATCACTATGCCTATTGTATGTCCAATTATTAATTCCGCAGCTGATCTGATGGTAGATGCTCTTCTCGTGATTCATCAAGAGATGAGAGAGTAATTGTGCATTTATTTCTATCTCTCATTTAGACAATAAGTGTTGCATCGTACACAAACGTTTTTTTATAGACGGTCAAAAAACGGTCTTCGGAGTTGGTTATTAGAACCATTACTATGCATCGATTACAGAAAAAAAGTTATTTTAGAGACAACTTTAAAACCATCCCTACAAATTGATTTTTAGGGATGATTGATACAAGTCATCAACCATCCCTGGAACTATTTTTCAGATTTCTCTAATGACATTTGGAAGGCATAAAAATAAGGGAAAACATAAATATGGCCAGAAGCTCGGAGGACTAGCCACCACTCACACATGATTTTATTATATCACTACACTAATTCTAACGTGTAGCTGCTAGATTTCAAACCCACAACTTTTCACATCGCGTGTTCTATCCCCTACCACCACACCATACACTAACTTATGATTACTTGTATGATGCTATCATCTATTTGTATGTACTAAAATATATGAATCTTATAGTGAGTATTTTGACTCGTAAATGATATCAAATGAAAGTTTTAACTACAATATTTTAGATCTCGTTAAGCATTATAACTTCCATACATTTGAAATTTCAAATTTCAAAATTGAGTACTTAATATACATATCTGGGTCCCTGAACAACCTCAAATAAAAATTTTATTAACTATAAAGTTTTAGATCTCGTCAAACTCTAGTTTGATATAAGCTTTGTCTTTATCCTACATATTTTGAAAAATTGTAAATTTATTTATGCTACAACTATTTTTAAGGACAAATGACTTAGTTAGCCACCTTTAAAAATCAGATTCTAGGGGTGGCTGACTTAAGTCAACGGTAGAATCACCTATTCTCAGAGAGAGTTGACATAAGCGATCGTCTTAGAAAATAATCTATTTTCAAGAGTGATTCTCTTGAAAACCGAACATCCTTGAAAATAGATCTTTTTTTTTTGTGACGGCTTATTATTTAATTGAACTGTTCTTGAAAATGTATTTGTAGATTCAGTTTATCTATAAGCTACATTGTCAGGAGCTAATTACAAAGTAAACGGCCGTGTGGTTGAAAGAAGTAGGAGTGGTCTTCAACAATCTTTTTTTTTTTGGGTACTGGTGCATGTCATTGAAGGTCGGTCCTTTTTAGAAACGGAGGGATGGGAGAGGGGCACGGGAGGGACAAGAAGAAAAATCATCTCTGTAAAAGAAAAAAAAATCGTAACATCAAGATAAATCATCTATTGTCGCAAAAAAAGTCATCCTCTATATACTAGCTAGTGAATGTTGCTTCTTTTAATATTTATTATTGCTATCAATATTAAAGTATAGATATATAGATAGATGTAGATTTATGATTATACGTATCTCTTCCGTACCCAAAAGCTGACGTTTTGGTCTCTCATCCTATTTTTGTTTTAGTTGATGTTCTGGACTTGGGCCACCGTTTCTTTCCAGCGATACCCTTGTCAAGCATGCATGTGCGCTTCGTCTTCCGCGGCCTCCGTAATGAAGCAGTGCCTCGTTTCTCGCCCGCATTCATAGCACCACGCGTGTCCTCCCGCGGTCTCTCTTCATCTCCCACACAACACGCTCGACGCTGCCGTCTGCTTTCAGCCGCCGCCGCGGCCTTCGCTGGCAGCCATGGATTCCAGCCAGCCGAAGGTTGATCGCAGGTCCGAGGAGGAGGTCGCAAGCTCGGAGAAGGAGGTTGCCGACTCGGAGGAGCTGTTCGCGGACTCAGTGCTGGCGCCGAACTCGACCGACGTGCTGGACTCAGCTGAGGTCGCGCCGTTGTCATTGCACGTCGTCGCGGACTCCGTCGAGGATGTCCCAGACTCCGCCGTGTTGTTGCCGTCTTCCGTCGAGGAGGTGCCGGACTCAGCCGAGGCATCTTCGGCAGGCTCGTTCAGATCAAAGCCAGCGTTGCCGTTGTCATCTTCATGCTCGTTGAGATCCAAGGGAAGGTTGCCGTCGCCATCGTCCTCTAAACGAACGTTGATATCAAAGCCAAACAAAGAATGAGCCATGTCGAGAGCAAAGAAAAGCTAGCTAACTAAGCAAGCAAAGAACTGCAGTAGTACTAGTTGATGGTGTGAACGAGTGCTCTTAAATAGAATGAGCAACGAGCAGTCCAAACGTCGGCCTTCCAGAGCACCGAACCAACAAAAAAAATAACGCGCCAACTGAAAAAAAACACGGCCTCAAAAGAGCTTGCGCAGCGCGAGACAAAATCTTCCAGGCTACGCGCGCGCGACGTGCGCCAACGGTGCCATGCAAAAATTCCATCCAAACAAAGCCACCACCAATAAAAACATGCAAAAATTCCATCCAAACAAAGCCACCACCAGTAAAAAAAAATAAGGCCGCCAAGGGTCGACCTCGGCTCGCGAGCCTCGCGACTCCCATACTCCGGGCGCTAACCAATTGGGCAGCCTAAATTTTCTCATATAGAACGCACCAGCAACCGTATTTATTAGGAACAAAGATGGAAAACTAACCTCTCATTACTCACTCCTTGATTACCACAATTATGTCCAACACGTCAGTTTTTTTGGAATGGAGAGAGTACTACGCGTACACGTAGAATTAAAGCTAGACATGGACCAGCATGGTGAGCGGAGCTGTTATGGCCGTATGGGCGTACTGTCGTCCACTTGCGCCCGCTACTGCCAAGTACGTACGTACTAGGTAGCTGCTATACAAGGAGTGGTACATTACTGCTCCCTCCGTCCAGATAAATATATAATTCTCGCTTTCTGAAGAATTCAAACGTTTGAACTTTGACTAAATTTATATAAATAAGTACTAACATTCAATATACAAAATAAGTACCATTAGATTAATTATGAAATATATTTTTATAATAAATTTATTTAAAAATATAAACACTAATATTATTTTCTATAAACTTGATCAAATTTGAGTTATTTTAACGGACACATTTCCCTAGTTGTAAGATCAAATGGACAGAGGGAGTATTCTAGGATGGACATCTAATTAATGTAGGGTATGGGAGAAGAAAATCGGAGCGCACAAAGCAGAGCACAAGCATGCGTCGGTCGAGTGTCATGCATGCATGTGAAAACATATTATGCATTAATTCGTTCAGGAACATGGACACGTGAAGATGTACATACCGAGGAGTGGCGCACACGTAGGATAAACATGCATGGTTGGTTTGCATCAGTCTTGGACGTATTCAGCACGTACGGGGTAGTAGAGATGGATGCAGATCTTGGTATGATGGGCGCTGTACCTGTACGTTGCACTTGCACGACTCTCGTCACTCGTACTCAAAGCTTAGTACCGCGATCAGTTATTCGGGTTTTTGTTATATATAGGCTGCGTTTAAATCTCAGTTACAGTTGTAATTTTATACTGTAGCATGTTTGTTTATGTTTGATAACTTTTGTCCAATTATGACTTAAGTATGTTTAAAATATTCATCTCATGATGTACATGAAAAAAGTATAAACATGTAAACGTTTCATCTACATTTAATGTTTTATCTATGTGCCGCAATATTAATGTGACTAGTTGTAACAATTTACAGGGGATGTAAACGCACTCATAATTGCCGATCGATCGATCGATTGATCCAGTCATGCATGCAGCTGAGCAGCTGGGCCATCGTCAGTTGGTCACGTCCCCATCGCATGAAGAGACGAGTACTGTACAAACTGTAATCCATTGTCACAAAGGTTCGAAACGTTTTTCACTGTCGAAACCAATCTGATTCACGTTCTGGGGATGCGAAGGTGACTATTGTCAACTACTCTTACGAAATTATGGTCTCCGTCATGAAAAGAACATAATTCTTTTTTAAGTATTTTTTTGAAAGTATCTAAAAATTTATCAAAAATATAAGATAAAAATATTGGTGCCTATGATATATCATAATAAAATAAATCTAATGGTACTTTATTTACATCATAAATATTAACAACTTTCTATATATAGTTAATCAAACTCAAAAAAAATACTTTAATTTGACATTGTGCTAGAATTTTTTTTGGAACATGAGGAGTATAATTTAGCGAAAAATGTAAAAAAAATATTGATCAAATGATGGAGATTCAGAGAGCACGCTAACAATCACATGCAACTAAGGATGTGTTTGGTTCAAATTCTCTAACTGCTCTGCTCCCCGAGAATTTACACAAATCTTTTTATATACAAGACTAACTATCTTCAGCTGGCTGGATTGTACAGCTGGCTGACTGATTATTGTGACAGAAAAACACTGCTAAATGACTGGCTGATGCTGTCTGGTAAATTTAAGGGAACAGAGCCGATCTCAGTTACACACAATCTGTAATAATTTTACAATGAAAACAACAAGTTCTTTATTTGGAATAGATGGTGGTACAAGTATTTTTCTCTACTAGAGGTCGAAAAATGTTTTTTTAACAAAAATAAGAGTGGTGTTTTAGGAGAGTCGGACATACTACTCAGTTTTGGCAAGCCTACGTCGGTGCACACAGGTAGGGGGATGCACGTGGCGGAGCTTCCGATCGAGATGGAGACATGTGGGCCCCCACACGCTTGATGGACAACTTAGCCCCGTTTAGTTTACAAATTTTCCTTCTCTCTCCCCATCATATCGATTGTACTTTCTGTCTGTATAAAACACTAAATGAAGTAGCAGCGGTTGCATGTTTGTACTTTTTGTCTGGCTAGATCGAGATGAATCTTTTGAGTCTATTTGAGCCATGATTAGACAAAAGTTATCAAATACAAACGAAAATGCTACAATGCACTTTTTCCTAACTTTTACTCAACTAAACACCCCTTAATGGCTCCCACTGCTTCTACTTTAATTTGTGAATGCGTGCATGCAACCCCCTGCACTTAACCGATGCGTACGCGTCCTGATCAATCTCTGTACGTTCCACTGCCTTCTGGTTGTATTGTAAAGACTACTGGAATCATCGATCCATGGAGATGGATGGATGATTATTGATGTGTTAATTGTGCGATAAGCACTCAGATCCAACTGCAAACTACCTCACTACTACACTGATGGCACACCCTGCGCGCGCTCTAAAAAGTCGTGTTAGGCGGCTGCAAGTATTCTATTTTCAAGAGTGATTCTCTTAAAAACCCTTGAAAATACATCTATTTTTTGTGATGGCTTATTGTTTGATTGAACCGTTCTCGAAAATGTATT
Organism: Eremochloa ophiuroides; assembly: GCA_038502445.1. Classification (NCBI taxonomy): domain Eukaryota; kingdom Viridiplantae; phylum Streptophyta; class Magnoliopsida; order Poales; family Poaceae; genus Eremochloa; species Eremochloa ophiuroides. The sequence goes on from JAHLJS010000003.1 coordinate 84,925,253, forward strand.
TATAGATGCGGTTTATCTATAAGCTACATTGTCACGAGCTAATTACAAAGTAAACCGTGTGGTTGAAAGAAGTATGAGTGGTCTTCAACAATCTTTTTTTTTTGGTACTAGTACATGTCATTGAAGGTCGGTCTCTTTTAGAAACGGAAGGATGAGAGAGGGGCACGGGAGGGATAAAGACAAATAATCTCTGTAACAGCTGGCTGATTAATTGTTATGAGAGAAAAACACTGCTAAAAGGCTGGCTGACGCTGCCTGGTAAGTTCAAGCGAACAGAGCTAAATATTATCTCCGTACTAGTGAATGATACTTCTTTTAATATTTATTATTACTATCAATATTAAAGTATAGTTTATAGATATATAGAAAGATGTAGATTTATGATTATACGTACGCGTACACGTAGAGAAAGCTAGACATGGGCCATGGTGAGCGGAGCTGTTATGGCCGTATGGGCATACTGTCGTCCACGACGTACGTACTAGGTAGCTGCTACAAGGAATGGTACATTACTATAGGATGGGCATCTTAAATTAATGTGTAGGGTATGGGCCGGAGAAGAAAATCGGAGCGCACAAAGCAAGCACAAGCATGCATGCCCCGCATGCATATGTCTCATGCATGCATGTGAAAACATATTATGCATTAGTTCGTTCAGGAACATGGACACGTGAAGATGTACATACCGAGGAGTGGCGCACACGTAGGATAAGGCTGTCTCCACAAAGGAATATTCTGTCCTGCTCATCGAGATTCTCTTCTCTATATTATTTTCTTCCGCACCATCCATCTCCTATATTTCTACTCTATATTTCTTTTTCCTTTTTTTTCTCACCCACCCACTCTCTCTCCACTCTCTCACCTCCCTCCTCTCTCTCTTTCTCTCCCCTCCAGCCCCTCTGGAGCGCCGCCGCGCGCGGCCCCGGCGAGGGCACGGCCCGGCGAGGGCACGACCTGGCCCGCGAGCACGCGGCCCCGGCCCGGCGAGGGCGCGGTGTGGCCGGCGAGCACGCGGCCCCGGACGGCGGCGCTGCTCGGACGGTCGCGGCCCCCGGCCATGGCGGCTCGGCTCCTCGTCGAGCTCCGCCACCTCGCGCGCCTCCTCGTTGAGCTCCGGCCTCCACTTCCCCGGAGCGGACGGCGACGGCGTGGGCACGGGCTGCGATGGCGCGCCCCCACTCTCTCTCCCCCCTGGTCTCCCTCTCGCGCGTGGTGGGGCCCGCGTACGTAGCGGCCATCCCCTATCCCGCTACTCTGCGAGGAGGATCCGCGCGCGTCGCGGACGCGATGGAGGACCGCGCTGCAGGGCTCGCGCGTCCTCCAGGACGGCTTTAGCGGCCTCAGTGCGGGTAGCCTAAGCATGGTTGCATCAGGCTGTCCACACTGCTATTCCTTTAAATCCATCATCTAAAAAAACATTCCATCCTGATCATCGAGATTCTCTCTTTTATATCACTTTCTCCCGCACTCATCCATTCTCTATATCATCCTCTATCCACAGTGAGGCTCACATGTCTGTAAATTTTTTTTATCAAAATACATCCACGTGACATCTTGTTTCGAAGGATTTAACGAAACAAATTTAATGGTGCAATCGAAATTTAATTTAAAATTTTGATTTGTGAGTTATAATATTTTTTAGTTAGGAGCATATGTGGGGCCCGTGCGAAACTCTCTCTCCTCTATCATCTCCCTCTCACGCCACCCTTCCCTGGGCCCCATTGTGCGCATGATTCATGCAGACCGCTATATCTTCTCTCTCCGCTGGGAATACCAGGCCGGTAGCGTTTAGCGGACGGCTAAAAACACACGCTGCGGGGTCGGTGTTTGCTAAATTGCCGAGGTGGCACCGGTAGGGGACGGGAGAAAGGATGCACTGCGGACAGCCTCAGTCTTGTATGTATTCAGCACGTAGGAGTACGGGGTAGTAGAGATGGATAAAGATCTTGGTATGATGGGCGCTGTACCTGTACGTTGCACTTGCACAACGATCTCGTCACTCGTACTCAAAGCGTAGTAACGCGATCCGTTATTCGGGTTTTTTTATACTCCTAAAATAAATGTTATTTTAGGATTTTAACTATCTTCTTTTTAATCATTCGTCTTATTCAAAAGTTTTATGAAAAATTAATTATTTTATTATAAAATAATTCATTCTAAGAAGTACTTTAATCTTAATTTGTTTAAAAAGTCAAAAATAATATTTATTTTAGGACTGTGGCAGTTCTATATGATTCCCGATCGATCGATTGATCCAGACATGAGACATCTTGAGTCTTTTATTTTTTTTAGGAACATGCATGGCCGTCGTCACGTCCCATCCATAAAGAGACGAGCACTGTAAAGTGTAGGAGTAATGTAGTAATCGTACTCCGTATAATCCATTGTCACAATGGTCCGAATTGAAACGACTGGACCGTGAAACAGGAATCGTGGAATGTGTACGTTCTGGAATATGCTCCTTAAGAAAACGTTTTTCACTGTCGAAACCAATCTGATTCACGTTCTGGGGTTGCGAAGGTGACTATTGTCAACTACTCTTACGAAATTATGAACTCCGTAATGAAAAGAACATTATTCTTTTCTAAGTATTTTATTTCAAAGTATCTAAAAAATTATCAAAAAATATAATATACAAAAAGAGATTTTTTACGGTACTTGGAGGAACCGGTGGTTCCTCCTCTAAAAATAATTTGCGGCAGCTTTTACATGAGAGAAGTAATTAAGGATAATTTAGTACTCACGTAATTCTTTAACCCCCGAAGCCAGTTCCACGAACTGCTCTTCTTCGCAAGTTCTATCGTATGCTGCGTCATGCCTCCTAGTTCCATGGCCGACGTGACCAGGGTGAGCGAGGCCTGGGACCTACCCATCGAAGGGCCGCTGTGATGCAGACATGCAGTGCCAGGGTCGACGCTCAACGGAGAAGAGGCGGACGACCATGGGTACAGCGACGCCGCACGCTGCCATGAATCGGGCGTCGTGGTCCTATACGCTCCTCGTCATGGGCATAATCATGCTGACTCGCACACCCAACAGGCGTAGAAGTGGCGCGGGACTCGTCGTGCGCGTACGAGCACCAGCCATGGCGGCCGGCGGCACCAGCAACAACACCCAACACGGACGGCGCCTCCACCGTCAGTGCACCCTCTCTCGCAGTGGGGATGAATCGGACAGGGAGAGAGAAAATAGAAAACTAAAAAAATAGATAGAAGCGACTCATTAGTTTTACATCGAATAAGTATTCGATTGTTTAGATTCTAAGAAGCAGTTTCTAAAATGTCAAATTACCTTTATATTCTCTAAAAATTATTTAGAGCCGGTTCCGGGTCCACGTATTTCTTGGTTCCGGCCTACGGCTTAAGTTCTTCCCATATGATTCCTTTTATTTTTAAACCATCCGATCTAATGAAATAGACGGCTCCTATTAGTGCCAAGCGTTGTAAAATTTCTCAAAAAATATTGGTGCCTATGATATATCATAATAAAATAAATCTAATGGTACTTTATTTACATCATAAATATTAACAACTTTCTATATAGAGTTAAGCAAACTCAAAAAATACTTTAATTTGACATTGTGCTAGAAATTTTTTTGTTTTTTGGAACATGAGGAGTATAAGTTTGTGAAAAACTAGCTCAGCACCCCACAGGGGAGGGGGTAAAAAAAAAGAAAAAACAATATAAACAGTAACGGGCAACACTGTTCACTAACGGGTTGTCACTGTTTCATAACGGGTGGGCACTGTTACATAACGGGTCAGATACTGTTCATAACGGGTAAAATACTGCTCCTTGGCGGGCTACTGTAGATGAACAGTAACACATGAGAGGGGAGCGCCCGTTACTGTTGGTTACTGTAGCTAAGTCGCCATGTTTAAAGTTCTCTGTAGATGTAAGAAATACCGATCAAATGATGGAGATTCAGAGAGCACGCTAATAATCACATGCAACTAAGGGTGTGTTTAGTTGAGAAAAAGTTGGGGAAAAAGTGCACTGTAGTACTTTCGTTTGTATTTGATAACTTTTGTCCAATCATGACTTAAGTAGACTCAAAAGATTCATCTCGACCTAACCAGACAAAAAGTACGAACATGCAACAGCTGCTACTTCATTTGGTGCTTCATGCAGACGAAAAGTACAATCGATGTGATGAGGAGAGAGAAGGAAAATTTGTGAACTAAACGGGGCCTAAGGACGTGTTTGGTACAAATTCCCTAGCTGCTCTGCTCCCTGAGAATTTACACAAATCTATGTTTGGCTGGCTGGATTGTACGGATGATTGGCTGATTATTATGATAGAAAAACACTGTTAAATGACTGGCTGATGCTGTCTGATAAGTTTAAGCGAACAGAGCCGCCTGTAATAATTTTCCAATGAAAACAACAAGTTATTTATTTGGAATAGATGGTGGTACAAGTATTTTTCTCTACTAGAGGTCGAAAAATATTTTTTTTTTGAACAAAAATAAGAGTGGTGTTTTAGGAGAGTCGGACATATACTCAGTTTTGGCATGACAACCCTACGTCGGTGCACACAGGTAGGGGGATGCACGTGGCGGAGCTTCCGATCGAGATGGAGACATGTGGGCTCCCATGCTTGCTGGACAACTTTAATGTCTACTACTACTGCTCCTACTTTAATTTGTGAATGCGTGCATGTAACCTCCTGCATTTAACCGATGTGTACGCGTCCTGATGAATCTCTGCACTGCCTTCTGGTTGTATTGTAGGAGGGAGGAAGTCTACAGGGATCATCGATCCGTGGAGATGGATGGATTATTGATGTGTTAATTGTGTGATAAGCACTCAGATCCAACTGCAAACTACCTCACTACACTGAGACACCCGGCCTGCGCGCTAAAAAGTCGTGTTAGGCGGCTGCAGGTATTTCCTAGCTCCGTTCCAAAATATCTATCGTTTACGCTTCCCAAGAAACGATTACCAGCAATTATATATTTAAAAATATTAACATTTATAATACATAATTAGTATCATTAGAAAGATCTTTGAATCTAGTTTTTTAATAAATTTATTTAGAGATATAAATGTTGCACGTATTTTGTACAAATTGAGTCGAACTTGTGGCGAAAAAACCGAAAACGACGTACATTTCGGAACGGAGGGAGTAAGCTGCTATCTACTGTAGCTAATGAATTCACTCTCAACTAACCACTGCAGTATGTGTAAGTGTAATGTCCATCCACATCCATCTGCCTCCAACACCCAACTACCTCCTGCCCAGCTCTTAACTTCGACGGATGGCTAAAGACGACGATGCATATGCATGCATCCATCCACCATTTCTTCATCTTCATTCCCACCGACTGTCATGTGTCATCACCCATGGCTAGCTAATACTAGATCACAGGCCTATTTAAGGAGCAACATTCCATTGCAGTCTCCTCATCACTCACCAGCTAGCACTGCACTTGAAAGAGCTAGCCCGACGACGACGAGCTAGCTACAAGTCTCTCTCGTGAGAAACTAACATCATATCGATCGACATGGCTCGCATGCAGTTTGGTGTGGCGATCGCCGTGGTGGCGGCGGTGCTGCTGGCGGCGGCGGCGACCTCGGAGGCCATCACCTGCGGGCAGGTGACCTCCGCCATTGGGCCGTGCCTGTCCTACGCCCGCGGCCAGGGCTCCGCACCCTCCGCGAGCTGCTGCAGCGGCGTCAGGGGACTCAACAACGCCGCCAGATCCACCGCCGACAGGCGCACCGCCTGCAAGTGCCTCAAGAGCGCCGCCGGAGGTATCAGCGGCCTCAACGCCGGCAACGCCGCCAGCATCCCCTCCAAGTGCGGCGTCAGCATCCCCTACACCATCAGCACCTCCACCAACTGCGACAAGTACGTATACATACATGATCGACATGCAACGATCAATTAATTAATTTACCCCGCTAGCTCTTGCATAGTTGCATGCATGTATTACTGAGTACTGACTGACATCGTTGTTCCATGATCAATCATGCAGAATCAACTGAACCTAAATTAAACGACGACGACGGCCGCCTGATCGATGATCCAATTCCATCCGCCGTCGCCGCCGGAGCATCGACCATATCTATATGCATGATGGATATGAGTTGTCTACTACCTACCTACAGTACTGAATAAAAATCTCTCCACGTGTGTGTGAGAGGAGAGCCGGTCATGTCCTTTTGGCTGTTTGGTTTCATTTTTGAGTGTTTATTTATCATTTCCATGTACGCTTCCTGGCTCCTCCGATCCGTTCTCCGTACGGTTCTGGAAGAGTATGCATCAGTCTGTACTATGTTCAATACTACCTTAATTATGACGACGATGATACACACATCTTTTTGTTTGCGACCTGTGTTATGCATGCGCCATCCATGTGACTGTGTTCAATGACGACTCCCGATTATGTTCTCATTCTCATTCACTATCTGCGTCACTGTCAGTAGTTTTTACCAAAACGCTTGGTCAAGAGAGTTATGCTCTATCTCTCCCAAACACTTGGTCAGTAGTATAAATGCACCACATAACGAAAAACTGGCTGGCAGACTCGGGGATTTGATGAAGACGGGAAATAAAGGCTCTGTTCGCTTCAGCTTGCTGAAGCTAAACTGATTTTGGGCTGAAACTGATTTGTTGTGAAGAGAAATACTGTTCCAGAGGTAAAAAATATGTGCTGAAAAATATGTGCTGTTTAGTTGAAGCGAACAGAGCCAAAATGGTTTAATTAACTTTACCTGAAAATTAAGAATTACTCACACAGTCATCACACGGTGAAAATTAAAACAAGTACCTAGCTGGCATCTGAACAAATCAAGAAATACAAAACAAAAACTATAAAGCAAATAGCTGTACATGTGAGGGGGCTAGCTTGTCAGCAGAAGATGTATAGTAATTAATAAACGGACCTACGTACGGTATATTTCCTCCATCCCAAATCTCATGTTTTGTTAGACATGGCTTTAATTAATACTTGCAATTTTTTGCGGTATGAATTTGATGAAACTATCTAGTATTCAGAAGCGGGCTCAATATAGGCTGCAACTGTTTTACTCCATTTTCTACTAGAACAGTAAACGTAGGCAGGCACAGAGGCTTGATGCGGCTGCTGCAGCAGTAGCCGTCAGGTGTAATTAAGTGACATTTCGAGGTCGTTGTAGGTCAATCATTTCAAAAAACTAGCTACAAATAATTTTAATTATGACATTTTCAGATTGTTTATGTCAATCATTTCAAAACTGTGACTATTGAATGATTTTTTTACTAATCGAGCAGAAGATTGATAAAGAAGAAGACCCAAAGTGGGCAAACTGATGCCCCAGAAGGAGGCTACAACAACAGGCAACAGAGAAATTAGTACAACTAGGACAAACTCTAACAATACAGTACGTACCCCACTCGCAACATGAGCACAGACACAGGACAACAAACGCCAATAACCAAAAAGAAGAAAAAATCTAAAGAAGAGGCAAAGAAACCTTTGACACCAAGTCCTAGAAAGCACATCAAAGGCTTCAGAAGTTCTGGGTGTACCAATTCATGTAAGTGGTCTGCATAGTCTTGAATGGCTCAATCATTGAATATTTTTTCTACATGTTTAGTTTGAATGTATGGAAGTGAGTATGTGGATCGATTTTTATTGAATATATTTTATTTCATAAAAATATATGTTTGCAAAATTTTCGTATTAAATTATCCTCAGACTAACTGGGCTTACATAACAAAATAGTGTAACGAACAGAGAGATATACAGGGTTCTAGTCTTCTAGACTAGTACAACACACTTGGGTGGCATGATGGCCCATACATGCATTCCTAAATAGTACCGCTTCATTATTGATTCACTTGCTTCTTCCTAAATACTCCCTCCATTTCAAATTATAAGTCATTATAAGAATCTTGGAGAGTCGAAACATCTCAAGTTTGATCAAAAGTTATACGAATAAATACAAAAGTTCACGACATCAAATTAATATACTATGAAAATATAAATAATAAAGAATTTAATGATACTTAGTTGATATCATAGATGTTATTATCTTGTTATATAAATTTAGTTAAACTTTAAAAACTTTGAATCTCTAGTATTGTTGGAATGACTTACGCATCGAGTATGTACCTAATCGATAAACCTATAGCGCCTCGCGCTGCGGCTCGCCGCGCATACCATGCCTCACACGTCACACCCTCAAACTTTCGTGCCTTGCTTGCTCATCGTGGACCTGCGAGCCGCGCGATGCCACCATGTCTTATCGCATCTGGTGCGCCACACAAAGGTCTGACGCGGGACCGCAGCCTCTATTTGTCACAACTCACAAGCCACCGACCGTGCTATGGTTTTGCAGGAGACGCCCAGTTTGTAATGTGTTCACTGCTAGATACAGTCACCATCTTTTCTAACGTGTCAAGCACCAGTACGTGATAATTATTATGTTGAAGTTTTATATTAACTTTTTTAGCATCTAAGCATCCTCAAATAAAAAAAAACTTAAAACTAGAAAATTATAAATCTAGTCGAGATCTACATTTTTCAAAGTATTTTGGTCTGAAGGGTATTTTGGTCTTTTTGTCGCTCCTCATGTGTTGCTTAACTGGCGGAATAGACAGAAGGGGCAAGAAACTAAGCCAATTTAGTTTTAGACCCAAATAATAAAGTTCAATGAAAACATGGTAGTTTTTTTTTTCTTTGAGAAACTACGGTTTAGCCCAACTCAAAGTCATCATAGCCTACTTCAGTGTCATATTTGACAATACTAGTCCATCATAATTGTTTTACTCCTGTCATGGCTGGTTTGAAATTGTCATCATAATTGTAACACTTAATGGAATAATGACCTATCGAGGAGCCGGAGGTCAGAGCAACTTCACCGTGGTCCGTGAGGTCAAAATTAAGTGCCTGATTTCTCCCTTGTTTTACAGTAGTTACAGGGGTATTTATAAATGAAAATTAAGTTTAAATTCCAAAACTCCAAAACAAATAACAGATTCACTATTCCAAAGAAACCCTACAAGTTTGTGATACTTTCAAACTTGTGGTCAGCGAAAACCTCAACAAATTTAACCATAGAGCATATCCATGAGTCTTTCTTAAACTAACTCTTTAAATTTGAAGATCCATTTGAATAAAAATTGCTCTCGATGTCTTTTTACTCTTCTACGTCTTTTCTATAATTCTCTATGTATCGCTAGTGAGAAATTCAAAATAGAGGAGAATATTATTTAAAGATCTAACTAAAGAAATTAGTAGAGGGTATATTTCACTAAAATCTCTATTCTTATCAATAAGGAAGAATGAAAAGAGCCTCTTACAGTTGCCCTTAAACCCATTATACATACAAGGCACCGTGAAAGCTTGTTGTTTGAGTCCTAATTGACATGTCCGCTGCCATGCAGGCCCTAACAAGCGCCGCCCCAACGCTCTACCACCACTGGTCCCACTCCTTCCCTCTCTGTAATCTCACTAGTGGCAGAAGGAGTGTATATTCATTGTTTTAATAAGTTTTCTTGTAGATCGAGTCTTTTAGTGTTAGGGTCTCTTCATGCCAAGTTTCTTGGTACTAGGGATTAATCTCCTATTCCTTCTCCCCAGCGACAGCAATGGAGCACGGTGGATTTGTTTTTTCCATGGCGGCTACGTTGAAGATGAGGGTGACAACAATGTTTGCAACTTCTTTGGCATGACAACATGGAGACTTGTTTTTCTAAATGACGACATCAAGACGGAGATGCTATCACCCCCATGAAATACATAATTTTCTCTAAGCTCTTCTTCGTTTTTGTTATGGTTAGATCTGACCACGACAAAGACTATGGAGAAAAAGTTTCATAACAGTCTTTGTTCTTCTTTGGTAAGAGGAGGAGGAGGAGAAGAAGAAGAAGAAAAAGAAGTTTCTCAACTCTGTTTGTAGGCTCTCAGGCCTTTTGTTTGGCGTTTGTTGGTGCTGTCATCCATATGAATCGTCGTATAAGTTTGGATTTGAGTTTTGGAGCTATACAAAGCATGCATGCAATTTAAATGATCGGTTTCTAAACATACGTAGCGTGTTCTAGAGTACTTGTAACGTGACGATATACTCAGCTATAATATAATCAAATATAATTTTTCTTTCATCTAAAAAAATAAAACAGTCATAAGATGATGGGCCGCGCCGTCGTTGCCTGCTGTGAACGTGGTGGCCCAAGTTGGCATTGCCGGTGACTGGCTATGCCGTTTGCAGACCAAGCTGGCTGGTGCCACCTAAGCCGTGGCCCGTGGGCGACGTGCAGCCTGGCCCGCGTAACGCCTGAGGCCTGAGGCCTGAGCGGAACGTAGTGAGTGACACAGGAGGCCTGCAGGTCGTTTGAGGGAACTGCTTTCCCATCCCTCGTACTTATCTCTTAAATTTCCTTTGTTTTATTTATACTAGTAAATTTGCTCGTGTTGCACCGAGGTTACTTTTTGAAATGCTATAGTACTTATTGTCGGCCTAAACTTACAAAATTAATATCAGAAAGTGCATCATAATTTCATCATCTATATTTATAGCTAATATTATAGAGCCACAATTTTCTATTAATTCAACTTTACCTCGAATTTATCAAGTGATGGCCCGAAATGACCAAACTATTTTCTATGTCTAAGCCACTTTGGTTAGATTAAACTCCGGCCGGTAGCGTGGATGCCATTCTTTTTTTTTTTTTTTTGTGATGCGAATAGAGGCCATTCTTGTGTCATCAGCTCTGCCAGAGGGCTGAAGAACGTCACACTTGACACGGTTGAAGAAGAGGGCAATGGAGACCTTGGCCACTTCTATGGACTTCACGACCACCCTGTGCTCCTCCAGATCACCCTGTTCTCCACGTTTTTGTAGTCATCATTTGAAACCACCTGTAAATTATGTGCCATAAGATGATAAGAATTAGCTAGAGAGATGTTGAGTGACTTTAGCACTTCACCAATGTTGATAAGAAGTGCACCGGTGATGGACATGACGCCTACCTAGGCATCTCCATGGTCGTCGATCGAGCCGCACCTGCAACCTGCTGACGACACGTGGCTGCCGGCTGAGAGCACGGGAGTAGTAGTGGCACTACATCAGGGCCGCTTCAACCTGCATTGCCTTGCCCAACTCCTCGGCCCCCACGCCGACCACTTCTAGATACTAGGCCGGCCCACGATCACCTTCTTGATGAACCTCGTCAGCAGCCAGTGGTACTCCAGCAAAGCATGCACGCTACGGGGAGGCGAACGAGGTGGGATCACCGTGGCCGAAGTGGACAACGAGCATGTCACGCCATGGCAGGATATACAGGCTGGTTGGCAGCCTACTAGTACGAGGCGTTCCGCTCCGAGATGGATATGGTGGTGTAGGTGGTAAACCTAGTGGTTGAGATAGAGTAGTATGTCCAGCGCGCAGGCAATGGCTTCTCGTTGAAGGCCCTGACCGTGGAGAGTGGAGACTTGACGGTGCCGACCGGGACGCCGTGATTGGCAACCTAGAAGAAGTTGTATGAGTGTGGCTACGTGGGAGCACGAGATCAGGGTGTGGTTGATGGATGGGGGACCAAAGGCCTCCGTGGCAGCCGAGGAGATCGATGCGGTGGGTGTCAGGAAGACAGAACAGTCGCGGCACCAAGGTGATGCCGGACTCAATGAAAAAATCATATCGATTTAGAATTGGAGGAGAGGTGATGAACTGATGATAGACGCATTTTTTTTCTAGCACGTTTTAGAAAAAGAACCTTTTGAGCATTCCCAACACCTTCTACATCGCATAAACACATCTAGCGTGGTGGTATGTGGTTTCCCCTCCTTTGTTGGAATTCCTTATGATGGAGCTTGCATTTTTTTACGTTTTTTCCACGGGAACGAACTCGGACTGGTAGTTGCCCGGAGTGGGCCGTCGCTGGGCCGGACGCGATTGACTGGGCCGCGTGAGCGAGTGGGACGTGACAGTTAGCCAGATTAGAATCAGCTGAGATCTTGTCTATTATTATTATTATTATTATTATTATTATTATTATTATTAGTACTACTACTACTACTACTATTACTACTACTATTATTACTACTATTATTACTATTATAGGGAACCCAATAGTGTGTGTGTACCAGGTTAATTCAAGACAATGCGTTTGACATATGGGTGAAACATCCTCGATTTTCCACGAAGAGAAAATCCACAGAATGAGCTATAATGTGATAAAACCAAAGATTGATCCAATCACATTATCATATATCAGTTGATATTACAACCATACATCGTAAATACTTACAAGATGATATCACCTGAGATCACACCTATTACAGGGTTAATCTAGCGGAAGCATATCTAGACGTCATCAGAGTTGGCGGAACATGTTGTCGAGTGAAGGCTCCTCCTTCACGGGTATCATCAGAGTTATTCTTGGCGCAGTATAGTCTTCATCTCCTGAACCAAACTTGAGCGTAGGCACGAGACCTTCTAATCCTTCTTATCTCTAGATCTATATTAGACAGGTAATCTGCACATCCACCAGATATGTGCAGGCCATGGTCAACACCGATGAGCTTTAGTGAAAAAGAGAAAAATAAAGGATCTAGCGATCCTACTATTTGGTTGTGGTTTGCATCCCTAGCACATGCGAAGTAGCATCAAGTAATAATTATCAAAATAATTTGTCAAGTTTTAACCCTTCTCGTCAATTCCCATCCATCAGTCCATCCCAATTCCATCACCCCACCCATACACCACCTCACACACACACCTCACGCTCAGTCGACAGGCCTAACTCCCTCTCGGGCCTGTCTCAACGGCACACTGCCACACCAGGCACACTGCCGGAAGCATTAACCGGGGGAGAAAAGAATATACCACTCCCTATCTAGTAGAGCAGGATACAGGAAAGGTCCATAACCGACGAGTCAGCATATGTATCGATCGATCAACCATACACTCTACAGAGGTTCTACCACTCACAAGATTCTACCATCATCGATAACCGTCGTTATCTAGGTGGAATTCCGGGTGCTTGCTTGCCTAGGTCGATGCCACCCTACCACTCAGCCCTAGGGACACTCTGGATCCTACACCGTCACGCTGAGACTAGGAGACTGCAGTACCGGGCCCAATTAGTGGTACTGCGCATCTAGAACGGTACGGAAATCCATCATCCGTCACCGCCCACCCTTATCACCTCTCAACCTAGCAGTAGTGGCACCGTCCTACTAAGTAGTCCAGCCGTTCTCCCGCCCATCGAAGACGAGTGAGCAGTAAGATTACTGAAGTTCCCGGTCACTAGTAAGTTGTCTAATTGACCAAGCAGGCTTTCTCCATCTTAGGGGATACTCCCCCCATGCCATCACGGCACCTCCGTTCATGGGATTTCAATCCACAGCAGGGTATCCATTCCTGGAACCACCTCATAAACCATTACCCACCACAGGTATCTCTCATGGGAATGCCCAGGTTGCACCCCGACAAGACTTGCTTACACAGCTCGTCGTATATAGCCCACTTGGTCGACTCGACCCTCACCACGCACCCAAGACACACATAGCACGCTCACAGTCCACCAGTCCGGCATCCCAAGCCAAACCATTCCCGAGGGTTCACCTACCAGCATCACATCACAGATACAGTGTGAGTGGAATTATAGTAAGTATGGTAATGTAACATGCAAGAAGCAGGTAAATATATATAAGAGAGCATGAGCGCCAAGCGGGGCAATATGGTGGAGTAGCTGCAATTAGGATAATAATGGCTTAGGTAGTAGCATGCATCTTATACTAGCAAAGGAATAAATATAAAGCGCTAGCAATTTTAAATGTACAATGTCTAATAGGATTCTCTAAAAATAAGGTGCTGACATGACGCCTGCATTGTCGAGGAAGTAGTGATATGAGCGTTCTCCAGTTAGTGTAGTCGTTCTTCTAGGTCACCTCCTCCAGGGTGACTCATTTCCATAGGTCCTGTTGTCGTCCATATTCTTCCTCCTCCAGCGGGTCTCGATCCGATTGTTGTTAATCCGAAATCGGCTACTCCACGAAGCGACACAGGGCAAGGAAACACTCAATACTCCAAAAAACGATGAACGTGGGAAGATCCATTAACACCAGAGAGAGAGAGAGAGAGAGAGAGAGAGAGAGGAGTTAGCTAAGCACATCCATATCATATTCTCGGTCACATCTTCAGTGTATGGTTTTAAGCGGTCGATCGGATCAACTCGCATAGGTCCGAGATCTTGACATAGACCATAGCTTTGCTAAGTAAAAAGAGTTAGTCCAGTCTTTGATCCAGTCACTGTGAGCAAGACTGGATCGAACAGAGCGGGCTAAACGAGAACGAAGAGCGAGAGACACAAAAGGGCGGTGGTCTACTTCTTCCAACGCACACGCCACGTTATAGACGGGGCATCAGAAAGGAGAGACACACAGAAGAATGCAAGTACGCAAACCACTCGTAGGGTACCACGACCTGGCTGCACTGGCACTATGTCATCCCTCAGATTTGTAGCGGTGCGGTTGTCACCAGCAAGAATCAAAGAAATACGGCGGTCGCACAGGGTACAAACATACAAGGGCTTGGGCACGAAGGATCAAAGAACGGCACACGGGGTATAGCTCTATGGTCATGGCGAGGCGTACTCGCGGCCACAAGCTACACCAACGAGAGTTGGCACCCATCGTTCCACGGTTGTTATCGCCTAGGTCATCTCCCACAGGACTAGATCACGATAGGCTCGATGTGAGCGGGTAAGATCCGCATTGATACTGACGTCAATATCAAGTCCAACACGATCACGTCCTAGGGTTGAAGGTAGGGGCTAACACTCGTTGCTTTACGGGTCAACTAAAAAGCGAGAGGTCGAGTTACACCCGGCATTACGGTCATCGCGGGGTGGATCCCGATATCGCAATGTCCGAACGAGGTACGATCCTCCAGCCAGCTTGAAGGCACAAGCAAATAGATAGACAACAAGAACAACCAACAATTAGATCCAATGACACGACCACAAGACAAAACAACTCGACAAGATAGTGGAGTAGCACAATTCCATAGCTCGAAGATAGATGGATCCTATATTACGGATACATGTACAGACAGAGTGTAAGGATATGGTACAACAGATGTAATGATAGGGTTCAATATGGTGGATAGGTGTATAAGAAGTAAGAGAAGGGGCTCTCCAGTAGTCTAGCGTCGTATATCAATTTGGCTTTCCAACCGTCGAACACCATCTATCGCTTGAGATTTCCAACAGTCCAGCATCATCTATCGAATGGGGTTTCCAACAGTCCAGCATCATCTATCAATTTAGGGCTTTCCAACAGTCCAGTATCATCTATCTCTTGGGCTCGCCAATAGTCTAGCATCATCTATGGGATCTCAAGATCTGGCAACGGGGCTATGGCACGAAGGCTGGATAGGGTCAACGTCAAAAGGAAGTGGCGGGCCTGCTGCTGTATGTCTCGGCTCCTCTCGGCCAGCTGCTAGCAGCTTCTAATCTGGCTGCGGCTAGCCGTGGCCTTCTGCTGGCTAGTCGCGGCTGGCCGGGTGGGGCTGGTCACTGGCCGGGGCTGGTTGGAGTGGCTAGAGGCTAGCTGGAGATGGCTACAAGTGTCCGGGAGGTGTCAGGATGTGTCTGGGTTCCAACGGTGTGCGCGGGCAGGGCAAATCCGTGGGCGGCATCAAGCATGATCTCGCCGACGTTGTGTCCGTTTGGGTCTTGGCCGGTCCGTGTACGTGAGTATGCGTGGTGTCCTGAGATGCCGGTGGTTGAGTCGAGTCAGTCATGGCGGCAGCTAGTGGCTATGCGCACGGGAACGTCCGTCGATTTAGCGGCGGCCCGGGTGCACGCGACGACGATGCCCGTCATGGTTGTTTCAAGCGTCCATGGTTCGTCGTCCAGTTGCCTAGGTTTTATCCGGTGTGCGTGAGTGTATTGTGTTCTTCCTGAGCCAGTGATATGAGAGCTAAACTAGCACAAGTGTGGGTGGCAGAAGTGTCCCCTGGCCACACCACAAGAGTCATGCCAAGGCACTCGACAAAACGACGAGTTCGGGTTCATGCTGGTGTCATCCGAGGCATGAGTGCCACGAAAGGACACGGCGAGTGCGTGTGCATTCATCATGCCTACTAACGTCAGCTCCACACGGTCGACGAGGTCCCTGCAGAAAATACAGCTCGAAGACTGGACACATGGAGGGATCATCGGCCTTGGACCGGCAGCAAGTGGGTAGGGGCAAAGGCAGAAGGTTCATCGGCATCTTGCCTGGCAGCAGGGGTTGAAAATTTTTGGTCTTTGGTAAGCTCACCGAGGGCTTGCAGACGGTAGGTCGCTTGACACGGGTCGGGCTCGTTGCCGGCAGCGCTGTTTTGTGGTGAAGGCAAGATGCGGGTCATGGCCACCAAGGACGGAGCGTAGTGAGGGTAGCCGCCTCTTGCATCGGTGTGTAGCATCGGCACGAAGGCCAGTGTCAGCGGCGCAGTGATGGGAACAAGGAAAAAAATAGCCAGGGCTTGGTCCAATGGAGCTCACCGGTGAAGGCGAATGAGCTCGGAGGGGTACGGTGTCCCGGAGGGGTGCTGCAGGTCCTTCCGCTCCCTGGCAGTGGTCGGTCTTCGGCAAGGTCGGGTGGTGTTCGCGGCCGGACTGCAGACAGGGGCGACGTCAGTGTTGCGGTGCATGATCGGCTCGGCTGCAGGCCAACACGGTGTGGTCGTGGAGCAGGCCGTCGGGGTCGTGGGCTTCGAGACCAGCAGCAGTGCACGCGTGCCCGGCTATGATGAGGAGGAGCAGCTCGCTGGGGATGTTGTAGGGCCTCCATAGGACGCGTAAAGCGTCGGGCGTTGAGCTTGAGGATGTGGCGTTCGACGTCGCGGACGCCGATGGCGCTGGCTGCTGCGGCTCGTCGGGTTGGTCTGCGGTCTGGCTTGGCACGTTGGCGTCAGGGCTCGGTTGTGCGAGGCGCAGCGGCAACAACGGCGGCTGTGTACGGTGATGATGTCACGGCCGGCACGTCGCGGTCGTTAGGGTCGGCGCCGGGGTCCATCACGGCGGTGGCAGCGAGCCCGCAGGCGGTGCTATGCGCGAAAGGAAGGGCAGGGGCGCGACATGATGGGGATGGGAGCAGAGGCGGGGCGGCTTGAAGGTGGAAGATGAACAGTGGAGGCGGCTCCGTCCTTCTCCATTTTATACGCGACCGGCTAGGGCTCCTGGAGCACGGATGGCAGTGCCTCGACGTCCGTACCGTGGTAGGAGCACGTGGCGGCCATCCATCGGAGGGGCAGGTCGGGTGCGCGCGCGCTGCTCGCGCGGCAGCTGGCGGCGCTGCGGCGGCCAGGGGCAGGAGCGCCCCTGCGCTAGGGTTCCAGGGTGTGGGTGCCGAGTTGGGCTGCTAGGCGGGCCGCTGTGCTTAGGTGGGCTGGGGTGTGCGCAAGGGGGAAGCAGGTGCTGGGCCGCGTGCGAGGGATGGGGAACGGGTTGGTGGCGCTTGTGGCTGAGAAGGCTAGCTGGGCCGAGGAGAGGTGAAAGGGGTGTTGGGCCGTGCGCAGGAAGGGAAAGAGAGGTGATGGCTCTTGCGGTTGGGCTGGTTGTGGGAGATTAGATGGGATAAGATATTTTCCTTTTACGGTATTTATGAAAAGGTGGTTCGAGATATTCGGGATGATTTCCGAATGGGGTTGGTGACGTGTTGAGAAGAATTATTATGCATTTCAAAAGAAGCTCAAGGAGAGGGAAGATACATGGGGTTAGGGAGAAGCCTATTACGGAATTTGGAATATATACTAAGGAAAAGAATTTGGGTAGATTCGAAGGATAGGATTCCCGAGGGATTTTGAGACGATCTTGCTATGGAAGTTGTGCTCTCCGACGCAAAACCCTAGATCCCGCTAAAGAACTCCGACACATTCTAACAAACAATTTCTATATGAATGCAACGGTTGTCAGCGGGTTGGTCATTGTTCGACCTAAAGGCTACATGCTTCACACATTTGCAAGAAAAATTTGAAAAAGCTCGTATTTTTGGTTATTGGAAAACACGGGTTGTTACAATGGGCCAGGCCACAAATAGAATTTTATACTTCTCTTAGTGAGGTGATGATCTAGCTTCTCCTAATATTACGGTATTTAACGTTAAGTATAAATTTTCTCTACTAAATAGTTTCTAATGATATTACCAGTATGCTATAACTAGTTGGAGTGTTACTAGGAGAATTCCATCATGTAGGGAGGTGACCAGTGAGCCCAAGTAGAGCACGTCTTCACACTTTTGAGTTGTGAGCACTTCTTTTACCGCGGACACTAGCCTGCTCATTTCTCCCTAAAAAATCAGCTACATGTGTGGTAAAAAAATAATTTTGAAATTCAAAAAAATATATACATGCATCCAGGGGCGGAGGACTTGGTATAGCGAGGCGTGTCCAGACATACCTTAGTTCTCCGTGAATCCCCTGTGCTCTTCGGTTTCAATCCTGCGAATTAGTGGCAGACACGGCCGCTGTCTTGTTGAGTACTAGCAGAGAGAATGAGAGATTAATGCAGATTAGCAGCCACGCGATCCCAATGGCATCCGCACTGGAGCAAGCCCTGGCAGTCAGTTTGCAAAGGCGCAAACAGAGGAGGCGGTGGATGAAGCACCTGCAAAAGATACCACTCCAGATAAAGCAGCTCTTCATCGATGGCCTCTCCCTCAACTCCCCTCCTCGAGGGAGTGCAGGGACCATTTAGAATCATCGATCATGCATGGAACTCGTGACTTAGAGTTGAAAAATGATGGCCTCCACATATGATCTCTGCGGACCCAAGTGGGAACTTGGTCCGGATTGTTACGAGTGATTGTCAACGGAGTTCACTTAATATGTTGGTCGGCTTGTGATGTGCAGGTGTTGCGCTCGGAGGTAGTAGCGGATGGCAGAGTGAAGGTCAGGAGAGCGGGCCATGCCGATGGACTGGGAGTGGTGCTAGCTTGCAGTGGCAACACTTGGCGGCATCGACAGGCGCGATCGAGCATGGTCGAGGGACTCGGAGTGGTATGTGGGACCGGCGCGGTCGAGGACCGGCGGGACGCGGTCCAGGACGGTTTTCGGGTTTGGGCCTCAAAACCTGGGCGGAGCTGCTTCCGGCGGGAAGCGGGGCGACACGCGGCGGAATCTCCGAGGTTGCGTCAAGGCGACGGCAACTCGAGTAGGAAGCGGGGTCGTCCGATCCTATCGACAGAGACAGGCTTGTTCCAGAATGTCTTAGAGGCTAGCTGGCTCACCTGAGTAGCAGTAGTTAGTGGTTAGGGAGCTATTCACAAAATGTAATAAGTGGATATCAAGGGGGATGGCAGCCCCTCCCATCTCTATCTCTCTCATTTTCTCTCATCCCCTCTCTTGCTTAGGGTTAGAGCACCTCATTAAGGAGAGATCCACAACTAAGACGTATGGTTGTGTAAACTCATGTTTTTGGATGGAAAATCGAGGCCCTAACCTCGTGTCGTCTTTGGAATTCATCCCTTATTTATGTGATTTTTGTTCCCTTATTTTCTTCGTTTTTCTTCATTTTCGCTCTAGTGTGTAATCTGTGTTTCCAGGAGATTGAGTTCGTGTTAGGCCATGATTTCTTGGGGATAGGTTCTTTCTAAGGTGAATTTCACCTGTGCAAAGTTTGGTTTTGTTTTATGGAGTTTTGGGTCGGATTTCATCGATTTCTTGACCGCTCCTGTTCTGTTCGTGACTTCTTTGTTCTGCTGGAAAATCGTCGGGTGCACAGGTGCTGCTTTGGGCGTGCAGTGCAGCAGCTGCAGTCGCCCCCTGTTGCTGATCTTCTCTGTTCCGACGTGTTCTTTGTTCTCATATCAGCAGCAGCTTCTCCACAGTTCTGATTCTCTAGCCCTTTTAGTTCTTCAGTCCAGCTGCTCAAGAACAGATTTTCGCTGCTACAGTGACTAGCAGCTACAGTAATTCCAGTGTTTTGTTTCAGGCACTTCTACTGCCTCCAGCTCACTGCTAAGTGCATCATTGTTGTTTCGATCTTGTTGCTGAGTACTACTTCTCCAAGCAATCATTAGCTAATCATTGGGAAATTAAGTTAATTCCTTTTTGCTTGGATTTGTATTCACGGTTGTGAGTTGAAGGTCTTTTCTCCTTTCTGTTTCTTCTCTCCATCTGTTGCTTTGTTGTTTCTCTGTCTGCACACTTGCAGGATCACTTGGAGACACTGTTGTTCATCCAGCTCTTGCCGAGCAACAAGCTAAAAGCAGAATCCTTTTGTGCAGAGCAACGTTCTCTCTGTTGCTATTCTTCAGTTTGTCAGAAAACCATCTGCTTGGTGCTTGCTTCTCTGTTTAATTCAGAGTTTGATCACCGTGTGAAATTGCATCAGCAGCTAGGTCGCTCATCTAGTTCTGCCTCTGTGTGTTAGTGCACTCTGCCAAGAAGAAGCAGCTGCGCTGTATGAGTTGCTTGCTGTTTTGCCAGAATTGCTACAGTTCCCGATCTGCTACAGTAATTTCAGCATCGGCAACAATTCTGTTTTGGCCGCAGTTTGCGCGTTTGAGCTCCGATTCGATTTCCGCTTGTTGCGTTGGCTTCGTAGTGTTCCGCCGTGCTTCTAGAGAGCATCCACCCACTCGGTTGGGTCATGAACATCACAGTGTTTTATTTGTGTGTTTGGTGGTGATGTTGGGACAGTGGCCGAATAGTTCGAAAGAAATTTGAGGCTCCCATTCACCTCTTCCTCTGGTCGTCGTTTTCGGTCCTTCAATCTCTCTCACGGGACTGCTATAATATATATAATAAACCCACCCGGTATATTTTTTTTACTACTACTAGTACCAATTAGTTGGTAGGAGAGTTTTTTTATTGTTCTTTTTCAATCATTAAACCGAAGAATTCTAGATGAGGTCTTTAATTTCGTCACATGTATAATTCGAAGATTATTATGTTTCAATCACCAACACGAAGAATTCTTCATGACCTTTTTTTGATTTTGTCACATACCTAAACTAATTCGAAGATTAACTAATAATGGGCCAACAAATTATACGGCGCCAGACACACTAGCATCGATCATCATGACATGATTTGAAGCTGGAATTGAAGTTAGTTGGATGTTTGAAGAGAAGACGTGGCTGAGAAGCATCCACGGGTTTCCTATCGGGGAGGGCCATGCTAATTTGGTAGCAGCATAGGGGAATGATATAGATGTCGCTGGTGTGATGGATCGATGTCATCGCGGCTAACCTGGCTATAGAGTGGAGTACTATATTGTAGACTTTAGTCTCTGCCATCTAAAGAGACGTGGCAACAGAAAATTTTAAAGCTGTCACTCTTAAGGATAAATGAATTGATGGGTCCAGGGCGGTGACGATGTCTCACTGGACTCTCTGGAGAGAGCTTCCTCGCCTCTGCTGTCTCCGTCTACCTACCTATGTTAGCTGATTCGTAGCAAATTGAGTGTAGCACACCTGGTCAAGTTCTTTGCTTTGTTGCATTCTTTAAATATTTGTTTTAGAATTTATACTTGCTGTACTATTTTTACGGTACTATGCTTTGCTTTAAGTGGTAAGTGATTTGTCTGTCGGTAACGTTGCTGAATTTGTATGCAAATAATATATGGACGTCTATTGGTCTTGAAAACAATATAGCTTATTCAGAATGTGCGAATGGAACGGTTGAAAACTACTTGTCACTCAATTTCAGTTTGCGTTGAGCATAGTAGGACATCATCGATTGACGGCTCACAATGGCCACTATTATTTCAGAAAAAAAATAGTGGAATAGGTATCCTGACTGTTACATCCGGAGGTACTGTACAACCGCTGAAAATTCAATGTTACACAGGAAATAAGTATAGTGGCAACTGGAAAGTACTAGTTAATTGTACTATGTATATATCATCAGTAACATATACATATCCTTGAATCTTCATTGTTGAGGTACCACTTCTTATGAATGAGTAGAAGGGTCTGCTTGGTTCACTCCAAAAATTTGTCACGCCAAGTATTTGGTAAGCCATGATTTTGGGTAGTATTTGGTTTGTTACCAAAACTTACCAAAAGTCTTACATTTGGCTTGCTAAATCTATGTCAAGTTTTTACCCAACTTTTGGCTTGCCAAATCTATGGCATGGCAAATTTTAGATGCGAAAAAAACAGGCCCTAGCTCCATATAGTTCAGTCTCAAGGGAAAAATTGAGTATAAACTAATCGTTTGTCTTACTCATGCAGAGAACATACTCAAGAAACTAGTAGTAGTAGAAACCAGCACTCAAAATGCAGGACAAAAACTTGAGGGAGTCGATGAGATCGCATATTTTGAAGTTTTCCATAAAGGGAGCTGCAACGAAGGACTCAGCATGCGCCATGTGGGCTAGTGTACAATGGAGTCGGAGCGGGCGTCCACTGAGATGAACATGAGTGTGTTTAGATATTCTTTGACAGGGTTTTTGTCGGGGCTTTTGTAGCGGGATCAAAAACCCTGCCAAATGTGCACAGGAGAAGAGATCGGCTTGTGAAGCCCAAAACAAATAAAAACTAGTGAAGCACACAAGCCAATTTGCTTAGAAACTGAAGCCACCAAAACATGACTTCTCTGGCTTGCGTGCTTAAGCAAAACATGACTTTCTGTGGTTTCTAAGCCACGATTGCGACTTCACGCCTATTTCATAAAAAAAAAGCCGAAAGAAAAAACTTACACAGCGCAGCTATGGGAAAACACACTATGTTAGTTACAAAAACCACAGGGAAAGTGGTTCAGAACCAAAATAACAAATAACGCAGGATAGAGGTTAGAGAGAGGTCCTCCACCACACACACCTAAAGTCTAACCAACTATACCCGCAAGGTAAAAAAATACATCAACGCAAGGGTGTCATAAGCAGAGATGAAATCACGGTGGCAAAAAAATTTATGATGAACTTATATGTACTTATAGCATACGATACTTAAGATGTGTTATCAGCTGATACCCTGTCTTGGATGATATTCACTCACTGTTAAGTAGCCGCTTCGTCAGGGAAGCGCAGAACACGCCACACGTAGCTAGCTATAGTAATCAAGTTGCCAACAGCAAGAAAGCTCAGTTGCCGTCGTGAACATGCCGGAAACAGAGCGGAAATTCTCTTGCTACCTAGCTGTGTTTGCATGCAGCTAGCAGAAACGCCAACTCGCGATCGAGAAGTAGGGTCAGTTAATAAATTTATCTGATATAAACATTTTCCACAGAGTTGGACTTGCAATTGGCATGCATGTGCTGGACGGAGAGACCAATAACCGATCATCAGCTGCTAATAAAACATACATATAATGAAGTGAAAATCACAGCGCGCACTAACAGGAGCACAGGTCCAACGGCCAACGACCTGGTAGAGACGTTCTTGAATTCGTCATTCAATGCGTTACATTCATGCGAGATGGTGCTACTAGTACAATACTATAGTACAAGTGTTTGTCATCGACATGAACACCACCTCAAGCCATAGGTCACTCGCTTGCTCTATTTAAACCCTCCAAACCCTGCTCATTCCCCAGACCACACAGCTGCACAGTCATCCACCACTCACACTCACATTCAGACAAACACGCACGTTCGTACGTCGGTCCACTTGCTAGCACTAGCAGCGATGGCTATGGGGAAGAAGACGCAGGCGGTGGTGGCCCTGGCCGTGGTGGCGGCGCTGCTGGCGGCTTCGTCTGCGTCGGCGGCGATCACCTGCGGTCAGGTGGGGTCGTCGCTGGCGCCGTGCATCCCGTACGCGACGGGGAGGGCCAGCGCGCTCCCCTCGTCGTGCTGCAGCGGCGTGCGCAGCCTCAACAGCGCGGCGCGTACCAGCGCGGACCGCCAGGCGGCGTGCCGCTGCCTCAAGAGCCTGGCCAACACCGTCAAGAGCGTCAACATGGGCACCGTCGCCACCATCCCCTGGCAAGTGCGGCGTCTCCGTGCCTTTCCCCATCAGCATGTCCACCGACTGCAACAAGTACGTGCTCCTTCTTCCTTAGTAATCTTGCTATATATCGTCCATGACCATGACCCACACACCTCTTCCATTAATTATTGACATGTTAAATCTCCAATAATATATAATATACGTAATCATGATGCCTGCATGTCTTGCATAATTGAAAAGGTTAGGTTAGGTTAACACAAATAATCTACCGATGAAAAATGAAAATTGAGATGATCGTGTGTGTGTGCGCGCGCGCGCGCCCGCGCGTGTGTTTTCTCAATAATATATATTCTTCGGGGCATGCATGCAGGGTCAGCTAAGTTATCAAGCCTACCAAACGTACGTACCGCTGCACGTGTGATGAAGCTAGCAAGAAAGCCATGAAAATAAAATAAAGTTGTGCAACAGGAGCAGCAGCCACCTACAGTATATCTATTTACGTGGTGTATATTGTTGTATTGTGTATGTAACCGTGTGCACTGTGTACGTGCGCATATACATGGCTATATGTATATGTGTCTTGCAGTGCTACCTAGCTGGCTAGCTTCTCATGTGCTCACGTGTGTGCCAGTGCTGTGTTGTGTGTGAACTGTGAACATCTACTACACTGTTCAGTGGCTTCGATCGACCTACTTGTTCGGATAGTTGATGATTTTGCTGTATAGCAGTGGTGCTTGTTATTAATAAATCAATATCCTCATTTGCACCTTAAAATATACTCCACTGGTACTCTGCTTGGCTATCATTCTTTGACGTAACTTTCAGATTCACGTTAACATATGCA
Source organism: Eremochloa ophiuroides (assembly GCA_038502445.1). Classification (NCBI taxonomy): domain Eukaryota; kingdom Viridiplantae; phylum Streptophyta; class Magnoliopsida; order Poales; family Poaceae; genus Eremochloa; species Eremochloa ophiuroides. The sequence continues at coordinate 84,949,915 of JAHLJS010000003.1, forward strand.
CTACAGGATGCGGCTTTGTCGCCGAGTACCCGAGTGAGTGCTGTACTCGGGAAAGAGCACTCGGCAAAGAATCTATCGACAAAAGTTTCTTTGCCAAGTGCCAGGTCAGCACTCGGCAAAAAAATGTCAACCGTTAACTTTGACGGCTTCTTTGCCGAGTGCCGTCTGAGGTGGCACTCAGGAAAGATTTATTTTAAATTTTTTTAAAAAAAATTCTTCGCCGAGTGCTTAGCCGTTGCACTCGGCAAAGAAACTGGCCCATTTGTTTTTTATAAAATTCTTTACCAAGTGCCGCTGCAGCAGCACTTGGCAAAGAATTTTTTTTTTGAAAAAATCTTTGCCGAGTGCCATGGCCCTGACACTCGCCAAATCTGGAAAACCAGGTTTCTCGTTCCCAGATTTGTCGAGTGCCAGTGCAAATGCACTCGGCAAAGGCCTCTTTGCCAAGTGCCACACTCGGCAAAGGGTTAAAAAATACTGTTTTTTTGTTTTTTTGCTTTCCATCAAAATAAACAAACACATCACATATATATCATATACATCATCACACACAGCGCATAATATATCACATTCATCATCCATAATCCACGAAATGCACATATATCGTCCATCCATCGTGCATCACAAACACATATCGTCCTTAATCCATCATATAGAATCCATAATCCATCAAATACATATAAATGTATCTAGTGTCTTTAGTGCATCACGAACACAAAGGAGAAGTCCGAAGAACATGAAAAGAGGCACCTACTATCATCCTGGTCCTGGCCACTCAGATTGCTGAGGAGAGTGCTCGGTCTGTAGAGGAGGACCAGTTGGCCACACGGACGTTGGAGAAGGGCCACCTTGTGGAGTCGGGGCCAAACCCGCCGACTGTGGCTGCATAAAGGAGAAACGAAATCATGAGTATGTGCGGGAGAGGCGAAAAAGCTAAAGGAATCAACAGGTTCACATACTAACCGGAGTCCCTAGAACAGGAGCTGGAGGCACAACTGGAGCGAGCAGCGACGGAGGCACGACCACACCTAGCAAGGCCTGTAGACTCGCCATGAAGCTGAACATGTTCCGCATTCTCTGCTCCTCGGCCGTCCTCTGTGCTTGTACAGTCGCCATCTCCAGCCGATGGGCCTCCGCCTGGGCTTCCATCGCTTGCTGTTGGGCCTCCGCTTGTGCCGCCTGTTGGGCCCGCAACCTCCGCATGTTCTCTTGCAACATTCCAACCGCAAAGATTAAACAATGCAAAGGCAAGGTACATATGTAAAAGTAATGAACGACGAGTTTGTGAGTAGTAATCTTGAGCTCTGCCAGCTGTTTCTGTGAGCTCGGCTGCCGAGGGCGTATAGGGAGGGAGGAGTCCGTGCTCCTAACTCGAATATCGGCGAGGCTGGCAACAGAGGAGGAGCCGACTGTGCTGTCCGCCATCCAGTACCGGCCGTGCTGCTTGCCTCCTCCTAGCCTCATCACGAGGTCCGTGTCCAGGGGCTGGTGGGCCGGATCGAAGTCCTCCCCATGGCACTGGCGAGCCGCAGAGGTGTACTCGCTAAGCTTGCTGTAGACGCTCATGTTAGTGTATGCCTCGGGGCCGTCCGCCGAGTTGTAGGTGACTTCCGGGGCCGTCGCCTTGCCCTTATGTGCCAGGGCGTACGCCATTAACTCATTGCATTCCTGGCCCTGGTGTGCCTGGGACTGCGAGGAAAATACAAAGACGATTACAAGTAGTTAGAATTGAGTGTTAAAATATATAAAAAAAGATGAAAGCACAAAAAAGTCTACCCATGTCTTGGCGTACACGCTGAGGCTCTGATTGCCTTGGTGGTGTGGCACCCCACCCATCTGGAGGCGGCAGTCCCGACAGTTCTTGTGCTTCTCCGCCCACTCGGCCGGGAGCCACCTGTCCACAATGGCCTCCTAGATAACTAGAGGATTTGCACTTTGGACAGTGTGTTGCTTTCTCGTGATCTTTCCTAAATAGGACGCACCCATTCGGACAAGCATGAATGTGCTCATACGGCATCTTAAGTGCATGAAAAAGTTTCTGTGACTCGTACAAGTTCTTTGACAGCATATGATCCTCCGGAAGCAGGGATCCAAAAACTGCCAACATACCATCGAAGTGGCCTCGACTCATGCTACACTGCGACTTGAACGACATTAGGCGTCCAATGGCATCCAGTTGCGAAACCATTGTCTTTTCATGAAGGGGCTTCTGGACCGAATCCAGCATAGCATAGTACGCCTTTGCGGATTCCTCTAGGTCATCCTCTGATCCTTTACCGAACCGTGTCTCGTGAAAGTCATCCATCCAGTCTGCTACCCCGGCATTACCATCAAAAGCCTTGAGGCGTGGTCTCACCACCTCTCTAATACGATCGACTTCACCATGGTGGATCCAGCAGGTATAGTTTGGCGTGAATCCATACTTGCAAAGATCTTCCCCCACGACCTTCCTAGTCTTTCTTACATGGTTGTCACATTTGCGGCAGGGACACGACATCCGACTCGACCCTTGAGCAGCCTCGCCAAATGAATGCTCCAAGAAAGCATTAGTCTTAGTAATCCATTCTGGAGTCATACTTGGGTGTCCCATGTACATCCAATCACGGTTCTCCATACTCTGGCATATACATAAATGAGCAAAGTAATATAACCATGGTGCATCTGCTCGGTATGCCTACCATCTAATAGGTTTAGGATAGGTCCTAATCCCTACCCGCGGATGTGTAGACAAGGTGAGTTTCCATGCTTCGCTCCTATCCGAGACAGAATTTCGGCAGCACCTCCCCGCTGCTCTCCCGATACACGTCCTGCAAGGGAGAGTGTGTATCTAGAGAACAACAAGGAGATGATGCCAAAAGTCTGTCTTAGACCGGAACGAACCATGGAAACTAACCTCATCTACGCATCTGCGGGTCGTCCAAAATACGTGGACAATCCGAAAGAGATACGGTCGCAGATATGCAAAGATATGCATACTTCCAACCGTATCTCTTTCGAACGGGAGACGCCTAACTGGGTTACGTGATCATATACAACATGAATGCAAAGGAGGAGGGGGTTATACCTAGGGTGCCGGTGAGGTCAGAGTAGCGGGGCAGTGGAGAGTCGGTGCAGTGTCGAGTCGACGCGGTGCAGGAAGACCCGCAGTGCCGACGAAGACGATCGGGGTCGCTGAGTCCCTCCCAAGGTCCTCCTCCTACAAAAAAGGGCAAAAATTGTTAGTGTCGACTCAAAATTTCGGCAACACCTTGCCTGTACGGGGAGGTTCCCAAAACCTACAAAAAAACATGGCACAAAGGCCAACAACCACATATATAGCAAACATGGGCACGAAGGCCAACAACCACCAATATATCAAGAGGAGCCATGTACTTTAGTTCTCTTTCCATGCAGATGAAAGCATTGATGTAGTACAACAACAATTACTACTAACCCTAGAACTACTACTAACAACTACTTAACTACTAACACTACTAAAACTAAGAAGTACATAACTATTAACAACTACTACTAACCACTACTACTTACTAACTACTACAATTTACTAACTACTACTACTACTAACTCTACAACTAACACTACTAACTACTACTACTAACCACTACTACTTACTAACTACTACAATTCACTAACTACTACTACTACTAACCCCACAACTAACACTACTAACTACTACAGCTAACACTACAACTAACACTATTAACTACTATTAGTAACACTACAACTAACAACTACTAACACTACTAACTGCTACTACTACTACTAACACTATAAGGGTAGGGCTTACCTTGGCAGCAAGAACGGCAAGAGCGAGGGACCGGCGACGACGGCCGGGATGACCGCAGCAGCGCGAGGATCAATGGGCTCCCCCTTCTCTTTCTTCCTCTTCTTCCTCCCCCCTTCTCTTTCATCCTCTTCATCCTCCCCTTTCTCTTTCTTCCTCTTGCCCCTCTCCTTCTCCCTCTGCTGGCCGGCCGCAGGGCACGGCGGGGCTGGTGGAGCTCGGGGCCGGGGTGGTGCGGGGGCGGGGCGCGGCGGCGCGGGGCCGGCGCGGGGGCGTGCGCGCGGGCGGCGGCGGGCGCGCGTGCGTGTGAGAGGGACAGAGTGAGAGAATGAGAGAGAGAGAGCGAGGGGTTGTTTTTTATTTTAACTGGCGGCCACTTTGTACTGGTTTGTGAGCATCGTATGTGACAACGTGCTCGAAACTTTTTCAAATTTTTACCATAGCATACGCATATGATATCGTGACCAATCGACAAGTTTCGTGATTTTCGGAATTCGTTTGTATTTTATATAATTAAAAATCCATCCGCACGCTAGTTGGCGACGTTGCCCCGTGAGCACATTCGCTGCAAATTCGAGAGAGATGGTAGATTTAGCCTAAATTTACAGTAACAAACAAGGATAACATTTTTTGAACGAATGAAATCTATTATTTTATGCACCTGCAGTTCAAATTTATATTTTCTGGTAAAATTCAAGAAAACAAAATAAACTAAAGAAATATGCCAAAATGCAATGAAAATGTGTCGAACTTGAACATGTTATTTGTGTTGGTGTAGTAAACCCTAAAAAAAAACTGGGTGCAAAAAAAAAGAAAAATTATTTTGCCGAGTGCCTAGGGTTGGCACTCGGCAAAGTCACCAGTTTGCCGAGTGCCAAACGCCTGGCACTCGGCAAAGATGACGGCGCCCGACGCTGTCAGTCCCGGGCTATATTTTGCCGAGTGTCTATCTTGGCCGAGTGCCTAGCACTCGGCAAATACCTTCTTTGCCGAGTGCCCTGTTTTACCGAGTGTCAGAGTTTGCCGAGTGCCCGATATTTGGCACTCGGCAAACCGTCTGGCACTCCGGCAAATCACGAGTTTCCTGTAGTGATGGGACTGATTAAGTGTTAATGTAGTTACAAAGCAAACATGAAAATGTGTCAATTACGGTCTACACAGTACATAAAATTTTCCCACATGAATATAACGGCACTTTCGGTGGTAATTCTAAGATAGTATTAGATGTCAACTTTCAGCTAACAGTTTTAAAACGAATCAGGCAGGAGAGCTGCCGATTATATTAACAGGTGGAGCCCAAATCGGGCAAATAAAAACAATACAACTACGATCGGTTGGATTGGGTCATAAAGACACACCAAACTCAAACTCAAGGAAAAAACACACAACTCTTGCCGGTCGTAATGGGACCTCAACACAAGCCGCACAAACCGAAGCTCAACACAGAAAACACGCACATCCGCCTCCAAAACACCACAGACCGGTCACCACAATGTACCACCAAGAACTGGACGCAGAGTCATCACAACGAAAACACCTTTGTCCCCGCTTGCTCGGTTGTTCCCAACATTGGCCCACACCGAGGCAGCCTGCTACCGAGCAAGGCTAATCGCCTTAGTCCGCTGCAAACCAAAGGTGCCTCTGGCGCTCGCCAAGCCGACCCGATCCACCGAGATCCAAGCACGCACGTCATAGCATCCGGGACCTAGATACCTCAACGAAGGTATAAGTGCCACAAATATCCGCCGATTGCCAGTCAGCGCGGAAGAAAAAGCCACCACTGAGCGGGACTGCCCACCGGCCACACCATGCAGGTCACCTTGGCAACGCAAATATGCTAGCACCACCTCCCATGTCGTCCTCCTCACAAACTCTGTGGGCGCCTTCCATGCTGACATCCTTGCCAACTTTGTGGTCTCCACCGCCGAGCAGATGCGAAGCCCACCAATTGTACTGTCGTGCCAACACGCTCCTCCTGACTCCTTCTGTTGTGGACACTGCAACCTTGAATCTTCAACTAGGCCTCCACCTTTCTCGCCACGGGTTGGCTGCCGACGCAAACTGGCCAAGTATAAACTTCCAAAAACGATGCCTCCATGGAGGGACACAACGCCACCGGCACTGCCATCGCCTGACCGTAAGGGGAGAGGGCTGTTCGATGGACGCTTCCTAGGAAGAAACAGCGCCTGGAGGCGTCGTCGTCATCGGCCCAGCAGGAACAAAGCTTTCGCTATGGATCCTCAACCCCCGTGCACGGCAAAGGCCATGGCCCGTGTGCTGCATCAGTCACCGCCCCATGCCCACATCACCATGGACCGTTGCAACCACCGCAAGCTCGCATGGCTAATGCCGCGACCTATCTTCACCTGCGCACAGCCGACCTCGAACGCCGGACTTTGCAGCCATTCACGTAGCCCGGCATCGAGCGGACCCGGCTCTGGGACTTTTAGATCTGACTGCCGGTGAAAAGGGGAACCACTCCGAGCTACCACTATCACTGCCACCGCCTTCCTTGGGAGCCGCACAGCTTCCGAAGGCTGCCTTCGGTGGCAGCGGGGGGCAGGAGGGCATAGCTTCTGAAGCGGTGTATGCCACAAAACACCGAGGCTTGTCGTGCTTGTATCGGACCAAAATAGTGAGCTTCGTATCGGGCTATCATGTCGCGGTGGGCTGCATGAACAAAAACCCTCAACGAGCGAATAGAGAAGTTCAGTCTAGGATTGAGTTTATGTAAGCATGTTCAACACAGTACACATTATTATTCAAAAATCAAGGTTTTACACAAGGATGGCACATTAACACATTCTCGTTGCTGTACACCAGAGGAACAGAACAATTAATCCACCAGCTTACATGAGCCATCATAGAGAGTTCACACACACAGCAGAACCTGTAAATGGAGAGATGACAAGCATGCCAATCGTGCATGGTGGTGCTTATTAGGCGTTGGCTGCCTTCTCACTGAACAGCAGATCCGCGTACGGCATGAAGTGACACAACGGCGCGCCACCGGGCCGGAGGTTCAGCGTCTCGAACGCCGGGTGAGCCGGGCTCCAGTTGGAGGTGTCGAGGTGGCAGACGGCCACCATGTCAATCGCCGTCGAGCCGCCACTTACCCTAAGCTGGAGACCTCGAAGCGTGAGCATGTACGCCTCGGTGGACGCCTCCTTCTCCATGTGGCACCGGTAGATGGCGTACGGGAACGGGTCGTCGTGGCAGGTCACGTGGCGGCCGCCGGCGCCGGCATCGCCGCCGAGCGGGGCCACGCCGGCGACCTGGTACTCCTGCCGCGGCAGGCCCTGGCGCGGCGTGAGCGCGGACACGGCCACCGACATCCTCGCCGTGCTCGTACCCAGCATGCGTGCGGCGGCGCGCACGGTGCCCTCCAGGGACGTGGCGCAGGCCTTGCGCTCGCCGGCGAGCGGCTGCGCCCGGCACGCGCCGATGGTCCTGCGCACGTCTGACTCCCTGGCGGAGCCCGGCGGGATGGCGAACGCGGCCAGCACAGCGCTGGCGTTGGCGAAGGGGGCCCTCTCGGCGTCGGCGAGCGGGAGGATGGCCGGCAGGTCGTCGACGGGCGGGAAGTGGACCGTCATGACGCTGCCGACGGCCAGGTTCTCCTGGCGGAAGAAGACGCCCGTCGCTGCTACCGCCGCCGCGCCCGGCTTGCAGGTTATGGAGTAGCTGTAGCCCAGGCATGAATCGGGCTGGTACACTTGCGGAGAGGACGACGGCTGGTTCAGTGGCGAGTGGTCGGTGCCTGTATGTATTGATCATCAGAATATACGCCACCGGAACACGGTGAGGACTGTGCAGCTGATGCGTTGCGTATCTGATTTACCATGAAGACGGTTAAAATGATCCTGTAGCCGATAGCACTACTGCACTGCACTGCAGGCACGTACCTTTCTTGACGAGTTCGGCGATGGTCGGCGGCATGGGCGTGCCCGGGAGGCTCTGCTCCCAGAACTTCGACGCCGGAGTGGTTGCAGGGGCGGCGCAGGTAGCTGGGGCGGCGATGGTGACCGCCATGATCAGAAGAAACGCTGACGGATGCATAATGTGGTCAGCACTCAGCAGAGCAGATCAGCGAGGGAGGAGAAGCGGGCCGGGGGAAGCTCGATCGCGGAAGGAATGAAAAGCAGGAAGCTGATGAGGGCTCTCTACTAGATAAGCAACCTCTTGCTGTATTGCATGCTCTGCGAAGAAGATGGCTCCCGTATATATAGCCGGCTCTGGCTGCACTAGCTCTTCTCAACAAAGCGCACGTGTCAAATTAAAATATTTGCCCTGCTAGCTACTTGCACACTTGCACTGCATTCGCAGACAAGGTTTTTTTTACTCGTAGGGGCACATGCTTCCACTATATGTGTCATTGGATCTGCATGTAGATCCAAGAACACATGCAGTGAGAGCATTTGCTCATAGGAGCATATTTAACTTTCCCGTGCATTGGCATCTGCTTGCATGTGTGTGTGGTCGTCGATCTCGCTTTGACCGTCCGTGGAAATTTCTCCGGTCATGCATTGCATTGCATGCATCGAAGAAATTATATCCTAATAATACGATCATATCGAGAGCGCTTCTTTGTACTCAGGTGAGGATTTCAACGACAACAAGCATGTGTGCATGCATGGAGTAATATACTATGTACTACCAGGCTAGCTAGCTACCAATGCAAAGTACCAACACCAAATCAAGTTGATGATGAATAGAATCCACGCATGCATGCATGGATTGGATGAGGAAGAAGGAGCGAAATTTCATTCTCTGCACTCCGGTTGGTTGTTGACACCCCTCCGACTCCGAGAATGGGACCTTGTGTGTGTGTGAATGCGTGTGCGTACCTGCCGACCTGCACGCACGGTGGCACTCTGATCCATCATCATCAGCTTAATTTGTGTGCACAGTGCGTCAGTCCACAATGGCGCGCGCGTTGCAGATTTTGCCGGCGGCTGCCCAGGAACTGGACTAGGGTCAGTTTGATAGGAATCCCCCAGCTTCTCTTGAAAGTGTTCCAGCTCTAGTTATTGCGAATCAGTTTTTCAGTGTATTAACTTGTGTTAATTGTGAGGAAGGGTCAAGGGAAGCTATATTTTCACGACTCTGGCCCCCCGCAGAGAAGCTCATCCACCGTACACCTAGGAGGCTAGGAGACCCACACGCCCTTGTCTCAACTTGCCTGGTGCTCGTCTCTGCAATTAATCCTCATCGTCAACAGCCGCAAGACCTTGCCTTCCTCTGCCCAAAGGTAGACCCTAGCAAGTATGGTTATAGTAGATCTTGGCCAATTTGATTGCAGCAGATGCATTTTTATGTGAGCTAATAATTAATATGGTTTGGTTCTCGTTTGTGCACAGACCCTGATATGGCATTTATTTTTTACACTTGAATACTAAACAACAAAATTTGGAGAGATGGTACAACTTGGGACTCGGGAGCACGCGCACAGGCAGCTCTCGGAGAATCTTGTGTGTGAACGCGTAATCCCAGTTACATGAACTGAGGTGATGGCCCACTAAGCCCAATGGACCATGTCGGCCCATTAAATCCAAGCATGTAAAGAAAGACAAAGGAAAATCGTAAAAAGATCGAATCCATCACAAAATTCATGTGTACATAACAAATCAATCAGATTCAAGAGAAGAGGTCAACCTCCGCCTTCCACAGAGCTAATGGGAATGCCACATCGTCATAGCGCGAGCTTCGTCCAGGCCATGGCGCCGCCGCCCTGTGTGTGAATGCGTGTGCGTACCTGACAACCTGCACACACGGTGGATTAATAGGAATCCTCGGCTTCTCGTAAAAGTGTTATTCTAGCTCTAGTTCCTCGTGCAAATCAGTTTTTCAAGTGGAGTTAAAACCATTTTGTAACAAGTTTTGCAAAACCACCGGTCCATTGATAGTTTATGTATTAAATTGTGTTAAGCTTGTGAGGAAGGGTCGAGGCAAACTATATTTTTACGGTTCTGGCTCCTTAGTTTCAACAATAGTTCCTACCTCTCTATGATGTATTTGCGCAGATCAGTTTTCTTACTGTTTGTTTGGATAGTGGTATGGACTGGGTACCTAGTTTCATGGGTGTTTGGTTTGGAGTAGTTGAACTGGGTCGGACCCAGTGAAGAATATCGGTATAATATGCGGGTTCACCCCGTACCGCCAAATTGGGAGGACCGTGCCGACATAGAAATCACGTGTATCAGTGCCGACATAGAATATCGGTATAATATGCAGGTTCACCCCGTAATTAAACCTTCGACTGAGCTTATGGGAATGCCACTTCACAACGCAAGCTCTTCCTGGCCATGGCGCCGCCGCCTTTGACAGAACTGACAGGAATGTTGCATCGCCACACGAAGTCCTTGGCCATGGCGCCGCCGCTTCAGAGCAAGCGAACAGGGTTGCCACGCCGCCGCCACCTCCAAGCGAGCTACTAGGTCTGTCAGTCCATCGCTAGGGCTGCTGCGAGGTACATGCTTCCTAGATGGTGAGTGCTAGAGAATGGGAAGAGGAAGAAACGAGGAAAGATGAGTGTATGTGATAGAGAGTGATTCTTATATATTCAAGATTTCTATTCGATGGCCATCAAATAAACGGGTCATGCTCGTGCCAGCACTACGAGCTGAAGTTGTGTACCATATACGGCACTAGCTATCGGGCCATGCCGACACAATGCAATATCTTAGAGAGGAAATGGCCGGAGGAAAGTGTTTGCAACCGCTTCCATGTGTTTTGTTGGGTGTTTTGGGGGAAGAGATGCCCTCTCTTTCAGTTGCACGAACGATCAATCCAAGCCTTGCTGGGCAAGTAGCTATAGCCTATAGACCTATAGTGCAACCAACGACAATAGCCAGTGGTGCGCCTGCCGACCACACTTGCTCTTACACGGAAGGCACAAAGCTAGCTCCTCCTAATGCGCGACGCCAGAGAGAGGCAGCCTGTTCGCTTGAGTTTATAGCAGAAATGATTCTTTTTAGCTATAAAATAGTGGTATTTTTCTCTGCCGTCAAATCAGCATCAGCCAAAACTATTTTCAGCCAACTACATACGCTTTCGACGTCACTTTCACAGCTGCATTAATGCGATGCAAGGAATTAAAACGAGACGTGTGACACGCGTGGAGTGGACGAACCCTGCAAAAGCGCGCAGTAGCAGATAGACGCCTGCAACCGTGCAACGTACTAACGTGTTTCAGTCGATTTCCACCAAAAAACAAAGAAAAAGAAAAAGAATGAAAACCACCTCTGCTCCCTGTTCCTCCTCACAAACACGATCCAGTATGATCCTTTGCAAAACCTCAGGTGCATAGCATAGCGAGTGGTAGCACAGAACCACGGTGCATCGCGCCCCCAGAGTCCGATCGAGCGCGCCATCATCATCGCCATGCGCGTGCTCAACCACAGCCGCCCCGATCCGTCGTCCTCGTCGGCGCCGCCGCTGCTCGTCGTCACGCCAGCGGCGGCGGCGGCGGGGATGGTCGGCGAGGCCCAGCTGCAGCCGGCGGGCGGCGCCGCCGGAGCCGGGAGCGACGACGCTGCAGGCTTCGACTTCGACATGGTCATCATCCTCGCCGCGCTGTTCTGCGTCCTCGTCTGCGCGCTCGGCCTCAACTCCCTCCTCCATCGCTGCTTGGTGCTCAACTGCGGCCGCCGGCGCCGCACCACCGTGGCTGCACCTGCGCCAGCGCCACCGCACGCCACCGCCGCCACCGCCACGGCCGCCGTCCCAGCCGCTGACGCCGGGATGAAGAAGAAGAGGGAGCTGATGAGGAGGATACCCGTGGTGGCGTACGAGGCCAAGCCCGGCGCGTCGTCGGCGACCGAGTGTGCCATCTGCCTCGGCGAGTTCGACGGCGGCGACAAGGTGTGCGTGCTGCCGGGGTGCCACCATGGCTTCCACGTGCAGTGCATCGATCTGTGGCTGCCCACGCACCCGTCTTGCCCGACGTGCCGGAACTCGCTCCTCATCCAGCAGGGTCGTCACGCTGGCGACGGCGACGGCGACGGCGAGGCGACAACGGTGGCGGCAGGGGAAGAGACATAGCGCCGCGCCCAAGGGGTCATTTATGTTTTTCAGTTTCTTGTAATTTTATTTCTTATTAGGGGCTGCAGTGCGAAACACGTCACCTTTTGTTTCTAAAATGCTTACTCTCTCGGTTTTAAAATAACTTATTTTTTTTAACTTTAGGCTTCCGTTCATCTTATTTAAAAAATTTATAAAGATATTATTTATAGAGATATTTTATTAATAATTTATTTACTTTATTATTTTTATAAAATTTTGAATAAGACGGACGCTCAAACATAAAGTTCAAAAAGAAAAAAGTGATTTATTTTGAAACGGAGGGAGTCTATGTTTTTTCCAGGTCTGATATAGGATTGACATTTCTTTTTTGAAACAGCAGGGAGTTCGGTGCAATGTGCCAACGTCTTTGTCACTTCGATTTGTTATTTGTTTGTTTCCATCATTTTTTTTCATATTTTTTCCCCTTACCTATGATGGACATTCCTCGGCGCAGCACATTAATTGATATATCTCTTCTCTTGCCATTCTACCAAAAAAAAAAAAAAATCCCTTCTCTTGCCCAGGATGAGCAAGGACCGGTAGTTTGGATTCTTTTGGGAATTGTCTATTCCATATTTGGGTGAAAACATTCCCCTTGGAACCTGATTTTTTTCTTTCTTTTCCTTTTTCCTTCCTAGCAAATAGCATGTATCAAAGGGAATAAGCGTGCATAGAAGGGAAGACCCCCACTATCAGACCATAGGTTTTTCTCCGTTAGGAAAATCCAATAAACTGATAGAAAATGTATTGCTGACGGGCAGCCGTCAGAAATCGGCCGACATGGACCGCTCGACAGGAAAAGAGTTATTTTTCCTGATGGCCGGCACACAGGAATGTATTCCTGACAGCATAGGTCCGACCGGACAAAATGAACTCCTGTCCATTCAGCCCTCCGGAACTCCAGTCAGGAATTGCACGCCAATAGGGTTCCATGTGTTTTCCTTGACATTTGAAATCGACAAAAAAATCAGGCAAACTTATTAAAATGTACTTGAATTATTTTATAATGCCCAGTATTATCCATATAATGTCTACATCCACTCAAGTCCCATTGGACATTAAATTCAAAATAAATGATCATCACTAGCTTATATTTCATCGCAATTTCACATGTCAACCAAATCCAAAGGGCACTTGCTCAGTAGGGATCCATTGTTCTAAACACTGATAGCTCCCATTCTGAGGGGGTGTTTAGTTCCTCTCCAAAATCCTAAAACTTCCGTCTCATCAATTTTGTGGCATATGCATGGAACATTAAATATAGACGAAACTTTGCATGTTTGCACAGTTTGCCTATAAATCACGAGACGAATCTTTTGAATCTACTTAGACTATAATTAGACACTTATTGTAAAAAATTTCTCGCTGTTACAGTACCAAAATCTCAAAAATTTTGGGATCTAAACATCCCCGGATTAAATAATACATGTTCACGATACTTCCATATCGTCAGTCCTATCGTCAGTCTTATCGCAGTCCTGCACCGTTGACCTCACCTACGGGGAAGGTGGGGGCTCGATCGTGTACGCATTCAACCTGTTCATGCATTCTTTGAACCTGTTTGATGGAATGGCCAACATGCCCAGTCATCTGTTTGATTTTTTTTTTTTGAACGATCAGTCATCTGTTTGATGACTCCAACATGTTTGTCTCCTTCCTTCCATCAAAGGTATACTTTTTTTTACCATTAAACCATTCCTCTCCCTGCAGTTGATTTCTTCCCCTGCGTTTGAGCTCACAAAGAGCTCTAGCCATTGATTTTAGGTAACAAGCCCATTATACAATCTCTACTAATATAAAAGGCATCAGTTAGAATTTTTCTAAGCGCACCCTACCAAAACAAACCTCCAGTCTATCTCTCTCCTAATGTTTACTAAGCGCACCCCAAATCATGTACCCAGTAATCCAGCTCCTTTTAATCACTCAAATCCAATGGCTCAGAGTCTCCGGATCTCACATCATCGCTCACCCCGCCTCCCACGCGAATAACAACTCCCACTCCCTGTCACGTGAAAAAAGGCCGCCCCTCGACACGCCGTCGCGATCTGCACTGCTCCCTAGCCGCGATTGAGGCTCCCTGCCCTCTCTGCCGTGACGACGCCCCCTGTCGCGATCGCGGCTCCCTGCCACGCGGAAAGAACCCGCTCCCTGGCCTCTCTGCCGTGATGCCGGTGCCCTACCCCCGACGCACCGCTCACCTGCCGCGACGCCACTGCTCGCGCATCCGTACGTGGATCGATCGATGTTCAGGCTGTCCGCACTTCTCCGCGAGGGTGTCTGCTGCTGGTGGTGGTCCATGCGAGGCATCATGACAGCGGGCTCCTGATTGCAGATGGATTGAAGCCACAGGAGTGCTCTATCGGTGCCAACGAGAGAGCCCGCGTCACAGCCCAGGTCCTAGCCACAACCACAACTGCACTTGCCCGCCCTACACCAGGCTTGACGCCTACCCTTTGCTACTAGATCATCTGCTTCATGTGTAATTATGTACGTCTCATGTCATGAATCATGCATGCATATGTTGAGCGTCCCTGGCCAGGCCTTCTGCTTTGTTTAGCTTCGTTGTTTGTTGCTCGGGATCATCGGAGGGGCGTGACGGATCGGACAAAGCTGAACAAAGAAGGCAGATTTTATTTGTCTAATTAAACCAGTTCATTGCTATATGAAAACTGCATCTCAAGCCATATACTGTTCAGTTGGAACGTGTGTTATTGTTAGCATAATTTCAGTGGTATATTGCAATGCACATGCTTTCTGCACAAACTTTCGGTCTCAAGCCATATTTTTCTTTCTTTTCTGACTCTGATCATATTGCTTACCTGTACACATTGTAGCTTGAATAGTAGGCTCGAATATTTTAATGAAATTGTCTAATGTGTTATCTTGCCTTTGCAGATCGTGTGCATACTGGAGCTTTGGCCAGCAGATGGCAGGGCAGTAAGAGCTTTGATCATAAGGCATAAGAGCAGTAGAGCATAGCAGTTCTGTTTTAGTTCAGTCATCTTGCAAACAGAAGCCATGCAATTTGCTCATGATTCAAATTCAGTTTTTAGGAGCTTCCTAGAATTTTCTTTGACGGATCATCGCCAGCCATTACCAAGAAGGCACTCTGGTGGACGAGGAAGGCTCGACGATGCAGTGAATTGCAATCGTAATTGAGCCTGTAAGGTCAGTTTAGTTTTGTGTTCCAGAGTAATTTAGTTTTAGTCTTGTGTTCTAGAGTAATTGAATAGCAATTTCAATCGAATAGCAAATAGAAATTTTATTTCTATTGAATAGCAATTATATTTCAATTTCGAGGTACTGAACTTTCTATTGAATAGCAATTTTATTTCAATTTCCTTGTTTTATATTCACTAGACCCAACTGCATGTTAGGACTTCTTACCATGGGGGAGAGGCGAGAAACCCCACTTGCATTTGCCGGAGTACCAAACAATGTTTACAAGCAGAAATGGTGAAAATTAAATATGTCCTCTAAAATGCTTGTGCGTTGTTTCCTTTCCAAATATTATATAGTCATGGTTAATAATTAACAATAGATGAATGCTTGGTGCAGGTCTTCCTGCCAATTAACGTGGTAATTTCCACTAGTAGCTAGGAGCTGTGGTTCCTGAAAAATATCAGGTATATGTACTCGATTCAATGGGACCACTAATGGTAAACCGTACAAATCTCAAAACTATAGTGACTACTTATGTTCTTCCTATTCGTGCTTCTTATTAAGGAATAGGTAGTATACGTACTCCTAAAATGGTCTATAATTACCACAACAGTTAAGTGGACTGGAAGGACAAATTAGACTTGTATTGGAACGAAAGAAAGACCTTAATTGGGACAAATGGAAACACCTTGATGTTTCAACATGGCCAATTACTGAAAAGATCCACGAGAAAATAAAAACAGATGGGTACATGTCATGACAATTGATTCCTACAAGATTTCTTCTTCTTTATTTTTATATACAAATCAAGTACGTAAGATTTTTACATTATTTGATTTGATGTACAGGACATCGTGCGGCCTCTGGATGGTTAACTTCATAGAGTACTGGACTGGATCTTGCCTCTCTGATAAAGTAACTTAGATGACAAATAGATGGATCGCATACCTGTTCAAAATAGTCTGCAGACAAAATAAATCTTTATTAATATTATACTACTCTGTATGTTGATATTAATTATTTTAGGTTCAAGCTACCTGCTATCTTATGGGGGATTGGAGGTTAAACATAAAGAACGGAAATGAAGAGCGACAACCGACAAAGATCATGAAGACGATGGCAGTCCAAGTGATGTTGAATTTATCAACACTATGGCTTAGATGCTGACCCCATCTGCCATCATAGGCATGAACAAAGATGAATTGTTGCATCGCTTGAGCACATACATATAGTCTATAGAGGATCAAGAACATTTAGAGTAAGTATTTTTTTATTTATAAATTTTGCATACTAATGGGAGTATTAATGTCAATAAAAATGATCAACTAATAATAGGAGTATTAATGTCAATAAAAATGATTAACTATTTCGTTCATGCTCATTGTTTTTCTAGCAAACATGACTTGTTATGCTTCAGTGTGCATCAGATCATAAGCGCAGTGAAATAATATTGTTTACGAATGATAGATACGGTTCTTTGGTTTCCACGCACGTCCCCTAATAATAATCCGTTGCAACGCACGGGCACTATACTAGTTGAAAGTAGTTGCTCAGCGGTTCCATTTCAGCGTACTAATTGATTGTAGTTGCTTTGCTTATTATTTTAATATTTTGCAAAATTTCCCTCTTACCATATTACTTGGGCATTCAGATTTTTTTATTTCATTTTATGCCTTTGCCTCCTACCAAATTACCTAGCAAAAACAAAACTGTCTAAAATTGTTCACGTTTGCAAGTCTTACCTACACCATGGATGTGCTTGTTTGCTTGGACGAGACATTAGGCCTGGCTAAGGAGGTGCAGGCAGGCATGATTGTTTGCCTGAACGTGTTTTGGGCCTGGTCGGCGCACGCACGCTGCTTAAAGCAATCGCGAGCCAGGCCCAGGGGAAACGGCCCTCCCCCTCGTTTCTCCTGAGCCAGGCTCGCTCGAGGCGACCCGTGACAATCCTGTCACCCTCTTGACTCTGATTTTTCTCATCGCCCGCCGCTCGTAGCTCACATCGCCGCCACCACTCGAGCCCGACCCTTCACTGCTGCCGCCGCTCAAGCCCAGCCAAACTCTAGCATTCTCGGGCGTGCTTTTCCTCTGCGTCCTCGCTTGCGCCATGGCGGTTGACAGTGGACAGTGGCAGTGCTGCATCCTCTTGATGTCTAAAAGCAGAGAAGGGAAATAACTTGGTGGTAACTCTACCACATGCTTCTCCAGGGTGACTCCATTTCATTGTGCCAGCAAACAAAGAGATCTCTACCCAGCCTGTCTCTACAGAGAAATAGAACCAAACAACAGGCGTTGAACTTGATGGACCTGTCCCCTGGCAGCCTGGCTCTCCCCGTCCAACCTGGCTGGTAATGTCCAGGGAAACAAACATGCCCCATGTGAATTTCCAAGTAATACCAACACGGATCAAGGCCAAAGTTTTCCATGATTTTCACTTGGTCGTGACATTTATGATCATTTAAAGCTCATTAGAACCATAGGATCCATGATCCTACATCAATGGAAGGTAACAACTCCACACAGGAATATAAATATATATAATAATCCATATAAAGTAACTTAGTTCTAGGTGAGAGGTCACGGAATCACAGGAAATTTATTTAGCATCACGCACAACTTTCCCTATCAATCTGGCAGAGAGTTATTCTAAACAAAAAAGGAAGGGAAAAAAGGGAAAACACTATATCATACCTCACTATACCTAAAAATTATTCAGGAATTCCCGCAGCAACGCGATTCTTCTAGTTAGTTTCTTCTATATTTAGGAACAAAATTTGGAAACCTGGATACTCCAACTCCATTGACTTTCATATAATGTGCCAAGTGTGCAAAAGAAATTTTAATTACCTTATTTTCCTCACCTTTTTCTTCTATCTAGTTTTGTGCCCGTGCAATCAATCCTCACCATTTTTTTCTCATTTCCCCACCTCTACTTAACCTTGCATTGCCAAAACGTCATATTTGATCATATATTTGTTCTTTTTCTACATCTCAACAGTAAATTTGGAACTTAAACTCGAATAGTCCAACTCCATTGACTAGCCAAGTTTGCAAAAAAAAAAAATCAATTACCTTGTTTTCTTTTTAAGTATTTGTTTGGCAACCCCTAGATTTTATAATCTACTTCTGTAATCAATACTCCAGAGGTTGTGAAACAGGCAACAAGATCCCGTGATCTCACTTGGCCTTACTCTATGTGACAATTACTTGTTTGCACAGGAAGAATCTGTCAGAGTAGAAACTCTTAATACTATACTAGAAACTTAGGATCTTTTCCATGCCCTCCGTGGAGATGACCAGACCAAGATATATATATACCCTATGGTTTTGTATGGATTACAAGTGTAGTGTGTGTGTGTGTAGTGTATATATATGAATTGTTGCTGCTGCTTTCGAATATTGTTCTCAAAGAGATGAAGTAAAAAATTCTGGCAGCTGCTGATGCTTCTCCGTTCTTCTCAGATCCTGCCACCTTTCACTTCTCAAGCAATAATTAAAAATTCTTCAGAACATTAACACATAGTCAATAAAGGCCCAAGGCAATAAAAAACAAAGAAACAAAAGGCCCAATCTCTCCTCACGGCCTTTAGTCACAATCTACTGGCTGCTGCATGACACTATATGTTGTTGCTTAGTACCACACTGCCTATTCACAAGCAGAACCCCAGCTTAAATAGACAGTCCTCAACCTCTCACTCGCCGAGCATGTAGCAATTGCTTGTAACCCGAGCGGGGGCATTAAGGTGGTGTGGATGCCAATTGTGGCGTATGGGCCTTGGGTATGGTGTCGCAACCGGTGGCCCACCCGTTCCAAGTTGTGTAGCGAGTTGAGGGTGCTTTGGCAAAAGCCTTTGCATCCTAGCACCTAAAGTGGCGGGCATTGCGTGAGGCTGGCATCACAGAGCAGCGAATACTGCCCGCCACCAATAGTGGAAGGATAATGGGTCGCTGCGCTCTAGACCCACTTAGGGCCCATCTGCCCTCTCTTGTAGACCACCATCTTTTTTTCTTTTATATGTCTATTGTCTATGTGCAACCAAGTATCATGGAAGGATAATGTGTCACTATCCTCTCTGGTAGTTCACCTCCTTCCCTCTCTTGTAGACCACCATATTTTTTTTCTTTTTTTCTCACCTTTTCTTTTTCTTTTCTGTCCTTTGTCCATGTGCAACCAAGCATCATGGAACGATAATTTATCACTGCCCTCTCTGGTAGATCACCTCCTTTCTGCATTTTTTTTCATGATTAAACTTGCAGGAAACATTGTAGATATCTTTCATGCCCCCTTGCAGAAAATATATTAGGCATAACAAGTTATGCATTCTACATCTTACCAAATTTAGAGGCACGATTATTGTTGCGAACCGGTAGCATCATGACCGTCGGTCATTTTGCCTGTTAAAATGGCCAGCGAGGACGCTAATGCTGAGACGGCAACAATGAGCAAAACTGTGTATATTTTTGCTACTGCATCAAATCAAAGGAGAATTATATATTGAACGTTGAAGAACAATGGTATATATGAGCACTAAAAAGCAGCACCAACTGCTTCCATATTACGTTAGGATGTTTTGGGCAAAGAGGCGACCTCTCTTTCAATACCAATACCAAAGAATGATGGTGGATGGAAACTTGCATGCACGCAGCTCCATGGATATACATATATAGTATAATGCTACAGTAGAGTAATAAGCACGTACGCCTAATATGTATTAACGACGTGTACAGGTACACTAGCTAGCCTAGTGCTCTGCTGTCTGCTCTGCCGACCACACACACTCAGGTCAGGTGCCAATAAGGAACCCGGCGCTTTCGCTCTCAAGCACGATTCCGCGCTGATACGTACCCTCCTCGTCGTCGTCGCAATCCATTCGATTTCCATTGATCCCATGGCAATATATGCATGATCAAACAGATGCCAACGTAACAACTCGATCGTTTCTCACAAACACAATATAATAAATCATCGGTGCAGCCAACAACCTCTCAGTGTAGAGTCATCTGTGAGCCTGACCGGCATGCGCATGCTCAGCGACAGCATCGTCGGCGCCGACGAAGGACGACGATCTCCATCGGCGACGGCGGCGCCGCTGCTGGTCGCGCTCGCGCCACCGTCGGCGTCGGCGTCGACTGCGACGACGGCGAGGTGGGCCTGGACCGCGAGCCAGGCCCAGGCCCAGCTGACCCCCGGCCCCGACAGAAGGATCAGCAGTGCCACTACCACTACCACCACGGGCTTCGTCGACGTGCACAGGGGACTCATCCTGGCGGCGCTGCTCTGCGCGCTCGTCGGCGTGGTCAGCCTCCACTCCCTGCTCCGGTGCGCGCTCCACTGCTGCGTCCGCCGCAGACGACGCGCCCAGCTCGCCGGGCTGAAGGAGAGCGCGCTCAGGAGGATGCCCGTGGTGCTGTACCAGGCCGAGGCCGGCGCCCAGGCGGCGGGCGCCGAGTGCGCCATCTGCCTCGGCGAGTTCGAGGACGGCGACGCCGTGCGCTTGCTCCCCAGGTGCCGCCATGGCTTCCACGTCCGCTGCATCGACACGTGGCTGTCCGCGCACCCGTCCTGCCCGATATGCCGGGACTCGCTCCTCGACGAGGTTGCCGCTGCTGCTGCTGCCGGCGAGGAGACGGTGGCAGGGGAAGGCGCACAGCGACATGCCGGCGCGCGCGCCGCGTGGATGTCTCCCGAGATCAATACTGTCTTGTTATTTCTTGCATATTAATAAGGGTGCAGACTCTATCACAGAGTCTATACCTCGAATCTAATAAAAACTTAGTCTAAATAAGATTTGGAGTCTTGATTTTCTTCCTCTTTCTTCAATAAATAAACTGCCACATCACTAAAACACTATAAAAAATAGAAGAGTACCAAAACACAATAAGCATTGAGTGCCCTAATGTGATCAAGTGCCAAATACTCTGTCAGTCCTGAAAATAAGAGCCCTTATGGTATTTGTCTCTGTTAAACTTTCTTAAGTTTGACTATTTTATAAAAATATTGCATTCTTTTGTTTACATCTTTTGACACTCAAAATTAAGTGTGTAATGAACTCCACTACCATATTTCTATCATCAAGACCATCAGAAATAATATTTGGATCATCTCCTTTGAAGGTCAACGAAGAGAATACCTTTTTGAGCACTGACCCAGCCGAAACTGGCCAGTTTGATCAACTTTGTCAAATGCAAGAATGAAATACATCATAGTTCCCGTCGACAGCGAGACGTTTATGGTGACTTCATCAATCTCGAGATCTACCGGCGCGGTTTTTTGGAGGTGCTCATAGGGGTAGGGTTTGTGTGTATGTGTTCACAGGGCTGAGCGTGCGTACGTTGACCAGACCAAGATATATACCCTATAGTTTTGTATGGATTACAAGTGTATTGTTCTCAAAGAGATGAAGTAAAAATTTCTGCCAGCTGCTGATGCTTCTCCGTTCTTCTCAGATCCTGCCACTTGTCACTTCTGAAGCAAACAAATGAAAATTCTTTAGAACATCGACACAAAGTCAATAAAAGGTCCAAGGCAACAAAAAACAAAGAAACAAAAGGCCCAATCTCTCCTCACGGCCTTTAGTCACATCCTACTGCTAGCTCAACAAGTTTTGCCAACTGGCTGCTGCATGACACTTTATGTTGTTGCTTAGTACCACACTGTTTATTCACATGCAGAACCCCACCTTAAATAGATAGTCCTCAACCTCTCCCTCTCTGAGCATGTAGCAATTGCTTGTAACCCGAGCGGGGGCATTAAGGTGGTGTGGATGCCAATTGTGGCTTATGGGCCTAGATATGTTGTTGCAACCGGGTGGCCCACCCGTTCCAAGTTGTGTAGCGGGTTGAGGGTGCTTTGGCGAAAGCCTTTGCATCCTAGCACCTAAAGTGGCGGGCATTGCGTGTGGCTGGCATCCCAGAGCGGCCCCAACTGCTTCCATATTAGGTTTGGATCTTTTGGGCAAAGAGGCGACCTCTCTTTCAATACCAATACCAAAGAATGATGGTGGATGGAAACTTGCATCCACGGAGCTCCATGGATATACATATATATAGTGCTACAGTATAGTAATAAGCACACGTACGCCTAATATGTATTAACGAATTGTACAGGTTCACTAGCTAGCCAGTGCTCTGCTGTCTGCTCTGCCGACCACACACACTCAGGTCAGGTACCAATAAGGAGCGCGGCGCTTTCGCTCTCAAGCACGATTCCGCGCTGATACGTACCCTCCTCGTCGTCGTCGCAATCGATTCGATTTCCATTGATCCCATGGCAATATATGCATGATCAAACAGATGCCAACGTAACGTAACAAGTCGATCGTTTCTCACAAACACAATATAATAAATCATCGGTGCAACCAACAACCTCTCAGTGTAGAGTCGTCATCTGTGAGCTTGACCGGCATGCGCATGCTCAGCGACAGCCTCGTCGGCGCCGACGAAGGACGACGATCTCCATCGGCGACGGCGGCGCCGCTGCTGGTCGCGCTCGCGCCACCGTCGTCGGCGTCGACTGCGACGACGACGGCGAGGTGGACCTGGACCGCGAGCCAGGCCCAGGCCCAGCTGACCCCCGGCCCCGACAGAAGGATCAGCAGCAGTACCACTACCACCACGGGCTTCGTCGACGTGCACAGGGGACTCATCCTGGCCGCGCTGCTCTGCGCGCTCGTCGGCGTGGTCAGCCTCCACTCCCTGCTCCGGTGCGCGCTCCACTACTGCGTCCGCCGCCGCCGCCGCGCCCAGCTCGCCGGGCTGAAGGAGAGCGCGCTCAGGAGGATGCCCGTGGTGCTGTACGAGGCCAGCGCCGCGGCCGCTGGAGCCCCGGCGGCGGGCGCCGAGTGCGCCATCTGCCTCGGCGAGTTCGAGGACGGCGACGCCGTGTGCTTGCTCCCCAGGTGCCGCCATGGCTTCCACGTCCGCTGCATCGATACGTGGCTGTCCGCGCACCCGTCCTGCCCGATATGCCGGGACTCGCTCCTCGACGAGGAGGGTGCTGCTGCTGCTGCTGCTGCCGCAGGCGAGGAGACGGTGACAGGGGAAGGCGCACAGCGACATGCCGGCGCGCACGCCGCGTGATGTCTCCTGAGTTCACTACAGTCTTGTTACTTCTTGCATAATAGATGTGCAAAGGGAAGGGAAGGGAAGCTTTGTGAAGGAAAGATAGCAGTGATAGATGTGCGCTTGATTGTTGATTGGTATGGACGGAAGCTCGGGTGAGATTAAAATTTGTGGACAAGAGGATGAAGGATGTTGCACTCACTGCATTTTTCTTTTTCTTAATCGATTTCTTCATCCAACTGCAATTATTTTATGCACTAGCATGGGTCATAACTACCACCGACGCACTGCTAGGATTATGATTTGTGTCCATTCATTAAAGATAATTGGAGTACATACCCAACTATTAGAGATATATTCATGCACGGCCGACTAACATATTTGGCCATGTACAAAAAGATTAGTTACATATAGTAAATTAAGTTTTCTAATAAGAGAATCATAAAATCATATGAGATTTGATGTATAGACTCCTTTTCTCTTTTGCTTTGAGATTTAAAAGTTTTTAAGTTAGGGAGTACCGGAGCATAGCACAACGTACTCAGTAGACATCTAGAAAAAGATCAAATAAGCTTACCCTTTTAAACACGACAAAATATCAAGCACTGATAATTTCTCTAGACTTATTCAAATAATTTCAACTATGAACAGATGTATATGAAACAAAAACTAAAAAAATAAAGCATGATATAGTTAAGTTAATTGTTCAAAGATGAATGTCTATTGTTGAGGACTGAGGTAAATTAGTTCTAGGCCATGTTTAACTTGTTTGTTACTTGTTAAAACTGATTAATTATTTGTTAAGAGTTAGATATTCTTTTTTATCCCGTTGCAATACACGAACATATATACTAGTAAATAAAATAATCTATGAAACCTGACATAAAATTTTCACTTAGACGTACACCTATTTTCGTCTGTTTCATGTACTTGGAAATGGTAAGATGAAATAGTGCATTGCGACTGGCATAAGTGGGAGCGGACTGGATCTGGCAGAAGCAGAACGTGTGTGCAGCATGCGGTTGGCAGCTTGCGGAGGGGGAGATTTTTATTTTGGGAAGCAGCGTGGAAAGTCATATTATTATATCCAAATTATGGTAACTTCCGCTAAATTAAAGTCTGCACTTATTTTTCAGCTCTAACGAAGAAAGCTATATTTATGGTGGGTGCAATTAATGGACGACATGAAGCCACGTAGCGTCCGACGTCTGGGCGCCCTAATCATAGCATTACCCTAAGATTTTCATCCGAATCTTCCCATTTATGTATGCTTATATTCTCTTTTATTTTTTTAGACAAAGAAGATTTTATTTCGGCCTTTGCAAGAGGTTTACACACAACCAATTCTTATGATATGCTTATATTCTCTTTTATACAAACTATTTAGTAGGAAGAAGACAGGGAAAAGAAAGAAAGGAAAAATCGGGAGTGAAGGGGAATGTTTTCACCTAGTTAAAAATGGGGTGAAAAGTCACTGTAGCACGTAAGGAATCTTTTCCAATAAGTGTCAAATCATGGTCCTAAGTAGACTCAAAAGATTCATTTCGAGATGGTCAGGCTAAAAGTACAAAGATGCAACAGCTGCTACTTTATTTAGTGTTCCATGCAGACGAAAAGTACAATCGATGTGATGGGAAAAGAGAAAGTTGTTTGTGAAGTAAACATGGCCCTAGGGGGTGTTTAGTGTCTCTCCAAAATACCAAAACTTCCGTCATATCAATTTTGCGGCACATGCATGAAACATTAAATGTAGACGAAACTTTTGCATGTTTGCACAGTTTGCCTTGTAAATCGCGAGACGAATCTTTTGAGTCTACTTGGGCTATAATTAAACATTTATTACAAAAGATTCCTCGCTGTTACACTGCCAAAATCCCAAAATTTAGACAAACCCTTAGCCTTTGGACAATTACAGCCTTATCATCATTGTCTTTCATTCTTGCACCCAAATTATTGACGGAGCGAAGTGGAGATTATAAAGTCCGACTATTGACGGAGTGAAGTAGAGGCCCGTAGAAGCCAACGGCTGAGGTGGAGCGAAAGCGGAGATGATGATCTTGTAAGCCGCCGCACGGTGTTGTAACCTGACTCTTGATAATAGTACTCTTTTGCTAGCTGGCGCCCATAGTTTTTACCCTTTGTATTGAAGGGGCTTTCCACGTTAAATCTTGTGATCTAGTGTTCTTCATCATTTATTTCATCATTATTAACAACAGAAAAGGCCTACTCTCTGCTGACGTCCTTCAGCCACAGTCCACAGCTAGCTTACATATTCGACAATATAAGCTTTTGCCAACTAGCAGTTGGCATGCAGTCATGCATGACAGTTGAATGGTGCAGCACTTCTTGTTTACAGAGCACAACCCCCCGCCCCCCCCTAAGGGCTTGTTTGTTTGATCCTAAATCCAAGGGAATCGAAGGAGATTGAGAGGGATTCAATCCCCTACAAGTCAAAATACCCCTCTACCCCCTTTAATCCCTCCCATTTTTATCTAGACGAACATGCCCTAAAGGTCAGTCAAGTATGTAGCGATTGCTTCTAAACCATGCAGGGGTATTAAGACCATCTGCACTCATTATCCTCTAAATCCATCCTCTAAAATGAATATTCTGTTCTGGTCATCGAGATTCTCTCCTCTATACCACATTCTCCCGCATCCATTCATCCTCTATATCTCTCCTCTACATTTTTTTTTCTTTTTTTATTCCCCCTCCCCACTCTCTCTCCCCCCTCTTCCTGTTCTCTCTCCCTCACCACGACCCTCTCTCCCCTCTTCTTCCTCGCGAGCGCCGCCGCCCCCGGCGAGCGCCACCGTGCCCAGCCGGCGCGGCCTCCGCCGCCGCCCCCAGCCCAGGTGGCCTCGCGGCCTCCATCCCGACCCGGCCCAGCGAGCGCGCAACCTCCTTCCCAGCCCGTCCAGGCGAGCGCGCGGCGGCGGCGAGGGCGCGTGGCCCTGCCCCCGGCCCCGGTGGCCTCGCGGCCTCCTTTCTGGCCCGGCCCGGCGAGGGCGCGGCGGCGGCCGTCCCCGGCCCCGGTGGCCTCGTGGCCTCCTCCCCGTGCGAGAGCGGCGCGGCGGCAGGCTACCTCCCCGTGCGAGAGCCGGCGGCGGCGAGGGCGCACGGCCCCGGTGCGGCCCTGGCGGGCGGCGAGCTCGGCTCCTCTCTCTCCCCGGCGAGCACGGCGCGGCGGCGGGCTACCCCCGCTCTCTCTCTCTCCCCCACTCTCTCTCCCGGTCTCGTCAGTGGTGGGCCCCGCGTGCGTTCACCGGATGCCGCCCACGTCCGGACGCGCTACCGGACCCATTGCGGCACATCCGTCCAGGAACTCGTCCTTCTGGACGGTCTCCCAGGACCCGGTGCGGGTGGTCTAAGGTGGTGTGCATGCCATTTATGGTGGTCTCCCAAAAGGCTTTGCATCCTAGCACCTATAGTGGCGGCATTGCGTGAGGGTGGGACCCAGTTAGGGCCCATTTGTCCTCGGACCCACTTAGGGCCCATTTGTCCTCTCTGATAGATCACCATCATCGTTTTGCTTTTTTCTATCTGTAGTTTTGTCCCCTGTAACCAATCCTGTGGGAATTTCTCACTCGCACCTGTTCAACCTTGCACAAAACATATTATTGTTTTTCAAGCAAAGAGGGAGCTTTATCAAGACGGAAGGTTTACACAATCGGTATTAAGGGGATCCCAAGCACACACAGGTGCACTCCCCATCCGAGCCTCAGAATGTTTGCTATGCCTAGCTAAGCAAGCTAAAGCATTCGCCACATGATTGCAATCGCTCCTTACTTGGGATATCTTCTATCCATTCAGAAGACGAGCAAGTCCCTTGGCCTCAGGAATTGCTGGGCCTATCACTGATCGATCTACATTGTTCATACGCATTGTGGACACGAGTTGCGCGCAGTCGGATTCGATAACTTGATCCATCCCACACTAGACATCCTTTCGCAGACCATCTGGAATAGTGCTGCTAGTGCCTGGACGTCCAGACTAGCACCTGCTTCTTCTTCCCCACACCAGTCCTGACCCCGCCTGTACTCCCGTGTCGGCACCCAACTGGCCCATACCCCCCGCCGGGGCATGGTATGGTCCTCGTTGGAGCTCTTGTGAGACTACCGTGCCCGTGGTGGCTTCTTTCTTTCCTTCCCCCAACCTCCCGCTGACCCTATCTTCTTCAACTCCGAGCTCTGACCTGGACCGACCCACAGCTTTTGAGTGGACTCTGGTCAAAATTAAACGTTTTTGACATATGGCGTACCAAAATTAGACGATTTTAGAGTTAAGGGCAAAAATTAGACAAAGATAAGAGTTGAGGGGCTAAAAATGACCTAATCATATATTTTAATTAGGATCATCGCATATAGTTGCAAACATGGCCTTCAAATATTTCCTGAACTTGCTGCAGCAATATTCGGAATTATTCTTTTCTGGTAAGGGTATGTGGATTCTATTGAAGAATCTATATTTCCAGCTTGTAGCCATTTGAATTCTCGTAATATTTCATGGTACAGTAAATTAAAATCCCATATTATTGTAGCCAAATTATGGTACGTAACTCCCCAACTAAAAATCATCTTCGAGTGTTTGGATTTTTCATCTCTATAAAATTGTAGATTGTCTCGCCATTTTAGTTAATTGTTGTTTGGAACAACTGAATGCTAAATTGTGGTAACTCTTAAATCTCTCACTATAAATTTGTGATATGTTTATCTTGTCGTTATTATAGTAACATGTCCCTTATATATAGTTATATATAAAGATGCGGCAATGCAAGTTGATGGGCAGTGTCCAACCAAAGGATCGACGTGCAGATAATTTTCGCTAGCTCCTTCTTCCTTATCCAATCCAAAGGCGGGAATGATTCAACCAATCGTCAATTTGTAGTGGTGCTGGTACAGCCATATCCGACCGGCCGCTTGCACATCAACCTGTTCAAATCATCACCTGCGTACAAACTTAGTTTCTCGCCGGTATTATATTACTCCCTCCGTTCCAAATTATAAGACACTTTAACAATTTAAGAAATTAAAGCATCTCAAATTTAACCTAAATTTATATATATAATAAGATAATATGTTTACAATATCAACTAATTATCATTATATTCTTCATCAAATATACTTTTATAGCGCGCTTATTTAGTGTCATAAATCTTCGTATTAACTGTAAATGCTTTGATTTTTTAAAGACTCTTAAAATGACTTACAATTTAGAATAGAGGGAGTGATGATTATTATTAATTATTGGACGCATGAACGGAGAAATTTCCACGGATAGTCAACATGAACTGACTGATCTCCACCTCCAGGACAACACCCACATGGCCAAATGCGGATGCAACTAGCAGGCCAAAATAGAAACATGCGTATGCGCTTTGTTTCCGAGGACAACAGTGCACTAGCTCACAGAACAGAGAGAGAGAGCTGTAACAACCCGAAAATTTAAACACCAGAAAAACCAACCATCAAATTTTTTTTTCAAACAAACCCATTTCCTGTGCATGCATGTAGGAAATAAATAATGCAAGTATGCGTGTTTACTTTACAAATGCTTGCACCTCATTTATAAAAATGTTAATCATATCAACCCATGCTGCATATTTGATTTTTATGAGATTTTGGCTTGACTTAATAAAATCATAGTGTACATAATACAAATACCTTTATATATATATATATATATATATATATATATATATATATATATATATATATATATATATATATATATATATATATATATATATGGAAATGGGAAACAAGAATAGGAAAGGGAAATAGAAGAAGAGGAAAACCCAAACACAGCTGCGGCCCAAGCCAGCCTGCCACTTTGGCCCAGCCCGACCGAGCCGTTTCCCTCTTCGCCCGCGCGCTCACGCCGTCCTCGCAGCTGGGCCGGCCCAACCTCGCGCGCGCGTTGTCGCCACGGCCGGATGTGCATGCACCCCGCGCCCAAGCCACAGCCACTGACCAACCGGGCCCGCCTGTCATCGCCTCGCCATCGCACTGTGTTTCTTCCCCACACGAACTCGCCATGGCCGACAGGGTCATGCCCCACGCCGCTCCCTGCTTGTCCCCCGCTTGTCCCCCGCCTTAGCCGCCAAGTAACCACCACGGCCGCAGCCGCAACCCTAGCCCCGAGCGCCCACAGCCCTTCGATTGGCCGAAGGGATCATGGCCGTTCGCCATGGGAGCACACCGCGTTCACCTATATAAGAAGGGACCGAGCACGAACCCTAGAGCCGTTCCACACCCTGCCGCCGCTGCGGCCTAACCACACCAACTTCATCGCACAACCAAGAGAGGGAGGGAGGAGACCGCCGGTGTGCCACCGCCGCGGAGCATGCCGGAGTCGGAGGTGAAGCCACGAGCCACTGGCGAGGAGCTGCACTGGCATTGCGAACAATCTGCACGGCCTCGACTCTACACTGCTCTACTATCCTCTCTTCGTCGCCACCACGGTGAGCCGCCCCGTGCCCCTTGACCAACCTCGCACGTGCGCACTGCCATGGCGTCTCGCCCGTGGGACGCGCAGGCATGAGCCACTACCGGCTCTGGACACGCTTGCACGCACTGCACACGGCCAGCCTATCTGAGCCAAACAGTCCCGCAGTGACGAGAGCATGCCGGCGCGGCTGGACCGCCGCGCGCCGCACCATAAGAGCATCCGCAACAGCCCCGCATCGCGTTCCATCTACCTGGAAGAGCTGTGAGAGGACCCTAACCTATTGAATCGACCTTGTGACCCTCTCGGACACCAGGAACAAGCTAGTTTCCGTTGAGCCAAGTCCTCATGACCTCGGAACACAGCATGACGTGTTCACGAGGGAACGCGCTCACCATTGACACTCTGCACCACGGCGAGGGTCTGTTCCGGGCGCTTTTGACCACTTTGCACGATGGCGAAGGGCCGTGTAGCCCCACCGTGATTCCATGAGCCCAATCGAGGTGACGGAATAGCCCCAGAACCACTACACCTGCCAAGTGCGCCTTCACCGAAAGATCGCCGGAGCTCTGTCGCGGGCACCGCCGCGGCACGAGTTTCGCCATAGTTGTAGGTAATGACCACGGAATCCAACGAGTCCCACCACTTGGACCTTGCCCAAACACACGAATAGAAGTCCTCTGGATGCCTCGGCTTGGCCTCGCCGTCACGGGGGTCGGTTGCGTTGCGCCGCCATCGCAACTTCTCCGATGGATTCCGTTCACCAAAAGCACAGTCTGACCACCTGACGAGCCTCTGGCAACCTGTTCGGCTTAGACACAAGGAAGATGGGGACCAAAGCCACCGCACATGCACTGACCGCGAGTTCCGTGCCTCACCGGAGTGCCGCCGCTTGAGCCTTGCCGAAGGGAGGGCGTCACCGTGACTCTTGACCATCGCCATAGGGTCGTAGGCCTCTCTGACGAAGCCAATCGAGGGTATCCGCACTGAATTGCACAAAAACAGAGCCACCACCACCTCGTCGTCGTCCGCCGCTGCTAGTTCCAAGGCCACCGTTGTGACGAGCTCACCTGGGCTGCCCTACCTAATGAAACGGTAATCTAGCCAGAGCTTGGACCACCCGCCGGAGGTTATCGACCCTTGAGGGGAGCTCGTAGATCATCACAGCACCGATTCCGCACGAGCTCGCCGGCGGTGAAGTGCTCCGCCGTTCGGGTTCGAAAAGAGAAGGGGGAAAAAGGAGTAAGGCATGGTACACCTGGTTCACGAGGACCGTGTCTCTGTGCTAAGTCCCGCACTCACGACCCACCATACACCGCGCCTATGGGCTAATGACCCACGCGGCAGAAGGAGGATAGGATCAATCCACCATGAGCTGAAGACCAAGAGGGGGTGACTGGACATGGTTCACCATGGACCCTCTCTGTTGACCACCATGCGCCACACGCTGGTCCACAATGGACCACAGGCCATGCACCGAGCCACGCTGCGGGCCGAGAGAAGCCATGTGGCACACCCGCGTGCCGACACGTGTCCGGGCCCTGGCCTAGCCCGGCCCAATCCGGCCCATGACCTGGCCCATTGGGGGCCCATATGATGACGTCAAGCAGCCACTCATGCCGCCATCTGCGCACCATTGCTGGACCCGCACGCCACGCGGACCTACTAGAAGCTGACAGATGTCATCCCATGGATAATTGGCCATTTTTCTTTTTTCAGAAAATCGATTAAACTTCAGAAATTTGTAACTTATTCATACGATGTCCAAAAATTGCGCATAATATATCAAAATTCTCAGGAAAATGAGCTCTACAACCTGAGCTTATGTTTGAGTGCATTTGAATCTTCTATTTTTGCTGGATTTTTCTGAATGATCTATAGGAGTCGCTAACGCGACTATTTCGGTTTTGTTTTCAGAGTCAGAGGAGGATCATCCTGAAGAAGGAGACCACGAGTATCTCCAGGAACTAGGAGACGACTACGAAGGTGCCACGTCCCATCATTTCCTGTAGCTCCTATTACGCATTGCAAATATCGTATTTGCTACTTGCTTTATAATCATATGCTGATACTGCCTAGGATGCATGATAGAATTATTTTTACCCTTTTGCTTGTTGAAACTCTCACCCTGCTACTGCTGTTAGGATAGATGCTCGCTGTTATATTTTCTCTTCCACTACTTTGCTATTTATTATGATATGCCATGTGGTGGAATTGTGAACAGTTTATATGAACCTAGACTTAACCACTGGGAGAGCGTGCTGTGTGCGTCTTGGGTGCGTGGTGAGGGTTGAGTCGACCAAGTGGGCTATGTACGACGAGCTGAGAAGGCAGGTCTTACCGGGGTGCAACCTGGGCATCCCCACGAGAGATACCTGTGGTGGGTAATGGTGTATAAGGTGATTCTGGGATGGATGACCTGTGTGGTTTGAAATAGAATGGAGGTACTGTGATGGCACGGAGAGAGTATCCCCTGAGATGGTGAAAGTCTGCTTGGTCAATTAGTCACACTTTCTAGTGATCGGGTACTTCGGGAATCCTTTACTACTCACTCGTCTTTGATGGGCGGGGAACGACTGCACTACTTGGTGTTGACGGTAGTTATTGTGTGATTTTACCCGTCAACCAATCATGAAAAAAGATATAAATGAGAGCCAACACCTAGAATAGGGTTTAAACTGACAGAATTCCACTAGTTTTGGTGAATCTATGTTTTTCAGGGACTATATAGAAAAAACAAAAGAGGACCCACTCCGCAGAGAAAAATACCGAATTACGCCGCGGCAGGTGATCAAGAATATTCTAGAGAACACCAGAGGCACGCCTGCCAAGGGAGGTCCCACATGTCAGCCAGGGGGATCGGCCGATCCCACTGACAGGTCGGTCGATCCCACCCAGACTCCTTTTCGTCTGCGTTTCGACGTGGCCCCACATCCTAAAATTTCATGCAATCTCCACCGCCTGTCGAAGTCGGTTTGATCCAAAGGCTACGGTTCGTCCCACCGACCTATATAAGGACCCTTCATATTGATCTAGAGAGAAATCAATCCAGAGTTTCAGAATTCCACCGACATATCTCAAATAGAGTAGAAACACTAAGACAGGATTTAGAGCCAAGCATCAAGTAGAAGATTAGCCTTGTAGTCTCTCTAGATTAGGGCTATTTTGTTTTAGAAGTAGTGTGGTAGTAGAGCTGGAGATAGTTGGAGGAGTTGCCAGGCCTGTCGGTGACTGCTCTACGACTACCCACTGGATTCAAGTCCTTCTTTGGACTTGTTTCTGAAGATTTCTTCAGAGTTCAACTTCTAATCCAAGTAAGTAATGTTGCTATTATTATTCTTGAGGTCTACGATTCTTTTAAGTGCTTTAGTCTTGATAGCTCCTTGATTGAAGTAGTTATTTGTAGTTTAAGCGTGGTGCTTAGATTATATTTACTCGTAAATGCCCTATACTGTCTGGATCGGTGGTAGATCGCGAGGGTGACCTACCCTTGTTGAGTCTTACACATGTCCACCTCCCGTCAGTAAGACCGTACGATTCTATTACTAAGGAATTTACCCTTTGTTGGTGTATTCCTATAGTAATTCCCCTTGAGAACAATCATATCATATCTTGTGAGGATTAGAACTAGAAGCCTTAGCAATCTCCTATATCACCTATTTTCTCCGTCCTTGATAGCAGCTCAGGGGTTAAGTCTAGATTCTAGTCATCCCATTTTTCCTGTGGTAAAATTAAATAATGATAGCTGGAATACTCCCGGGTGAAATGGTACATCGGTATCTGTCCGCTTGCAAATAATCCTAGTGTTTATTTGTTTGAGTTATCTTATACCAACAAGCATTTCTGGCGCCGTTGCCGGAGAAAACGGTTGAAACATCTAGAGTCTATCTTAAGCTTGTATTCAGACTTTTACCTTTATTATCTCCTTATTTTGTTTTCATCCTTATGGATGCCATTGAAACCACCCCCATCTATAAATATGTTGCATCCACGAGCATAAGCCATAGGCTTAGGCAATCCTTAAAGCCTATCCAACCTCCTACCTATGAGCTACGCCCATGTTTAATAGAGATGGTCCAAAGCCAATCCTTTTCAGGAGAGGAAGATGATAATCCTCATCTTCACCTACGAGAGTTCGATCAAACTTGTGACTGCCTCCATATATAGGGCATGTCCAATGAAACACTAAGGTGGAAGCTTTTCCCTTTCCCTTTGAGAGGGAGAGCTAAAACCTGGTATGACCGAACCGTAGAGAAAGAAGGAGGAGATTGGGAAAAACTTCGTTCAGACTTTTGTCTCGAATTCTACCTCCTTTCTAAAATTGTCAACCTCAGAACCAAGATCCTATCTTTCAAACAGAAAGATAATGAATCTTTGGCCACATCCTGGGAGCGTTTTAATGAACTCATAAAATCTGGACCAGATCTATCCAGTTCCAGACCCGATTTTTATTCAACACTTTTTTGTGGGTCTGAGAAGAAAATCCAAGAAGCATCTCGACTACTCTGTGGGAGGATCTTTTGCACATGTTCAGATTCTGAAGCACGAAAGATCCTGGACAATATCCTAGATAACCAACCCGAGGAGAAGTTAGAAGAAGAGCTTAGGGTAGCTGAACCTGAACCTTTACCATCAACATCCCAATCCTCAGCTATCCCGATTTTCAACCCTATGGAAAAGGAGGATAACTCCGCTTTCGGACCTTATACTAGATATAGAAGATGATCTTTTCTTCCAATTTTGGAAACACCTCTCACTTCCATATGATTAAGAAGCCTCAGGAGTCCAAGAAACCATCTTTAGAACCTCTAGAGCCTCCTGAAATAGCCTTCTATAGAAAGACCACAAGAGAGCTTATAGCCATAATCTGCAATGATTGGCTAGAAGAATCAGAGGTTTCCTCTGATGTGATCCGACTGGATTCACCTTCTGTCTTAATTAAATGCCAAATCCATAGAGGCCCTTTTGAAGCTTTCTACAATCCAGTTGTAGGGTGTTAATATCATGTCTGCATCATTTGCTCAAGATTTATCATTAGACATGCCACTAACCCCAACAACAAAGCTCTTGAAAAGTCCTTCCGGGCACATTATTCCAAGTTTGGGCATTTTATATGTGCTCCCTATCTGAGTAAACGACACCATGCTCCATCTTAGTTTTATATCTTTGATGTCATGGAGTTTGACCTGTTGATAGGCCAACCTATTGGAAGACTTATTCAAGAAGGACAAACAGGGACAATTCATGTTCAACTAGGACCAAACTTTAGATTCTCTTTGTCCATTACCCGATCGTTAAATGCTAAGACTGAGCCATGTTCTGAGCCTGATCCAATTAGTGAGATCACTGTGGCGGCCCAAGATTTTCTGAGAGAATCCCATCTTGAAGAAGATGAGGAGTTCTTCATCGAGGAAGAAGCTGAAAACCCAAAACCTTTACCTCTTGATGAATTTCCTAGTGCCACCTAAACCTCCTATTGAGCTCAAGCTATTACCAGCCGGTCTTAGATATGCTTTCCTAGATGGAGATATGCAATCTCCAGTGATCATAAGTGATAAACTCTCCCAAGTAGAGACCATTCGCTTGATCACTGTCTTGGAAAAGCATCGATCAACTTTTTGGCTATTCACTCCAAGATCTAAAAGGAATTAGTCATATTCTTTGCACCCATCGTATTCTAACTGATCCTAAAATCATACCATCTAGAGAGCCCCAGCGTAGGCTCAACAATGCGATGAGAGAGGTTGTAAAGAAAGAGGTCTTGAAGCTATTGCATGCCGGTGTAACACCCGGCCCAATCTGGAATTTGGCCCATAGTGGCCCTTGTGCAAGTAATGACTTGTGGTGGGGGGTTTAGTCTCACCTTGGTTGTTAAAGGTGGGTTAGAACAACATATAAGGTTTCTAGAGTCTATCCCACCATCCCCGGGTTAATCCTTTTAAGCGAAGCGAGGACGAAAGCTTAAGTGGGATGGTGGTAGGTGTGGTTTGCTCAGCGTGCAGAGTAGATCTGAGCCGTTTGGACTCTGGGGCGTTACAGCCGGGATTACCTATCCTGTGCCGCATAGTGAGTGGGTAAACCCAGTCCAAGTTGTGCCTAAAAAGGGAGGCATGACAGTTGTCAAGAATGACAAGAATGAGTTAATCCCCCAGAGAACCGTCACTGGATGGCGGAAGTGTATAGATTACAGAAAACTCAACAAGGCGACAAGGAAAGATCACTTCCCTTTGCCCTTCATCGATGAGATGTTAGAGCGATTGGTAAACCACTCTTTCTTTTACTTCCTTGATGGATATTCTGGATATCATCAAATTCCTATCCACTCTGATGATCAGAGTAAGACCACCTTTACCTGTCCTCACGGAACCTATGCCTATCGTAGGATGTCCTTTGGATTGTGTAATGCACCAGCTTCTTTTCAAAGATGCATGATGTCTACTTTTTCTGATATGATTGAAGAAATCATGGAAGTTTTCATGGATGACTTTTCTGTTTATGAAAAAACTTTTGATGATTGTCTTGAAAATTTAGATAGGGTTTTGCAAAGATGTGAAGAAAAGCACCTAGTCCTTAATTGGGAACAATGTCATTTTATGGTTAGAGAAGGAATAGTATTAGGACACCCAGTGTCTGAAAGAGGGATAGAGGTAGATAGAGCTAAAATTGAAGTAATTGAGCAACTACCTCCTTCTATTAATGTTAAAGGGATTAGAAGTTTTCTTGGTCACGCTGGCTTTTATAGACGCTTTATTCAAAACTTTCCACATATTGCTAGGCCTCTTACAAACTTGCTAGCCAAGGATGCTCCTACGTCAACAACGGGTTTCGCCAACATCAACAACCAAGTAATAATGGGTGAAACAACCATAACCACCCACAAGGCAATTCTTCTAATCTCAATTCAAATTTCAAATTGAATTTCAATCAAGCTTCCTCGAGAGATTTTGTTTTAAGGCAAGCTAAGTTTGATGCAGATCTTGCTAGAAAGCTTTCCTTTAATGATAAAACGTTTGAATCTATAAATGCTAAACTTAAAACTCTATCTTCTTTTGTTAAACATCAGCTGAGTTTTAATAAAATGATAGAAAAATAGTTTGCTCAAATTGCTGCTTCTATTCCTGTCAACAATACGGGAAAAATCTCGGGGCAACCCGAGAATTCTCCCATGTTTGTTCATGCAGCTGCGGAGCAATGAAGAGGGGGAAGTCTTGCCAGCAGACTATAAATGTTGAGCCCTTGCCGAAGGTCATCGGTAGTTATCTTTCAAAAAAGAGAAAAAAAGGAGAAAGAGAAAAGAAAAGGACTCTAATCCTTTACACCTTTGCTACCAATAAGGCCAAGGTCCATATACACAAGTTGTGTGTGTGATCTGGCCTGATGGTTCAGTTGAGTTGGAGCCTGTACGTCGACGCCACCGGTGCAGCATCTTGAAAGAAATCCACATATGCTGCCGATAAGAACACTTTGGTATGCAAAAGGTAATAAATATTCACCAACCCCTTCGCTCATACTTGTCTTCTTATGATCATTCAAATTCATGCTTCCCTGTTTATGTTATATGCTCTTGTTTGGATGTATTCTCGCGAGTAACATCCATAGGCTGTTTTCAATTTAAGCATGGTGCTTAGGTTGAAATAGTCTTCTTTAATCATGTTTTGACATGGTGTTGAAATTTGATTAATGAACTTTGAGTTGTTTTCATAAACAATGGCAGTAATCTGATATGGGGATAAGTCTTGGCTTGGTTTTCGTTGCATCTTTTATATCAGCCTTGTTTGAGGTCTAATAAAAGTTGGTTGAACAAGTTCCTAATAAAATAAAAATAACTAAATAATAAAATTTTGTTTCCTTGATCTTTTAGCCAATAAGACCCTTGCCTGTTGTGGTTCCTCTTATTTTGTTTTCCTTGTTATAATAAAAGCAGGTACAAAAAAATAAGTGTGGGGGAGATCTCTCAAGCATAACTACAACAAATTCGAGATCTCCCTAACACATTGCACAAACATCGGGCAACCCATCAAACAAAAGCATGAGACAAACAACTTCCATTAGTTCCTTCATCTTCAACGATGGTTTGTGCAACTCTACCATCGCTCTTTTCAAAGTTTTGAAATTTAACTTTGAACACTTTTGAAAAGACAAAACTTTTGATGCTCCATCTCCATGGCATCCTGTGATTAAAGTTTGCATGCTCTTTATTCCTTGCCAATATTCCTATTACTTGTGAACACTTATCATAGGGACCCTATTTTATCTAAGTGATTGACGAATGAGATATAGTAGGATGACATGACGCCTGCTCATTTCTTGCAAAGAACATGGGATTTATTTTTACAAAACAAAAATCAATATAGCATGTTCCTTGAATGATTGCAAATACCCACCAAGGCCATACATGATCTTTCATGACAAAACCTTCCACATATGCATCTTACTTTGTGTTGAGTTTGGTCAAGTTTTGTGACCCCTGTTGAAAGAAATTTCATGCACCCAAGATCAGATTTCACGCACCCACAAATAAGGTTGCCAACTCTTACACTAAGAGTTGCGCACAATATTCATGCATCCACCAAATAATTGCACTACTTCTACCTTGGGAGTAGGCGCAAAATATACCTTCCACTTTGATCCACCCAAAATATTCTACTCCTACACTGGGGGTGAACCAAAAATATACTTATTAGGTCCCATCCAAATAAATGCTCTGAATCTTTGTTCACATCTCCCTTAAAGTTTTTGTTGCAAATAAAAGCATGAGGCTATCTTCCAAAAGGTAAAAAAAGGGTGGAGAAGAAAAAAATGAAAAAAAGAAGAAGAAAAAAAAGTGGAGAAGAAAAGAAGAAGAAGAAGAGAAATATATACATAAATATATATATAAAATGAAGAGAGAGAATAAGGATAACTCATGCCCTCATAAAAGATTTTTGTAAGTCCTGATAAGGAGGGAGATGTGTTTCAAAGAGCATAGTGGGATTAGGTTATACACCAATAATACCCACCATGTTCTTTCCACGTACATGCACATTCTGATCTAAGAGTATGACGCTTCCCTCCGGTGCGGTCCAGGGTTTGACTTGACAATACATGCAAGGTAAGTGTACCTTAGTATTTTCCTCCCTACCTAAAGCTCCAGATAAACTTTTTAGAGGCAGGGTGATCTAGTGAAGGCAATCCCTATATAAGCCTTGGTGAGGAACCACATACAAAGAAGTGGCTTGAGAGAATCATTCAAGGAACAAGTGCTATCTTTTTGTTTTCAAAACTTCCCAAAAACCCAAGTTTCTGAGCAGGGATACGAGTAAGAAGATTTGAATTCAGGCTATTCCATTTTTCAATTACCCAAGATGATTTGGTAGACACTTTGAAGTTCACAGGTTTAGGTGAAGCTTGGAATAACTTGTACGCAGATTTCAAATCAAGGAGATAAACCCGCTTAGTCCTTCAAACCTTTACTCGAGGACGAGCAAAGGACTAAGTGTTGGGGAGTTGTTGGCGATCCTTAAAGCCTATTTCTTACCGCCAATATGTTACTAAAATAAATAGTAGGTAGGGCTTTAAACTAACATTTCCACAAGTTTTGGTGTGTACTTGGCTTGCAGGTGTGACATGTGGAAATGCACAAAAACCATAAAGAAAGCGCACATCCAGGAAACGTATTCAGAGAAGGCGCAATCCAAGAAAATAAGAAAGCCCACCTCAAACACTAAACTGGATCCATCCGTTACCGCGGGGGAGGTCCAGGACCAGGGAGCAACCGACCACCCGAAGGCGGTGGCTAGCGGGCCCAGCCAGGGGACCGATCGCCCCCGGGTGCGGCCGCCCCCTGGTGGGGCCTCCCGAGCCCAGTCTTTGGAGGCGGTGCTCTAGGCGGTTTCACCTCCTTCCAAACTTAGAGATGCCAAACCGCTCTACTCTAGCTATAAATAGATGGTGCTCCTTCATCATGCAACAACTGAAAAAGAACTCCTGGCTGTTGTTTTTGCTATAGATAAGTGTAGATCTTACTTAGTTGGAGCTAATGTGATTGTTTACACTGATCATGCTGCTTTAAAATACTGGCTCACTAAGAAAGATGCTTGTTGGCATTTCTTAATGTCGTTACAAAAGATAGACTAAAAGTCTATCCCCGGCAACGGCGTCAGAAATGCTTGTTGGCGTTTCTTAGCATCACTACTAAAGATAGACTGTAAATCCGTCCTTAATAATAATACTAGAAACATAAGTTGACATTCCCAACCACCATTACTTCAGAAAGGTAACCCTTGGCCCTTAATGGTGCCGGCCTAGGTAATGCAGTCTGGTAATAGCAGTTAGAAGTGCCGGATTGGCCTTCCTAACCGTCATTACTTACGATATGCAAAACTGTGACACGGCGCCGTAGGGTGCACAAGAATTACAATCCTTAAGTAATGGTAGTTAGGTACGCCAATCGATAGCTCAGTAAGAAAATAAGATTACTCTGCAAGCGCACAGAACTATCATTATAGCATTTCAACCCATGAGTATTCAAGGGTGTCGTATTTATAATTTCCCGTAGGAGGGCAATATGCATCAAGCGTGGTGTAAACATGATCACTTATTGAGTGCAATGGTAGGCATAGAGTAAACAGGAATAAAACATGATTTCAAAATAGTGGACACACATCTGGGTCAACCTCAAGGATAAAAAAAGGAAAAATAAAGAATAAAAGAATATAACTAACTGAGCAGGCATTGGTCATATATAATTATGTAAAGAACTGCTAGCAAGACATCTAATTAGTAAGTCTAGTATCAGGACTAAGTTTGGGGTGATAGGGAGATCCCCGCAGCTGGTCTGTCAGCCGATAGAGACTTTACGAACTCCTACTTCAATATCCGAATGTGGGGGAGTGCTAGGGATGGACAAGGCTGTCACCACCTGCCCACCTACCCCTCTGCCCGTGGGATACCGACATATTCGCCGATCTCCGCATACCTGAGCACCATGCTCATGTACTTGGAAACAACTCCTAACCTCCGCGGACCACAACCCTTCGGATTGACAGGCTAGGTTAAGAGCAACCAAGAAGGCACGACGAACCATCACCTCATTCCTAGTTCTTTCTCTATTCATACTAATTCGATGAACAATGAAGAACGATGATGAACAAGTCAAGAACATGGCACATAAACTATATTCTAGTCTATATATTATGCTCATAACAAGATCATAACTTTGCTCTAGTTCATATGCTTGATCATATAAATAAGATAAGAACTTACTCATGGAAGAAGACCGAATTGTATTCATACCAAGATGATCCTATTCTTCCAAGGAGACAAGCTCTCCTTGATAGCTCTTGCCTTGCTCACAAACTACTAGTACTACTCTAAAGATACAAGTGAGAGATGTGAGGTAGATGACTCCAAAATGATGTGTGTTGAATGTTGAAGGAGCACCATCTATTTATAGCTAGATTACGGCGGTTTGGTGTCTCTAAGTTTGGAAGGAGGTGAAACCACGCTTGGGAAACCGCCTAGAGCACCGCCTCCGAAGACTGGGCCCGGGAGGCCTCACCAGGGGGGCGGCCGCACCTAGGGGCGATCGGTCCCCTGAGTGGGCCCGCTGGCCACCGCCTTCTGGTGGTTGGTTTCTCTGTGGGCCTGGGCCTCTCCTGTGGTTACGATCAGGCCCAGATATGCATCGAAGGAGGGCTTCTTCATTATTCTTGTTTAAGCATTTGTTGAATACGTCTTTGGCTTTTGCACTTTCTCCATGATGTTTGTGCATTTCCACTTGTTACACCATTAAACCTGCAAAACATGAATACTAGGGGTACAAGTGGAACTTGTTAGTAGTAAAGGCATATGTGCTAGAATATGATTGTCTTTCTTCTTTTTAGTCTAAGTTGGCAGCATAGAAATGATTCATAAGGACTGCCAACAAGACCCCCAAGCTTAACCTTTGCTCATCCCGAGCAAATAGCTAAGTATGGTTGTTGATCAGGAATTGCTACGATGCTGATATAATTCAGAAGTGCCATGCCTATAACAAAGTATTCATTCGTAATTTAAATAGGTTGGCATTCTATCCACTCTTTTACTTGATTTCTCATGGGGCCTGTAGTTGCTCCAATTTCTTGAGCGGTTGTAAGACAGAATGGTTATAACTGATTCACTAATCATTCATTCTTTGATAGACCTTCTATCCGGAGGTTTTATGAATTTTTGTAAGATAAAACAAGTTCCTCAAATGATTCTCTTAATCGCTCAATGTGTATGATTACCTCACCAAAGGCATTGTAGTGTTGCCTTAAAATCGTACCATTAAGGCTGAGAGTGGAGTTTTTAGGTAGGTATGTGGGCATACTTACATCACCTATGTTGTTGAGTCAAAGACCGGACCATAAGGAGATACAAGTCATACACTTTGATTGAGATGTGCAAGTGTGTGGAATATAAGTATGGTGGAAACCTATCTCTAATTAATTTTTTTTTGCACTCCATGCATCATGACTCTCTTTTATTGGATGGAACAAAGTCTTTTGGAGAGATATGGGCTATAGAAAGATTATCCTCTTTTTTTGAACGGGTATTTGGATTTTCTTTCCCGTTTGTTTTCTCATGCCGCTTGGCTTTCTTTTTTTTTACATAGCCCATATTTTTTTATTGACGTATGGGAACTTATGAATGGAGAGATGTCATGATGGCGAATGCAAGGAGTGAAAATTTTGCGTGACTCTCATTGTGAGGGTCGGTCATTTTTATTTGGTAAAAATAGAGGGCGCAACTCTCAGGGTAAGAGTTGGCGTATTATTTTTTTTTGTGGATGGAAGGGTGCATGTTGTGCGTAACTCTCAGGGTGAGAGTCGGCTTTATTTGGTGGGTGTACATGAATCTCAATCATGGGTGCATGACTATAATCTCACTAGGTCTCAGTTTTTTGACTCGACTCAAAGTTCCGTAAGCAGCATATGACTAAGGTTTTGCAAAAGTAGAGCATATCATATGGTCTTGGTAGGTATTTTATAATCATTGGGAAACTTTTGATTTTTGAATTTTTGAAAAGAAAACTCCGGATGTCAAGTTTCTCTTAGAACAAAGTCATAGCAAAGTCTATTTGTACTATCTCATATCTTGCAACAACTTAGAAAAGGATCTTGCAATTGCAACCCACAAGATTTCAAATTCTCAGAATGAGACATTTTTAGCCAACAAACTTAAATCTTGAGGAATACTAAGTTATAACTTTAGGCACAAACGAATTATAGACAGAGCAACTATTCATCATTTCAACAGAAGAGAAACTAACACATATTAGCACATATGGGAGTAGAATATTTTATTTTATTTATTATTATTATATTTTTTAATTTTTAATAAGGAAATAAAATTTCAAAATTTAAAAGTGCGAGAAATAAAGTGCAAGAAATTTAAAGATACATGTTACCTCTGTGGGGTCTCCTCCCCCAAGCTAGTTCAAGGCCTAGGTCCCGGGAACTGTCCCATAGACCGAAGGTAGGCCATCTGTGCCTCGTGCCGTCGCCGGTTCGCATCTTCGAGGTCCACGAAGTGCTGCTGGTACTGCTCATGCCATTGAGTGGCAGTTTGGATGTGAGCGTTGAGCGTTCCTTGGATCTGCCTGTTTTGCAGCTCTAGTCCTCCCATGCGTGTGTTGAGAATCTCTAGTGTGACCGGCTGTGGGTGAAGTAGAGGTGGCATGCCTTCAGAATCTGAGGAATGCACATGCTCTTGCTGCCTTGATCCTCCTGCCTCGTGTGAGTGTTGCCACCCTGACCCTCCAGCCCCGTGAGGGTGAGGAATGTGTCCCATACCATATCCATACCTAGGGGTGAACCCGGGTGTAGACATGACAGGGGACCATTGTTGGCGGTCCTTAAAGCCTATTTCTTACCGCCAATATGTTACTAAAATAAATAGTAGGTAGGGATTTAAACTAACATTTCCACAAGTTTTGGTGTGTACTTGACTTGCAGGTGTGACATGTGGAAATGCACAAAAACCATAAAGAAAGCGCACATCCAGGAAACGTATACAGAGAAGGCGCAATCCAAGAAAATAAGAAAGCTCACCTCAAACACTAAACAGGATCCATCCGTAACCGCGGGGGAGGTCCAGGCCCAAGGAGCAACCGTCCACCCGAATACGGTGGCCAGCGGACCCAGCCAGGGGACCGACCGCCCCCGGGTGCGGCCGCCCCCCTGGTGGTGCCTCCCGGGCCCAGTCTTCAGAGGCGGTGCTCTAGACGGTTTGCCAAGGGCGGTTTCACCTCCTTCCAAACTTAGAGACGCCAAACTGCCCTACTCTAGCTATAAATAGATGGTGCTCCTTCATCATTCAACACACACCATCATTTGGAGCCATTTACCTCACCTCTCACTTGTATTATTTAGATTAGTTTTAGTATTAGAGCAAGGCAAGAGCTAGCAAGGAGAGTTTGTATCCTTGGGAGAAGAGGGAACACCTCGGTATGAATACAATGCAGTTCTCTTCCAAGTTTAAGTTCTTATCTTATTTATATAGCAATGCATATGAACTAGAGTATAGTCTTGGTCATGTTATGATCATGATATATGAACTAGCATATAGTTTATGTGTTATGTTCTTGGTATGTTCATCGTTGTTCTTCATCGTTCATCGACTTAGTATGAATAGAGGAAGAACTAGGGATGAGGTGACGGTTCGTCGTGCCATCTCGGTTGCTCCTAGCCTAGCCTGTCACTCTGAAGGGGTGGGGTCCTAGGAGGTTAGGAGTTGTTTCCAAGTACGCGAGCATGGTGCTCGGGTATACGGAGATCGGCGAATATGTCGGTAGCCCATAGGCAGAGGGGTATGTGGGCAGGTGGTGACAGCCCTGTCCATCCCTAGCACTTCCCCACGTTCGGATATTGGGTAGGAGTTCGTAAAGTCTCTATCGGCTGGCAGACCAGCTGCGGGGATCTCCCTGTCATCCCAAACCTAGTCCTGATACTAGACATGCTAGTTAAATGTTTACTAACAGTTCTTTGCATAGTTATATATGACCAATGCCTGCTCAATTAGATATATTCTTGTATTCTTTATTTCTCTTTTATCCTTGAGGTCGGCTCAGATGTGTGTCCACTATCTTTGAACTATGATTTACCCCTGCCTATGCTATGTCTACCTATGCATTCAATAAGTGATCATGTTTATGCCAAAACTAGATGCATTCGTCCTGTCCTCCTACGGGAAATTATAAATACGACACCCCTGAATACTC
Source organism: Eremochloa ophiuroides (assembly GCA_038502445.1). Lineage (NCBI taxonomy): Eukaryota > Viridiplantae > Streptophyta > Magnoliopsida > Poales > Poaceae > Eremochloa > Eremochloa ophiuroides. Next base: position 84,994,656 of record JAHLJS010000003.1, read on the forward strand.
ACGGGTTGAAATGCTACAATGATAGTTCCGTGTGCTTGCGGATTTATCTATACTGAGCTATCATGATTGGCATACCTAAGTACCATTATCTAAGGACTGTAATTCTTGTTGCACCCCAAGGCGTCGTGCTTTAGTTTTGTATATTGTAAGTAATGATGGTTGGGAAGGCCAATCAGGCACTTCTAACTGTTATTACCAGACTGCATTATCTTGGCCGGCGCCGTTAAGGGCCACGGGTTACCTTTCTGAAGTAATGGTGGTTAGGGATGTCAACACACGTTTCTAGTACGTTGCTAGGGATGGACTTTTAGTCTATCTTTAGTAATGACGCTAAGAAACGTCAACAAGCATTTCTGGCGCCGTTGCCGGGAAGGGCAAAAGGAAATAAAAACATCTAGCTTGGCATAAGCATTGGTTGCACAATAAGCAAAAGGTAGCCATAGTTTAGGCAGGCTAACTTCTCTTGTTTTCTTCCTCTTTTTTTATTAGAAAGAAAACAGGATAGTGTATGAGTGGTTTCGACCTGTCGAACAACTTCATCGACAATCCGGAGGCACTCCTAACGAAGAATAGGTCTCGTACCACTCCTTCTTCTGCTACTCCATCGACAGACGAACCATTCACTCCTGCACCATCCGTTACTATCATCATGGCCAAGACACTCCGCGACTACTCCACCCCTACTGTTGCCAACGTGCCCGTTGGGCCCGCTGTCAATATCAGGAATGGAAACTTCGAGCTCCGTACTGGCCTAATCAAGATAGTGCAGGCAAGCCGGTTCTGTGGCTTGCCAAATGAGGACGTAAATGCTCATCTTCAACACTTCCTTAAATTGTGCGACACCATCGTCACCAAAGACGTCGCACCAACTAGCATCAAGCTCCGCCTGTTTCCTTTTTCCCTTGCGGGGAAGGCGAAACAGTGGTTCTACCAAAACAAGGAAGCTGTCAACACGTGGGACAAATATTCCATGGCGTTCCTCGCCAAGTTCATCCCCATGAGCAAAACCATTGCTCTAAGGGGGAGATATCTAACTTCCAGCAAACATCACTCGAGTCCATCCCTCAGGCATGGGAGAGGCTGTAGGACTATGTCCGAGCCTGTCCCCACCATGGAATGGAAGATTGGTTGGTGCTCCAGAACTTTTATGAGGGCCTGACGGCCATGTCAAAAGGGCACCTTGACGCCGCAGCTGGAGGGGCATTCCTCTCCCTCACCATCGAGAATGCCACTGCACTCATCGAAAAGATGGTAGCAAACCAAAGCTGGGGAGAAGGAAGAGAAACACAAGAAGGCATGCATACCATGAAGGAGACGGATTTGCTTGCCGCAAAAATAGACCTCCTAATAAAGAGGCTGGACGACCGTGCCACCGAACCCACCACAGGCACCGTCCAAGCCACGGACTCACGCATGACATGTGAAGTCTGTGGAAATGTTGGTCATTTGGGGAACAGCTGTCTCGAAACCCAGGAAAAAGCGACCTACGTCAACAACGGGTTTTGCCAACATCAACAACCAGGTAATAATGGGTGGAACAACCATAACCACCCACAAGGTAATTCTTCTAATCTCAATTCAAATTTCAAATTGAATTTCAATCAACCTTCCTCGAGAGATTTTGTTTTAAGGCAAGCTAAGTTTGATGCAGATCTTGCTAGAAAGCTTTCCTTTAATGATAAAACGTTTGAATCTATAAATGCTAAACTTAAAACTCTATCTTCTTTTGTTAAACATCAGCTGAGTTTTAATAAAATGATAGAAAAACAGTTTGCTCAAATTGCTGCTTCTATTCCTGTCAACAATACGGGAAAAATCTCGGGGCAACCCGAGAATTCTCCCATGTTTGTTCATGCAGCTGCGGAGCAATGAAGAGGGGGAAGTCTTGCCAACAGACTATAAATGTTGAGCCCTTGCCGAAGGTCATCGGTAGTTATCTTTCAAAAAAAGAGAAAAAAAGGAGAAAGAGAAAAGAAAAGGACTCTACTCCTTTACACCTTTGCTACCAATAAGGCCAAGGTCCATATACACTAGTTGTGTGTGTGATCCGGCCTGATGGTTCAGCTGAGTTGGAGCCTGTACGTCGATGCCACCGGTGCAGCATCTTCAAAGAAATTCACATATGCTGCTGGTAAGAACACTCAGGTATGCAAAAGGTAATAAATGTTCACCAACCCCTTCGCTCATACTTGTCTCCTTATGATCATTCAAATTCATGCTTCCCTGTTTACGTCATATGCTCCTGTTTGGATGTATTCTCGCGAGGAACATCCATAGGCTGTTTTCAAATTAAGTATGGTGCTTAGGTTGAAACAGTCTTCTTTAATCATGTTTTGACACGGTGTTGAAATTTGATTAATGAAACTTGAGTTGTTTTCATAAACAATGGCAGTAATCTGATATGGGGATAAGTCTTGGCTATGTTTTCGTTGCATTTTTTATATCAGCCTTGTTTGAGCTCTAATAAAAGTTGGTTGAACAAGTTCCTAATAAAATAAAAATAAGTAAATAATAAAATTTTGTTTCCTTGATCTTTTAGCCAATAAGACCCTTGCCTGTTGTCGTCCCTCTTGTTTTGTTTTCTTTGTTATAATAAAAGCAGGTACAAAAAAATAATTATGGGGGAGATCTCTCAAGCATAACTATAACAAATTCAACATCTCCCTAACACATTGCACAAACATCGAGCAACTCATCAAACAAAAGGACGAGACAAACAACTTCCATTAGTTCCTTCATCTTCAACGATGGTTTGTGCAACTCTACCCCCGCTCTTTTCAAAGTTTTGAAATTTAACTTTGAACACTTTTGAAAAGACAAAACTTTTGATGCTCCATCTCCATGGCATCCTGTGATTAAAGTTTGCATACTCTTTATTCCTTGCCAATATTCCTATTACTTGTGAACACTTATCATAGGGACCCCATTTTATCTAAGTGATTGACGAATGAGATATAGTAGGATGACATAACGCGTGCTCATTTCTTGCAAAGAACTTGGGATTTATTTTTACAAAACAAAAATCAATATAGCATGTTCCTTGAATGATTGCAAATACCCACCAAGGCCATACATGATCTTTCATGACAAAACCTTCCACATATGCCTCTTACTTTGTGTTGAGTTTGGTCAAGTTTTGTGACCCCTGTTGAGAGAAATTTCATGCTCTCAAGATCAGAGTTCACGCACCCACAAATAAAGTTGCCAACTCTTACACTGAGAGTTGTGCACAACATTCATTCATCCATTCACCAAATAATTGCACTACTCCTACCCTGGGAGTAGGCGCAAAATATACCTTCCACTTTGATCCACCCAAAATGTTCTACTCCTACACTGGGGGTGAACCAAAAATATACTTATTAGGTTCCATCCAAATAAATGCTCTGAATCTTTGTTCACATCTCCCTTAAAGTTTTTGTTGCAAATAAAAGCATGAGGCTATTTTCCAAAAGGTGAAAAAAAGAGAAAAAAAGTGGAGAAAAAAAAAGAAGAAGAGAAATATATATATATATATAAAGAAGAGAAAGAATAAGGATAGCTCATGCCATCATAAAGATTTTTTCTAAGTCCTAATAAGGAGGGAGATGTGTTTCAAAGAGCATAGTGGAATTAGGTTAGACACCAATAATACCCACCATATTCTTTCCACACACATACACATTCTGATCTAAGAGTATGACGCTTCCCTCCGGTGCGGTCCAGCGTTTGACTTGACAATACATGCAAGGTAAGTGTGCCTTAATATTTTCCTCCCTACCTAAAGCTCCAGATAAACTTTTTAGAGGTAGGGTAATCAAGTGAAGGCAATCCCTATATAAGCCTTGGTGAGGAACCACATACAAATAAGTGACTTGAGAGAATCATTCAAGGAACAAGTGCTATCTTTTTGTTTTCAAAACTTCACAAAAACCCAAATTTCTGAGCAGGGATACGAGTAAGAAGATTTGAATTCAGGCTATTCCATTTTTTAATTACCCAAGATGACTTGGTAGACACTTGGAAGTTCACAGGTTTAGTGAAGCTTGGAATAACTTGTATGTAGATTTCAAATCAAGGAGATAAACCCGCTTAGTCCTTCAAACCTTTACTCAAGGACGAGCAAAGGACTAAGTGTGGGCGAGTTGTTGGTGGTCCTTAGCAACATAAATATAACATCATTTTAATACTAAAATAAATAGAGAATAGGGCATTATCTAATCTTTCCATGAGTTTTGTTGTGTACCTAACTTACAGGGATAGCACGTGGAAATGCATGGAAATATCAAGGAAAGCGCACTTCCAGGAAGCGTATTCAAAGAAGGCGCAAACTAAGAAAATGAGAAAGCCCAAATTAGACAATAAACCAAATCCATTCGCAACCACGGGGGAGGCCTAGGCCCACAGAGGAACTGACCACTCGAAGACGGTGGCCAGATGGCACTCCCCAGGGATCAACCACCCCCGGGGGCGGCCGCCCCCTGGTGCTTCCTCCCGGTCCCATCCTCCTCGGGCGGTTCTCATGGCGGTTTGGCAAAGGCGGTTTCACCTCCTTCCATACTTAGAATGCCCAAACCACCCTAGTTGGACTATAAAAGAGAGGGAGAGCTCTCTTCCAACACACACCATCATTTGGAGCCATTTACCTCACCTCTCACTTGTATTCTTTAGATTAGTTTTAGTATTAGAGCAAGGCAAGAGCTAGAAAGAAGAATTTGTATCCTTGGGAGAAGAAGGAACACCTTGGTATGAATACAATGCAGTTCTCTTCCAAGTTCAAGTTCTTATCTTATTTATATAGCAATGCATATGAACTAGAGTATAGTCTTGGACATGTTATGATCATGATATATGAACTAGCTATAGTTTATGTGTTATGTTCTCAATATGTTCATCGTTGTTCTTCATCGTTCATCGACTTAGTTTGAATAGAGGAAGAACTAGGGATGAGGTGACGGTTCGTCGTGCCTTCTCAGTTGCTCTTAGCCTAGCCTGTCACTCCGAAGGGGTGGGGTCCTAGGGGGTTAGGAGTTGTTTCCAAGTACGCGAGCATGGTGCTCGGGTATGCGGAGATCGGCGAATATGCCGGTATCCCACGGGCAGAGGGGTAGGTGGGCAGGTGGTGACAGCCCTGTCCATCCCTAGCACTTCCCCACGTTCGGATATTGGGTAGGAGTTCGTAAAGTCTCTATCGGCTGGCAGACCAGCTGCGGAGATCTCCCTGTCATCCTAGACCTAGTCCCGATACTAGACATGCTAGTTAGATGTTTACTAACAGTTCTTTGCATAGTTATATATGACCAATGCCTGCTCAATTAGATATATTCTTTTATTCTTTATTTCTCTTTTATCCTTGAGGTCGGCTCAGATGTGTGTCCACTATCTTTGAACTATGATTTACCCATGCCTATGCTATGTCTACCTATGCATTCAATAAGTGATCATGTTTATGCCAAAACTAGATGCATTCGTCCTGTCCTCCTACGGGAAATTATAAATACGACACCCCTGAATACTCACGGGTTGAAATGCTACAATGATAGTTCCGTGCGCTTGCGGATTTATCTATACGGAGCTATCATGATTGGCATACCTAAGTACCATTACTTAAGAATTGTAATTCTTGTGCACCCCACGGCGCCGTGTCACAGTTTTGCATATCGTAAGTAATAACGGTTAGGAAGGCCAATCCGGCACTTCTAACTGTTATTACCAGACTGCATTACCTAGGCCGGCACCATTAAGGGCCAAGCTTTCTGAGGTAATAGTGGTTGGGAATGTCAACATACGTTTCTAGTATTATTATTAAGGACGGACTTTTAGTCTATCTTTTGTAACGACGTTAGAAATGCCAACAAGCATTTCTGGCGCTGTTGCCAGGGGTAGACTTTTAGTCTATCTTTTGTAACGACGTTAAGAAATGCCAACAAGCATTTCTGGCGCCGTTGCCGGGGATGGACTTTTAGTCTATCTTTTGTAACGACGTTAAGAAATGCCAACAGTTACCACAGCAGAGCTCTAGCAGCAGATGACCGAGACAACATGCAAGATGGATATCATAGAAAATCAGAATAGGCTCCTTACTAGAACTCTGGTCAATACCAACCTAAGGATTGATCTGAAAGAAGGAAAACATAGGGAATTAGAGATCAAGTTTGAGCTCTTCCCTCAGAACAATCCTAGGAGGCACTAGAGTTATGTATCCATTAGGGTACTCTTAGTTCGTTTAGTTCGCTTTTCGATTAGTTCGTTTTAGTTTGCTTAGTTCGTTTTAGTTTGAAAGTCTTGCGTAATAAAAGTGCCCTATTAATAAAGTTAGTTTGAGTCAATGTCATCTCGCTTGGATATATTTATGCTTGTCTCCACTTTGTTGTAAAGGAAAATAGGAAACAAGTGTGGGGAAGGAGCACATAATGGAGATGAACACTGAACACGAAGGTACACCAAAACAGAAGCAACCGACGCACAGATCACACCTGACGAGACAGGGCACGAACGGCCACCAGGAGGGGTTGGCCGACCCCTGCCCTAGGTCACCCGACATACAACAACACCGTCTCGCCGCGAGCTTCGTCCACGGTCAGGTACGCACCTTGAACTCGCTAATTTCTCGTACGCCGCTTGCTATTTGGCATTGAATTAAAAATCTTATGATTAAGCAACTTTAAAACATGGAAGGATTAATTTGAGTAGCCTTGACTTAAGGATAGATAGGCAAAACACTGTTCCTGGAAGTCTTGCTATTGTTGGCAACTTTTAATTAGGGACCCCATGTTGCTTAAGTTGTTGTGAAATACAAGATAGTAAGAATAATGAAAACTTGATTTTTGATATCTAGTTGTTGGAGAATTTTATTTGCAAAACTTAAAATCCAATAGCTATGCTTCTCCTTTGTAGTAAAAGTATTTACCTACCAGAGCCAAAAATAAGATAGAATCAACCTTCTATATATACTACTTATTATTGCTTTGAGTTTTGTCAAACTAAGTGACCCTTGTTGAGAAATTTATCATGCCTCCAAGATCAAGATCACATACACTCCACATATATCTGCTATTCCTGCACTGAGAATACGCAACAACATGCCTTTCCACCCAAAAATATTTCACTCCGATATTAGAGGAAGCACAAAAAAAGAAGCTAGGAATAAATGCTCCAAAGTTCTTGTTATCATCTCTCAAAAGTATGCAGAGAAGAGGCATGTGGCTATGCAAAAGTGTGAGAAGAGAGAAAATAATGGGTACAAAGATGCCCGCCTAAGAGGTAAAAATGGACAAGTGTCCGGAATGCCAATACAATGGATACTCAGATGCCCTCCTGAAAAAAGAGAGAAAAAAAAGATAGCCCATGTTATCCTGCAAAAGAAAAAGAGAGAGAATATCCTCAAAAAGGAGCATAGTAGAATTAGGTTAGCCACCATATATTCCACACACATGCACATCTTGATCTAAGAGTATGACATCTTTCTCCTTGGATCCTTGTTTTGACTTTACAATATATGCAATACTTTTCACTTTACCCCTACCACAGCTCCACATAAGTTTTAGAAGTAGGCAATAGAGAAGGCAACATCATCCATGCCTTGGTAAGGACCAGCACTACCACATATGAGTGACATGAGAGTACTACAAAAAAGGAGAAGGTAAGCTATGCTTTATTTTTAAAAATATTCAAAAACCTCCAACTAACTTGATTGATAGAGGAAGGTGATCAATTTCTAGTTGTTCTATTCTTCAACCGCTCAAAGTTTCATGGTAGACACAATGAATCCCGCAGTGCAGGTATGACTACGAATGGTGAAATGTTGATGTCTAGTCCTAAGGTTAAGTTTGGTTAATTCCATCCTTTACTCGGGACGAGCAAAGATCTAGTGTGGGGGAGATTGTTGACGGTAGTTATTGTATGATTTTACCCGTCAACCAATTATAAAAAAGGATATAAATCAGAGCTAACACCTAGAATAAGGTTTAAACTAACAGAATTCCACAAATTTTGGTGAATCTGTGTTTTTTAGAGACTATACAGGAAATGAACCAAAGAGGACCCACATCACACGAAAAATATCGAATTCCGCCGCGAAAAGAAATCAAGAATATTCTAGAGAACACCGGAGACACACCTGACGAAGCGGAACCCACATGGCGGCCAGGGGAGGTCGGCTGACCTCCCTGACAGGTCGGCCGATCCACCTTGGAGTTCTTTTCGCCAGCATTTCGACATGGACCCACAACCTGATTTTTAGAGCAATCTCCAAGGGCTACGGTTCATCCCACCGGCCTATAAAAACAGCCCTAGACCCCCCAGGGTTTCATATGATCAAGAGAGAAATCAATCCAGTGTTTCTGAATTCCACCGACATATCTATAGAAAAGTAGAAACCCAAGATAGGATCTAGAGCCAAGCATCAAGTAGAAGATTAGTCTTGTAGTCTCTCCAGATTAGGGCTATTCTTATTCTAGAAGTGGTGTGCTAGTAGAGTTAGATATAGTTCGGGGAGTTGCCAGCCTGTCAGTGACTGCTCTATGACTTGTACTCGTGGATTCAAGTCCTTCTTCGGGACTTGTTTCTGAAGATTTCTTCGGAGTTCAACTTCTAATCCATGTGAATAACATTGCTATTATTGTTTTTAAGGTTTACGATTCTTTTGAGTGCTTTAGTCTTGATAACTCCTTGATTAAAGTAGTTATTTATAGTTTAAGCGTGGTGCTTAGATTATATTTGCTCGTAAATGCCCTATGCTGTCCGGATCGGTGGTAGATCACGAGGGTGACCTAGCCTTGTTGAGTCTTACATATATAGTCCAACTCCCGTCAGTAGAACCGTAGGTTTCTTTTGCTAAGGAATTTATCTTTTGTTGGTGTATTCCTATAGTAATACTCCTTATAGAACAATCAAATCATATCTTGTGAGGATTAGAACTAGAAGCCTTAACAATCTCTTATATCACCTATTTTCTCCATCCTTGATAGCAACTCAGGGGTTAAGTCTAGATTCTAGTCATCCCATTTTTCCTGTGGTAAAAATATAAATAACGATACCTGGAATACTCTCGGGTAAAGTGCTATATCGGTATCTATCCGCATGCAAATAATCTTAGTGTTCATTTGTTTGAATTATCTTATACCAACACTCAGCTTCAATTCGTTTTATTTCCTTACACTTGATTCTCCTCACATGCTCCCAATTAAGATCGATCGATCGATCCTATAACTAGTTATAGAACATGAGAATAATATCACTAGGAGATGTTTAGTAGGCAAAATTTTACTAAATTTTGAATACCAAAACACTACTAGAACCCCACCTCATTAGGAAAAATCTAAGTTTTTTATAGCAGTGATTGTAGACAAATTATGGTAACTCCCCAACTAAAAATCATCTTCAAATGTTTGAATTTTTCGTCCCTATAAAATTGTAGATTGGTCTCGCGATTTTAGTTAATTGTTGTTTGGAACAACTTAATGGGAAATTGTGGTGACTCTTAGTAATAATTACTATCTTGATCATTTTCAGTTCTCTTAAATGTCTCAGTATAAATTTTTGATATATTTATCATGTCGTTATTATAGTAACATGTTCCTTTTATGTGTGTGTGTGTCTATATATATATATATATATATATATATGAGGCTGCGGCAATGCAAGTTGATGGGCAGTGTCCAACCAAAGGATCGACGTGCAGAGAATTTTCTCTAGCTCCTCTTCTTCCTTATCCAATCCACAGGCGGGAATGGTTCATATACCATGCATTCGTCAATTTGTGGTGGTGCTGGTAGCGGTACAGCCATATCCGACTGGCCGCATGCACATCGACTCGTTCAAATCATCACCTGCGTACAAACTAGTTTCTCGCCCGTATTATATTAGATGATTATTACTGGATGCATGAACGGAGAAATTTCCACGGATAGTCAACGTGACCTGACTGAGATCTCCACCTCCAGGACAACACCCACATGGCCACATGCAGATGCAACTAGCAGGGCAAAATAGACATGCGTGTGCGCTTTGTTCCTGAGGACGACAGTGCACTAGCTCACAGAACAGAGAGAGAGCAGCCGGCTATATATACTGGGGACCTTCGGGGGCGACCTTCTTCGCAATCCAATCTCAGCTTCAATTCGTTTTCCTTACACTAGCTAGCTTCTCCTCACACGCTCCCAATCAAGATTTTTCGATCGATCCTATGCATCCGTCAGCACTACTTCTGATCGCCTTGGTGGCCGCCAATGCAGCCTGCACCGCCGCTAGCACTCCGGCAGTGCAGTTCTGGGATAAGACCCTCCCGGGCACGCCCATGCCGCCAACCATCGCGGAACTCGTCCAGAAAGGTATCTGTAGTAGTAGCAGCAGCGGTGCATCATGCAGTGCTCCCAAGTTTTGCACACAGCAGCCCGCAGCCCGGAGCCATTGATCAGCGAACGTTTCATTGGAATTGAATCTAGCTAACTATTAGCTAATCCAACAACTTTAAAATTGTTTGCACAACTTTTCACTTTTAGAAAGTTACTAAAATACGCACATTACTTTATTATAATGTTTTATCGGACATAACTTATTACTACAACTTATATTTACGACTTTATTAATATAATATTTTGTAGAGTAGAACTTAATTATCACCATTTTTTTATCTTAGCTTTTATGATACAGTTTTTTTTTCTTGCATAATTTTGTATACAACTTGTCACGATAACTTTCTATATGATTTATCCTAATAATTCGTCTGCATAATTTTTCTGACATGATATTCATATACAATTTTACGAATAACATAATTGTTTCCGATAAACTTGTAAATTTCAAAAAAGAATTTTGATACCATATAGAAGAAAAATGGATAGGTTACTGTAAAAATGGACACAAAAAAGAGTAAATTATGTTATATAATAATAGCTAGTTTGACTATCAAGAATATGTATGTAAGAATATGAAGAACAAATTTAGAGAGGAAGGAAACCGTTTTATTCTCTCTTTGTCTTCTTTCCAATGATCCCTCCTATATATATAGCCATAGTACATGCACATGTGAGATGGAGTTACAAGATTTGATACTAGGAAAGTTACACTACTGAAGTAGAATAAGGTTGTAGCTTTGATGATAATATAGGGGTTATGGACATCCATATTAATATTTCATAACAAATTTAAAAATTTAATTAAAACTGTATAATACGCTAATATATGAGCAATGAGGACGACTCCCGGGCACAATACTGAAAACATAAAAAAAAAACGGAGAGTGGGCCCGTGAGAACGGCCGGCACCGGTCGGAGGCGTACGTTCATCCCGGACGAAGGGCCACACTAATAAGATTTACGCGACTCCCAGCCCAATTGCCATGCAAAGCTACTAATCAACGGATATTATAGATAACAATTCAGCAAACCATCAGATAATTTGTAGCCTTTTTTTTTTTTTAAAAGACTGTTTCTGCAACTTTCTATTTTTAAAATGTATTCATAGTATATGTTGTGGGGTTTTGGATATGTTGTGGGGTTTAGTAGACCTGAACCTCCAACTCATGGGTATAATATGCCTAGCTGGACCGGATATGTTGTGTACTCTAACAAAAAATCAGGTATTTTTGGACATCTATGTGTCTCGTCAGCATGCAGTAACGACACTTATAATGCATGCTAACGGCTAACGTGACCCTCTAACCTTATAATACACGCAGGCACCGATGACTCGCCACTCAAAGAACGGTCCGCTCCCCAACTGCCCCAGCCTGACATCTGCCTCCGCTACAGCTCCGATTGCCCACCACCATCAAGCGCGGCCATGGTGGCGACGGGCGTCTTCTTCCAACAGGACAAGGTACGCGTCGGGAGCGTGATGACGGCCTACTTCCCACCCGTGGACCTCCCGGGCATCCTCCCACGCGGCGATGCTGAGAGGGCCCCCTTTGAGAACGTCGGCGAAGTGCTGGCCCTGTTCGCCATAGCGCCGGGCTCCTCCGAGGAGTCCATAGTGCGCAGGACTGTAAGCGGGTGCCAGGCGCCGCCGCTCGCCGGCGAGCTCAAGGCCTGCGCGACGTCCCTAGAGGGCACGCTGCAGGCCGCCGCGCGCATGCTGGGGACGAAAACGATGTCGGTGGCCGCGTCGGCGCTGACGCCGCACGAGGGCCTGCCGCGGCAGGAGTACGAGGTCGCCGCGGTGGCCAAGCTCGACGGCCGACGCCATGTGACGTGCCACGACGAGCCGTTCCCGTACGCCGTCTACCGGTGCCACATGGAGGAAAAAGACATGTCCACCGAGGCGTACGTGCTCACGCTCCGAGGTCAGCATGGGAGCGCCGCATCATCATTGGTCGACATGGTAGCCGTCTGCCACCTCGACACCTCCAACTGGAGCCCGGCTCATCAAGCGTTCAAGACGTTGAACATCCAGCCCGGCGGCGCGCCGGTGTGCCACTTCATGCCGTATGCGGATCTGCTGTTCAGTGACAAGGTGGCCAACGCCTAAGCACAGCCGGCCGTTCACCATCAGCACATGACATCTATATATATCCGTGTACTCGCATGTCCGATCAAGTCCCTGGAACGAACACACACACACACACACACACACACACACACACACACACATGTATTGTAAAACTGAATATTATTTTCCGCTACACGACTGCTTCCTCTTGTTATGTTTGGACGTTTGGGGCAAAGAAACGATCTCTCTTTCTATCTTTCAATACCAATACCAAAGACTGATGGTGGATGGAAACTTGTTGCATGCATGCTGCTCCATGGATACATATAGTACTGTAATATTTATAGTGTAACAAGCACGTAGTACTCCTAATATGACGACGTGTACACTATAATCAGTGCTGTCTGCTCTGCCGACCACACTCAGGTCAGGTCATAGGGAGCGTGGCGCTTTCGCTCTCAAGAACGATTCCTCGCTGATACGTACCCTCCTCCTCGTCGTCGCAATCGATTCGACTTCCATCGATCACATGGCACTATATGCATGATTAAACAGATGCCAACAACTCGATCGTTTCTCCTGCCTCACAAGTCACAAACACAATATAATCGATCAATCATCCGTGCAAGTGCAACCACGACCACCTCAAGTGCAACCACGACCACCTCAAGTGCAGTGCAGAGCCAAGCCATCTTTGAGCTTGACCGGCATGCGCATGCTCAGCGACAGCCTCGTCGGCGTCGACGAAGGATCTTCATCGGCGACGGCGGCGCCGCTGCTGGTGGCGCTCGCGCCACCGTCGGCGTCGACTGCGACGACAGCGAAATGGGCCTGGACCGCGAGCCAGGCCCAGGCTCAGCAGACGCCCGACGGAAGGATCGGTACCACTACCACCACGGGCTTCGTCGACGTGCTTATCCTGGCCGCGCTGCTCTGTGCGCTCGTCGGCGTTGTCAGCCTCCACTCCCTGCTCCGGTGCGCGCTCCACTGCTGCGTCCGCCGCCGCCGCCGCGCCCAGCTCGCCGGGCTGAAGGAGAGCGCGCTCAGGAGGATGCCCGTGGTGCTGTACGAGGCCGGCGCCCCGGCGGCGGGCGCCGAGTGCGCCATCTGCCTCGGCGTGTTCGAGGACGGCGACGCCGTGCGCTTGCTCCCCAGGTGCCGCCATGGCTTCCACGTCCGCTGCATCGATACGTGGCTGTCCGCGCACCCGTCCTGCCCGATATGCCGGGACTCGCTCCTCGACGAGGGTGGTGCTGCTGCTGCCGGCGAGGGGACGGTGGCAGGGGAAGGCACACAGCGACATGGATGTCTCCCGAGTTCAATACTGTCTTGTTATTTCTTGCATAATATTAAGGGTACTTAAGTGTAGATTTTATCATAAAGTCTATACCTCGTATATAATGAAAACTAAGAGTCTAGATAAGATTTAGAGTCTTAGATTTTCTCTCTCTCTTCAATAAATAGACTGCCACATCAGCAAAACACTATAAATAGAAAGGTAATAAGTAAACTTAAACAATAAGTTAGAGTCTGCATTGAGTGCCCTAATGTGATCAAGTGCCAAATACTCCGTCGGTCCTGAAAATAAGAGCCCCTATGGTATTTGTGCCGGTAAAACTTTCTTAAGTTTGACGATTTTGTAAAAATATTGCATTATTTTGTTTACATCTTTTGACACTCAAAATTAAGTGCGTAGTGAACTCCACTACCATATTTCTAACGTCAAGACCATCAGAAATAATATTTGGATCATCTGATTTGAAGGTCAAGCGATGAGAATACCTTTTTGAGCACTGACCCAGCCGAAACTGGCCAGTCCACGCCAGTAGAGAACAGACCTTTCGTCGATGGATGGGATTGACCTTTAGTCCTGATATTTTTTGTGTTCGGAACTAAATCCACCTTTAGTCCCGGTTGGTACCAACCGGGACTAAAGGTCCCTGCCCAACGGACACTGCGAAATGACGTTATGTCAGGGGGCCTAACGAACCGGGACTAAAGGTCAGGTTTTAGTCCTGGTGCTTGATACCAACCGGGACTAAAAGTTTTAATCCTGGCTGTGGGTACCGGCCGGGACTAAAAGCTTGCTTTTAATCACGGTAAGTAAGTCCAACCGGGACTAAAACTTCCTGCGTATAAAAGCTACAGACTCCCTTCTTCCTCCTGTAACCTGAGCTAGCTCTGTTTTTCCTCTCCATTGTGTTCTTGCTATGTTCTTCAGCCTTCACCCCATTTCTTACAAATCTCCATCGATTTTTTGGTTTTGAAGGTAACTAAATTCATTCTCACACCTCTATCGCTACAATATATCATTTTATGGTCTACAAATAACAAAGGATGTACCATATTGAGTTTTGTATTGCATTTCTTGATTTGTGGCCACTTAAGCTTATATTCACATGATAGTTCTGTATTTTTAGGGAGGAAGCTTATACTTGTTTATTTTAACTAGTATGCACCTTTTATTAGTTTGTATTTATAACTTATTTCATGGTTTTGAGAAACAGGAAAATTTAGTGGTTTTTTTTGAACATATCTTAGTTTAGAAAATGAGAAATTTATAGCAATTTATATAAATGTGTATTTTTTTGATTTGTGGGAATTTAAACTTAGATTTATAGTATTTTTAAAAAATGAATATAGCGAGTACATGGCGACTCCTTCGAGGTCCTCGACTTCTCGTCGGGTTTCGAAGCGACTTAAACTGCACCTCCCTCTCATTACGTGCAGTGAGTGTAAGCAGAAGGTTGTCATGGAGTTCCGAGTGAGGAAGGACTGTCCCAACAAAGGTCGTATCTTCTACAACTGTCCGGATCGCAATGTGAGTTATTGTGTTCCATTTTCTACAAGATTTGTCCCATTTTCTAGCTGGTTTTGATAAATGTTCTTAATTTGTTTTGTTAATTTTAGTGGGATGGCACCGGATGTAAAGGATGGTAATGGGAGGAAGAGTATGTTGAACACGTGCAAAACAACCTTACAGTGTCGGGTGAGACAGTGAGCCAGCACAAGCAGCCCATGGATGAAGCGGAAATGAATGATCCGTCTGTTCTAGTTGGGATTGGTCGTCAGATCCTTATGCTGCTGAAGTTCATTTTAGTTTTAGTTTGTTTAGTGTTAGTCGGAATTATCTACATTGTAACGAGGCTAACATAAACTAATTACTTTCTATCTATGTGCTGGTGTTTTAATTGAACATGATGACTGGTACGGTGTTGTACAATTAAGTAATTCTCTCCAAAGTTTTGATATAGTCGTATGTCATGCAATACAGATGAACAACCTACATTGGATGTACAACGTTGATCGCCGCTCCAGAGAATTCATTACGGGCGTGCATTATTTCTTAAGTGTGGCTGAGGCAAACAAGCGCGATAGTTTCATGTATTGCCCATGTGCTGTATGTAAGAATTTGAAGGATTATGGTAGCTCAACGACTCTTCTGTCACGCTTGTTTAAGTCGGGTTTCATACCAAACTATAATTGCTGGACCAAGCATGGGGAAAGCGGGATTCTAATGAAAGAATACAAAGATGAGGAAGAAGGGGATGATGATATTGTTGCTACATATGGTGCTTTCAATGACATTCCGATGGGTGGGGCCGAAGAAGAGGTAGCGGGAGAAGAGGAGCCCGTTGATGATCTTGGTCAGGCCATGTGTGATGCACTGAGAAAATACGATAGTGAAAAAGAGAAACTCAAGTTCGATCGCATGCTACGATCACAAGAAACTGCTGTGCCCCACTTGCAATACGGGGCAGAAAAAGTTGGGTACCAGTACTGGAGCTGTTGCAATAGGAAGGCAAAGAATGGTTTATCCGACAAGGGATTTGAGGACTTACTATCAATAAGAAGATGCTTCCGAAGGATAACGAATTGCCCTCCACTACATATGAAGCAAAACAGGTTGTCTGTCCTTTGGGTTTAGAAATCAAGAAGATACATCCATGTCCCAATGACTGCATCCTCTACCGTGGTGAGTATGAGAATTTAGAAGCATGCCCGGTATGTCACGCATCACGTTATAAAATAAGGCGAGATGACCCTGGTGATGCCGAGGGTGACGGAGAACGTCCCAGGAAGAAAATCCCTGCCAAGGCTATGTGGTATGCTCCTATAATACTACGCTTGAAGCGTCTGTTCAGAAACAAAGACCATTCAAAGTGTTGCGATGGTATAAAGAAGACCGTAAGGTAGACGATATGTTAAGACACCCGGTTGATGGGTCTTAGTGGAGAGCAATTGACAGAGAATTCCCCAATTTTGCAGACGACGCAAGCAACTTAAGGTTTGCTTTAAACACAGATGGCATGAACTCTTTCGGAGAGCAGTGCAGCAGTCATAGCACCTGGCCTGTTACGCTCTGTATCTACAATCTTCCTCTATGGCTGTGCATGAAGCGAAAGTTCATTACGATGCCGGTGCTCATCCAAGGCCCTAAGCAACCTGGCAAAGATATTGATGTCTACCTAAGGCCCTTAGTTGAGGAACTTCTTATTCTGTGGAGTAAACCTGGTGTACGTGTATGGGATGAGTACAAACAAGAACATTTTGACCTACGAGCTTTGTTGTTCGTAACAATTAATGATTGACATGCTCGAAGTAATCTTTGGGACAGATAAATAAGGGATATAATGCTTGCATATACTGTTTTGATGACATCGAAAGCATATATCTGAAAAAATGTCGAATGGTCCTGTACCTTGGCCATTGTCGATTCCTTCCTACGAGTCATCCCCTAAGAAAGAAAGGCAAGCATTTTAAAGGTAAGGTGGACCACCGGACCAATCCTCACAATAGAACTGGCGAGGATGTACTGAATATGGTCAAGGATATGAAAGTAGTCTTCAGAAAGGGACCTGGCAGTCAACATGTTTGGAACGATGTTGCCGGACGCGCACCCATGCGGAAGAAGAAATCCATCTTTTGAGAGCTACCTTATTGGCAAGTCCTTGAGGTCCGCAGTTCGATCACCGTCATGCACCTCACAAAGAATCTTTGCGTCAACCTACTAGACTTCATAGGTGTGTATGGGAAGTCAAAGGACACAATTGAAGCACGGCAAGACCTGCGTCGTTTGAAAGAACGAGACGGCCTGCATCCAGAGAAGACAGATGATGGACACCATTACTTATGACCCGCTAGCTACACTCTTAGCAAAGAAGAGAAGGAGGTGATGTTCGAATGTCTAGATAGCATCAAGGTCCCATCTGGATTCTCCCCGAATATTTGGCAGAGAAGAAATTTCTAAACTTAAAGTCCCATGACTACCACGTGCTTATGACACAATTGCTTCCAGTTGTATTAAGAGGCATTATACCTCCAAGTGTACGTTTATCCATCGTGAAGTTATGTGCATTCCTCAATGCGATATCTCAGAAGGCAATCAATCCAATGGACCTAGCAAAGTTACAGAATGATGTGGTTCAGTGTCTTGTCAGCTTTGAGCTTTGAGTTGGTGTTCCCCCCATCTTTCTTTAATATCATGACTCACCTCCTTGTTCACCTGGTCAAGGAGATCAGTATCCTGGGTCCTGTGTTCCTACACAACATGTTCCCATTTGAAAGGTTCATGGGAGTGCTAAAAAAATATGTACACAATCATGCTCGGCTAGAAGGAAGCATCGCAAAGGGTTACGGAACAGAGGAGGTCATTGAGTTCTGTGTTGACTTCATTCTTGACCTTGACCCGATCGGAGTTCCTGAATCGCGATACGAGGGGAGACTAAGTGGGAAGGGGACACTGGGGAAGAAAACATATGTCGGTGCGGAGGATGGTTATTTCAATAAAGCACACTACACAGTTCTGCAAAACTCTTCCTTGGTGGCTCCATACATCGAGGCACACAAAGAAATCCTACGAAGGGACTTCATAGGGAAAACGGAAGCTTGGATTACACGTCACCACATGGAAACTTTTAGCGGCTTGGTTGTGAAAAAAATATCAAGGTGATGAGAGTCTAGATGAGCAACTGTATTTATTGACTAGGGAACCATCATGGCATATTCTCACTTACAAAGAGTACGAGATAAATGGGAATACATTTTACACGGTGGCCCAAGACAAAAGGAGCACCAACCAAAATAGTGGTGTCCGCATAGATGCCACAGACCCAAATAGGAATAAGCAAACATATTATAGCCGCATGGAGGAAATATATGGGAACTGGACTATGTACCTACTTTTAAGGTCCCTTTATCTCGCTTTCAGTGGGTGAAAGGGACCAGCGGCGGGGTAACAGTCGACAATGAGTATGGAATGATGACAGTTGATCTCAACAATATTGGGTACAAAGATGAACCATTTGTTCTTGCCAAGGATGTGAATCAGGTGTTTTATGTTAAGGATATGTCTACGAAACCGAAGAGAGAAAGAAACGACGCCTCAATCAATGAGCCAAAGCGACACATTGTTCTTTCAGGAAAAAGAAACATCGTAGGAATCGAGGACAAGTCAGACCTGTCAGAGGATTATAAAAAAGATGACCGAATTCCGCCGTTCAATGTGAATAAGGACCCAAGCATCGCGCTCAATAATGAAGACAATCCATGGTTACGGCGCGATCATAATCAAGGGACGTACCTCAAGGAGGTCTTCACTATTGTTGCCACTTAATGTAATGATGTTTAACAATGTATTATGTACTAATCATGACTTTAAGAATTTAT
Source organism: Eremochloa ophiuroides (assembly GCA_038502445.1). Taxonomy (NCBI): domain Eukaryota; kingdom Viridiplantae; phylum Streptophyta; class Magnoliopsida; order Poales; family Poaceae; genus Eremochloa; species Eremochloa ophiuroides. The sequence continues at coordinate 85,013,733 of JAHLJS010000003.1, forward strand.
GTCGTGTTTTCATGTTTTATATATATGCACAAATTTACATTATGTTTGGTGCGTGTAGATTTAGACAATAAGCAATGAAAAATCAAATTAACAATGTTCAAATAATGCGAAAACAAATTTCCTATCGAAAACCAATAGTTCAAACAATTTAAAATAACTAATATATTTTTACATTAACCAAATAGTGATTATTTTATATTAACAATTGGCATGTATAAGGAAAATCAAAATACTTTTACCTTCAAGATTTATCACGTGTACAGTGAAGCAAAATAAGAATGAAGATTATTTTTTTTTGAAAAATAATGCATAGTATTTAATTTATTATCCAATTAACAAGTGTATGCACATTTGAATTAAAGATAAAGCCAAAACCAAAACAGAAAAGAAAGGAGGTGGGAAGGCAAAATTACAGGGACCTTTAGTCCCGACAATAAAACAGTGAAATAAAACGCGGAAAGAGACCTTTAACCAACCGGGACTAAGGGTTAAACCTTTAGTCCCGGTTGGTAACGCCAACCGCGACAAAAGGTCTTTTAGTCCCGGTTGGTGTTACCAACCGGGACAAAAGGTGCCCCCTATAAATAGCTTCAGCTCGTCTTCCTCCTCAGTTTCACACTTCGCCTGATCGAAGCCGCAGGCGATCTCAGCGCCCCGACGTCGCCTCTGCCTCCAACGCCGGCGGCCCGCCTCTCTGCGCGTCTCCAACGCTGCCAGCCCCCAACGCCGCCGGCCCCGATGACGCCTCTCCGCACCCTGCGCCGCCCCGACACCCCCTCGTCCCCGCCGGCCCACGCCGAGCAGACGCCGCCCGACGCCCCTCTCGTCCCCAGCCCACCACCGTGTGCCGCCCCGACGCCATCCCGCCCTCGTCCCGGCCCCTATGCCACCGGCCCGACGCCCCTCTCTGTGTGCTCACCGCCGTCGCAGGCCCTCTCACACTGTGTGGGTAGGGTTTTAGTATTTATTTGATATATATATATAGTTTTCAAAAATTAAGTTATCTCTTTTAATTAATATGAATGCATAGTATTTCATGTTTCATATATGTATTTAATGATTTTCATATATATAGTATTTCATATATGTATTTTATATATGTATTCATATATGGAATTAATGATTTCCATATAAAAGCATATATTTTTAGTATTTCATAAATGTATTCTATTAATGAGTTTCATATATATATAGTATTTCATGTTTCATATATGTATTTAATGATTTTCATGTATATAGCATTTCATATATGTATTTTATATACGTATTCATACACACACACACATATACATATATATATATATAGTATTTCATATATGTATACTATTAATGAGTTTCATATATATAGTATTTCATGTTTCATATATGTATTTAATGATTTTCATATATACATATATATAGTATATATTTCATATAGTATTTTATATATGTTTGTGTGTGATTTATATTATTCGGCGAAAATGCATTTTAAGTTTAAGCACTTGACTCGATCCATTTTAATATATATAGTCCCGCTCGATGGCCGATCCTAATCAGAACATGGACGACGCTATGATGGATATTATCGCCGGAGGTGCTCAATTCGAGCACAGTAATAACCCGCAGGCAGATGATGGGTCTCAATACTTAAACCTTCACGATGACGAAGAAGTTGCCGACGAGGTATAAATGGATGAAATATGATAAGTATATTCCACTCGTGTATGTACATATAGAGACACAAACACTTAATTAATCTTTTTTATTTGTATATGCGTAGCCCTCTGGAACGACAACGATAACGACGAATAGTCGAAATGTACGAGGCCCGACAAAGCCGTTGGAGGGCCGCTACGTAATCTCGGACTTCAACACGGATACAGGCGAACCACTTGGAGAGCACGCAAAGAAGTTTGTGTATCAATGTGGGATACCTTGTAAGATACTCCCCATCAGTGTTCGTGAATGGAAACAGAAGAAAGATGCTCCCCATATTTCTTTTGTCTCCGATCTTGACAAGAAGTCTGCTTTGGAATGATCTCCTCTCACTATTTCACACTTGAAGCAAGATGATGACTTGAAAGAGCTAGTGAGGAAGTGGTCTATAAAGAAGATGGCCACACAATTTCAGGCTTGGAAGAAAAGGCTGTATAATGACTTTATCAAGAAGAATGAGACGCCGAATTTCAGCCAAACCATGTATGCAAAGTTGAGGCCGTATTGGACGGAGTTTGTGCAATACAAGACGTCAGAAGATGGTGAATAACGGGTGCGCAGGAACCAGGTAAATGCCCGGCGAAAGGAATACCACTATCACATGGGATCGGGTGGCTACAAGAGTGCCATTCCCAAGTGGGAGAAGATGGAATCAGATGTGATTGCCTAAGGGGCTTATGCCAGGTTTGCAAAATTGGCATGAACGAGCAAAGAATTGGTTTTTTGCTCATGGTGGAACACTGGACCTCCAGACAGGGGACGTGTATACGGCAAAAGAATCCAAAGACAGGGGACCTCCTAGACAGGCTGCTCTTTGCTGTAGAGGCGTCCGGTAGCGGTGCATTCAGGCCGAACAGAGATAAGGACGAACTGACATATGCCCTCGAAACTGCAGAGCACGGTGGGTGAACAAGAGGCAAAGGTGTTGTCTCGTGGGAGCATGGCTTTCCCCAGAACAGAGGAACCTACAGAAGCCGCCAAAGAAGGAAGGATGAGGAGAACGAGAGACTCCGCATGATGGAGGAGTTTGTCAGGGAGTCACGAGAGCGAGAAAAGAAACTTGAAGAAACTATGCAGGTGAAAATCAAACAGGCAGTGCAAGAAGCACTGAGTGCCCAAAGGCAGTCTACATCAGAGGGGGGCCCGAGGGTTAACATTAGCCCCCCCGATCAGATGAAAAGCAGTTGTGCATCCACGGACATGACAATTCAAGGAGATGTCGGGCTTCACTTCCCCGTGGATGACTGTTGGTATTTTTAACATCACTTCACGTTAAGTTGTCATCCCTAACATGATGCCAAAAACCAAAGGTAAAATAATCTTCACTTGCCTCCTAAAAATAATACCATAAAATATATCCGCAAGCGCAAAGATAATTCTCCCATTGTAGCACTTCACCCGGTAAGTATTCCGAGTATCGTTGATTTGTTTTATGCCAAAAGGATAAAGGGGCATTCTACTCATTAGGATAATCTACTATAATAATTGGAAAGATAAATATGCAGACCTATGATAACCCATAACTCTAGTGCTTTAGCGATAAATAAGTCAATGATAAATGGTAAATGATAACTGAGTAAATGAGGTAAATGGTATTCCAGAGATAGAATATAGAGACTCACTAATGTAGTAAGACAATCTCGAGATTCGGCTAAAGTAAAGGAAACCTATGTAATTACTAAACACAAAGTCTACAGCCTACACCACATTACACATCTTCATCTATAGCATAATCAAATCAGAAAACATCATAAGGAGTATCATCTAATGAGGATATTAAGACACAAGGGTCACCTCCCTCTCGACCGCGCTCTGCTCGTCCTACGTACGGGGGTGGACAACAGAGGAGCCAATGCAGCTGTCACCTACGTGGACTACCACAAGACCCGGCATGTCAGGGTGCCTCCGTAGGTACACAATATATCTAGATACCACGTCTACATAATGTATACCACCTAACTCACTCGAGTCCTGAATTAGGCGCTTTACGATCAAATGACAATAATCATCACTAATCACAACTATATCGAATATGCAACTAGAATAAACTAAGAACTGAATAAGTAGCAATATATTAAAATAAAGCAAAGTCATAATGAGATACAAGATAAGATTACCGATCTCCAGACGAATGGTTCTGGAATTCCGAGCGTAGCGCCCAACTCTACTTGAACCTTGCTAGACGCCTAAACTATAAACTTGAAAAACTAGAGCCCTATTTCTAATCTCTGGAAACCCTAACTTCTGTCTACTCTTGACGAATGAACCATGAGGAATGAATTGGTGCTCTGGGAGGGGGTCTGCCCCTCTATTTATAGCCCAGTGGGATGAACGTGCGCCGTGGGATCAAACCGACTTGAACAAAGGGCCCAGATGACTCCAGAGAGGCGGTGGAAGAAGACTCCAGAAGATGGGCCAAAACCCTAGGGGTGCGCCGGCCGGCCCCACCCTGGTGGGTCTCAGGCCCCGGTGCTTCGGGTGTGTTTCAGATGCTTCTAATGTTCTCGTGATGTTGTTTCCTTGGTGGTTAAGTTTCGTGATAATTAAGCACTTTAATTCTTCTTTTAAGCCTTTCTGGAATAATCTCTGGAAAATACACAATTCACCAAAACTCGTGGAATTCGTCAGTAATAACCCCATACTTCTATTATTGATCTTCCTTAGGCATTAGTTGACGGTATAAAATTGGTACTTAACGACCGTCAACAATACCCCAAAACTAAGTCTTTGCTAGTCCCTTAGCAAAATTGGCTTGAAATAATTTAATTAGGGTTCCATAAAAATGTATAACTCCCAACAAATACTTAAATATTTAAACAGAAATTTTTCTCCGGATTGAAATTCAGTAATCCACCTTTCAAAATTATTCCTATTCTTTTCAATCGTGGGGCTTTTAAACTAAGTCTTGGGTAATTGAGAGACAGAATAATCAAGCAAGCACTAAGTCTTTCATCCTTTATTTCAACCATTGCTCCAGATAGATTTTTTTGAATAAGTATATAATTTTTTATTTAGAAAATAATGAGAGCCTACTAATAAGATTGCAGAGGACTACTAATCTATACATCATGATTGAATGTGTGAATGTGATTAAATTTTATTTTTGAACTCCTATGCATTATCCTCTTTTTTCTGTCTTCCTGAAGAGTGTGGGTTATCTCTCCAGCGTATACTTTTTGTACCCATTTTTTTCTCTCAGGCGGGTGTCTTTGCACCTATTGTTTTTCTCTTTTTTTGGCACATACCCTTTTGATATGGTATCTTTCAGGCTCATACTTCTTAGGTATGGCATCTTTTAATTTTATAACCCACACTCTTTGTTAGACTTTTAAGAGAGAGACTTATGCATAGAGTAAAAACTTTTTGTGCATGTGAATTCAATCATGAATGCATAACAGAATAGTCTACTTAAATCATATTAGCAGAATAAATTATTATATTTGTTTTTACTTTGATTTTTGAAATGTCTGGAGCTTAGGTGTCACTTAGGATGAAATAAATAGCAACTCAAACCTTCTTATATCATATCCGTCAATTACTTAGAAAAGTTTATGCTACCCACTGATATCAAGTTTCAGAATAAATTTTTATGATAGATAAATTTCGTGCAATTAGTAGGAGAATTTAAATTTAAATACTAAGCAATTGCAGGAAATTATATTTAAATAGTTTAAATATCTTTTTGATTTTTCTCTAACTTCAAGTTCTAATTATTCTAAAGACAAAGCGACTGCGGAATTTTAAAGCAAACTTAATTATACAATCTATTATATTTTTCTTGGATTTTTATTTTTTTAAGCAAGCAGAAATTTAATGTAATAACTAAAGAAAGCAGTAAATAAATTTTTATTTGGTTTTCTTGTTGTTTTTAGCAATATTGAAATTGACAGAATTAAAGACCGAATTAAATATTGAAATAAAGAGCATATATAAAGGTGAGAGGTACTCACCTAGCGGGAATCTCCCCCAAACTGGATGTTGCTCAGTAATGTGGTGGAGGTGGTGGCGGATATCCCATCTGATATATCAAATACTCCAATCCGCTCTGCGTCTACTGTTGTTCCTGATATATCTGATCTAGTCATTGGTCCATGCTGTGTTGCCATTGTTCATGCTGGTAGAACATATCGTCGACCTGCTGCTACCACAGCTCGTGCTGCTGCAGTGTGTCGCTTATCGCGTTCTGTCCCTGTTCAATGTTAGTGAGACGTATAGATAAAGTTGAGAAATCGTTAGCAGTAGTTGTAAAGTGCTGCTCAGACGGCCTATAGTAATCATCTTCTGATGGTGCATGAAACGGATATGGTCCACAAGCGGTGAAATCTGTGTTCCCGCGTGTAGAAAAGATGCTCATCCTCTCTGAAAATCAGTTACTACCTAATCCGCTGTTGCTGCTGCCGATGAAGATTCTCCTAGCTGAAATGTGGGCTGTTCCTCCCATCCTATATGTGCAGTCCATTACTGGCGTGGCTCCTGCGTCGATACCTGTTCACCAAAATTAACATAGTGGGAATAAGCTGGTCCAGATGGTGCTGGGTCAGCTCCAGTTAAATTAGCTCTCGGCGCCCTGCTGATGCGCGCGGACGGACACCTGCTAATATTAGCTCTAACAGCTGGAAAAATAAAATTCTACACAGAATAAATTCCTAACTCCGTGTCTGGCAATTTGTACTCATTGTCATAATTTTTATAAATCATAACTATTTTATTATTTCGGCGTTTGAGCATGTGAGCACGAAAGAAAAAATCATAACCAATAATTCTGCAGGCATCAGAAATATAAACAAGTGAAGCATTTGATAATAAACCTAGCCCTGCAGCTAAACGAGTAATCCAGAAAGTAAAAGAAATACTGCACTTTCTTAAGGAATGGACAGTTAACATCATTTTTACGGGTGACTTCCTCTTTTTAATCATGATATATAACAAATGTAGTTCATCTTGTTTAATAGTATTTAACTCCTCTCTAGGAAGAATATAAAAGCTAGCCATTTAAGCATAAATCTCAGTGTGGGATTATGAACTTCTTCAATAGTATATTTTTATTTTTTCTCTGGTTTCTTTGCAGTGATACTCTTCCAAAAATCATCTTTATCAAAGTCTTAGAGAGTTTCAGAAATATTGACTACACACTGATTATTGAATCCCAATGCTAAACTAAGAGTTTTCCATGAGAGGGTGAAAGGTTTATTAAATATTCTAAAATTAACATCATCATCATTAAAGTCTAGGGTGCTAATAAATTCTATAGTGAGTAACTTGTTACCCTACTCATTAATTTGCCATGCATTTTTCCATCCAATATTTCTAAAAATAAGCTCAAACTCGGAATCCATTCCGGTTTCATAGAGCAAAGTGGCATCGAAAATTGGAGTATGCATAAATTCCTTATTTTAACCACATTTAAAATTTCTCTCTGGGGTCTAGTTAATAATGAAATTTGAGTTATGCTTGTGAGCTCATATCTCTCTTCCGGTTGGGAAGAGGATGACGGATTATCATACGTGAAGGGTGACAGAGGATCGATATTCATATCGGAGCCGACGAACGATGGCACTTGTGATGATGATTGGGATCGAATGGCACCTTTCATTCTATTGCTCATCTTGCCTGTAAAATGAAGAACACGAAGAACACGGTAAGAACGAACAAGAACACAACAACGAAATAAGAACAAGCAAGAACAAGTGAAGAGAAGGAATCAAAGTGGTGATCTCTCTTCTAGGTCTTCTTGCTAATCTTCTTCTCTACCATTTTCCTTACTTAAACTTGAATCAAATGAAGAGTTTATGAGAGTTTGAAGTCACGAGCTACAAAGCAACTTGGCTACATGCTCTCTGGAGTGTGTGTGAATGAATGAGAGAGTAAGAGGAAGGAGAGGCAGAGGGGCGCCGGCCGGTGTGGCCTTGGGGCTGGCCGGCCCCACCTGGTGACCTTTGGCTCTCTTCTTTAGCTAGTGTCGACACCACCTAGATTCCCTTCCAAATGCATGTGTTTCTCTGGTGAAATGGCTGAATGGATGGATGGTGGGTAGTGCATGTGTGAATGATGAAGTTTGGATGGTAGTGAAAGGTAGTGGTTGGTGATAAGGCTTGAAATGACTTGATGTGATGATGGTGGGTGCCACATGTTTCCGTATTTATACCGTATAATGACACAAGAATGAAAAACTAAATTACTTTTATGAATTTATGAAAAATTAGAATTCTAATGATGGTCTTTTTATAATTTTCTGCCACCACAGTAAATTTCACTGACGGGGTTTGACACTCCGTTAGTAATAATCACATGGGACTTAAGCTTTAATTATGCTATGCTTATTCTTAGTTATTTTTAATAATGTCGTTTATGAGAAAGTAAATATGTAAATTTTAATGCAAGAATTGAATTACCGATAACTACCGAGTTACCTCCCGGCGAAGGTTTGGGGTTTTTGAGTCCGCCGATCCGGACTTCTCCAGTTGAATTATTCTTCATGATTCATCTCCGATGTTGGAGATGTTGTTGCATCTTGTTCTTCATGACACTTCAATGTTTGGCATCGCTCCAGTCTTAATTTGAATGTGAATCGTTCTTCTTGCCCATTAATGGTGAATGTGATCTCTCCAGCTCCGACGTTGATGGTTGCATTTGCAGTGTTTAAGAATGGTCGCCCGAGGATGAGGGGTATCTTCCTCTCTTCCTGCATGTCAAGTACTATGAAATCTACAAGAATGAAAAGTTACGGATTTTTACCGGAATATTTTCTGCGATTCCTGCGGGATAGCGGACCGATTGGTCAACTAATTGCAAAGACATCATGGTTGGTGTGAGCGTAGAATAGTTAAGTTTGTCGAAGACGGTCTTGGGCATGACGCTGACACTTGCTCCAAGATCACATAAAGCATTCTCAAATATCTGGTCTCCTATTGAACAATCAATAGTGGGACACCCTGGATCCTTCTTCTTAGTAGGAGAAGAACTCAGAATTGCCTCAATACACTCCTCCGTTCGCTTGACAACTTCAGTAGAAGGTAGTGGTCCTTTGTTGTTGAGGATGGTTCGAAAATACTTCGCGCATGTAGGTACCTGCATGGCATCTAACAACGGAATATTGACATATAACTTCTGAATTACTTCTACAAACTTACCAAATTGATCATCTGTTTTAGCTCTTCTTCTTCTGCGTGGAAATGGTAGGAGGGTTGTGTCATGAAAATCTTGAGTTAATTCTTGATCTTGTAGTTCAACTGGTGGTGAAGGTGGTATAACTTCTTCTTCTTTGTTGTCCTTTTCAATCTCTTCTTCTACCTGCACTAAATGTGATGGTCTGCGTGCCCATTTGGGTAAGGTGGATCACGTGTAGACTTACCTCCTCTAGTAGATATTACTTTTATTTGCTCATGGTTAGTGGTAAACAAAGTAGAAGACAGTTGTAAAATTTGTAATTCTATCTTCTTATTAAATAATATTTGATCTTTAACACCAGAAGAGAAATTATCTAATTTAGAATTAATTCCTTCTAAAACATTATCATTAAAAGCAACCTTCTTATAAATACTTTCATTAATTCTAACTTGTTCTAATATTAATTCTCTCAAGGGTGGTTGTCTATGATTTAAAAAATTAGAATTGCATTGGTACTTACCTTGACTGGTTGACCGAGGTTGATTCCATCCTTGTTTCTGAGAAGTAGACTTGATGACTGTACTAATATCTTCTGGGGGATTTGCAAACTCAATTTCTAAAGATCCTTCATATTGATTCTGAGAATTGAATGCATCTTGAATAACTTAACGATCTCTTTTATGATTGGCTCTTTGCTCTAACCAGTTCAACAATACATCCATCTTGGTTGACAGTGCCACAATTCCTCTAGAACTTCTTCACTCTTATGGCATGTCTTAGTGTTGTTTGTCCAATTCTGATTTTCTGCAATTTTTGCCATAATATCTTCAGCTCTTCCAGGGGTGAGTGGCATAAATGATCTTTCAGCAGTGGCATCTAGTTGCTCGCGTGACCTTTGAGTTAGTCCGTGATAAAATATTTGCATGAGCAACCACTTTTCCATTCCATTATGGGGACGCAATCTGATATGTAATCTTGAAAACGTTCCCAGGCTTCTGAAATAGATTCACCTTTCTGCTGACAAAATTTTAAAATCTTTCCTCGTAGAGCATTGGTTTTGCCTACTGGAAAAAACTTTTCTAGGAAAGCTTTTGAACATTCTACTCATGTCTTGACTCGATCTTTATTCTGATAAAATCACTTCTTCGCCTTTCCCTCCAATGAGAACAGAAATAAACGAAGTAGCACGACGTCTTGAGGAATGCCTTTGATGTTGATGGTGTTGCCAATCTCCAAGAAATTCTGCAGATGGACACTTGCATCTTTATCTTTCTTTCCAGTAAATGTGATAGCTTGCACCATTTTGATGAGGCTTGGCTTGATCTCATAATCATGATCTCTAATGTTGAAAGTTGGCCCAACGCGAATATTTTCAGTGCTTGGGGCAGAGAATTCACGTAGAGTCTTCTCAGCCATGGCTTCACAAAATAATGTAAGACCCTTCTTCCTATGGTTGTACCTGATTGATAAGAGTTAAAGTACACAACTAATCCTTCACTTACCCTATATAAGATATTTAAATATAAACGAAACACGGGTAAGTCTGCTAAACCAAAAGGTTATGGTTATCTCTAAGTATTTATGTCTATAGTCATTTTTATGTTTTTCTATTAATATTATCTATGAAGAACTCCCCTATATGAAATTCTAGAATAAATATCCTAGCAAATAAAATCAACGAATTTAATAAACTATCCTAATGAATACAATTGCCATCCCCGGCAACGGCGCCAGAAATGCTTGTTAGTATTTTTAATATCACTTCACGTTAAGTTGTCATCCCTAACATGATGCCAAAAACCAAAGGTAAAATAATCTTCACTTGCCTCCTAAAAATAATACTATAAAATATATCCGCAAACGCACAGATAATTCTCCCATTGTAGCACTTCACCCGGCAAGTATTCCGAGTATCGTTAATTTGCTTTATGCCAAAACGATAAAGGGGCATTCTATTCATTAGGATAATCTACTATAATAATTAGAAAGATAAATGTACAGACCTATGATAACCCATAACTCTAGTGCTTTAGCGATAAATAAGTCAATGATAAAAGGTAAATGATAACTGAGTAAATGAGGTAAATGGTATTCCAGAGATAGAATATAAAGACTCACTAATGTAGTAAGACAATCTCAAGATTCGGCTAAAGTAAAGGAAACCTATGTAATTACTAAATACAAAGTCTACAGCCTACGCCACATTACATATCTTCATCTATAGCATAATCAACTCAGAAAACATCATAAGGAGCATCATCTAATGAGGATATTAAGACACAAGGGTCACTCCCTCGTGACCGCGCTCTGCTCGTCCTACGTAAGGGGGTGTACTACAGAGGAACCAACGCAGCTGTCTCCTACGCGGACTACCACACGACCCGGCACGTCAGGGTGCCTCCGTAGGTACACAATATATCTAGACACCACGTCTACATAATGTATACCACCTAACTCACTCGAATACTGAATTAGGCGCTTTACGATCAAATGACAATAATCATCACTAATCACAACTATATCAAATATGCAATTAGAATAAACTAAGAACTGAATAAGTAGCAATATATTAAAATAAAGTAAAGTCATAATGAGATACAAGATAAGATTACTGATCTCTAGACGAATAGATTTGAAATCCCAAGTGTAGCGCCCAACTCTACTTGAGCCTTGCTAGACGCCTAAACTATCAACTTGAAGAACTAGAGCCCTATTTCTAATCTCTAGAAACCCTATCTTCTGTCTACTCTTGACGAATAAAGCAGGAAGAATGAATTGGTGCTCTAGGAGGGGGTCTGCCCCTCTATTTATAGCCCGGTGGGATGAACGTGCGTCGTGGGATCAAACCGACTTGAACAAAGGGCCCAGATGACTCTAGAGAGGCGGTGGAAGAAGACTCTAGAAGATGGGCCGAAACCTTAGTGGGCGCCGGCCGGCCCCACCCTGGTGGGTCTCGGGCCCTGGTGTTTCGGGTGTGTTCCAGATACTTCTAGTGTTCTCGTGATGATGTTTCCTTGGTGGTGAAGTTTTGTGGTAATTAAGCACTTTAATTCTTCTTTTAATCCTTTCTGGAATAATCCCTGAAAAATACACAATTCACCAAAACTCATGGAATTTGTCAGTAATAATCCCTATGCTTCTATTATTGATCTTCCCTAGGCATTAGTTGACGGTATAAAATTGGTACTTAACAACCGTCAACAATGACGTGACTGAACCTAGGACATGTGAGCTACACATTCCAAAGGGCAATGTCACAGTCATGGTGGCTATAGGTGTTGTGAACCCTATCGACACTACAGCGACACCACAAATCCATGGGCAACCAATACCACATGGGTATGGTAAGGTGGCGGTGGATAGGGTATGCACAGGATTCAGTGATCATCCTCTTGAGATTCCCGGAGGTGATAGGGAAAAGACTCTGGGAAAGGCAGTGCATGCATATATTCTGTGGTGGAAACGCTACATCATCATTCTAGGGGCGTCGCCTCCTCTGCCCCCTCGCCAAAAGTACGTATAGACGAGAAATAATGACACACTTACTTTCTATTGTAATTTAGTCATACTCTCTCACATTCGTTTATGTACTGCTCACACAGGTTGGAAGGAAATCTAAGTCCAATTATTCATTCTCCAGACCAGCACGGTGCTCCAAGGTAGTCTCCTATGCCAGCATGACCGTCTCCACCAAGGCGGTCTCCTACGCCAGCACGACCGTCCCCACCAAGGCGGTCTCCAACGCCAGCACGACCGGCTCCACCAAGGCGGTCTCCTATGCCCCCTCCGCCACCTCCGCCACCTCCACCACCTCCAAAGAAGTCTCCTCCTAAGCTGGCCAAAGAGCTGGGCACAAAGAAGAGGGTGCAGACAAAGCCGCCGTCTCCCCCGAAGAAGAAGACAAAAGCCTCCGCCAAGATTCCTCAGAAACTATCCTATCAGAAGACAGAGGAAGAAGTAAATGAGTCCGCAAAAAAGCTCTGGATGGTTTCTGGGCAGGTTTGGACAAGAAAAAAGAAGCAAGGAAGAACCCGTAGAAGGAGGTGATCCTAACTCGAGCACAACTGAGGCAAAGAGCGTCTGAGTACCAGCAAAGGTTGCGTGAGGCTCGTAAAGCATCGCCGGCTTTGAACTATGACCGATCACTCCAGAAGACCTATGAGAAGGAGCTGAAGAAGAAGAGTACAAGGAGAGGTGTTCCACAACTCGGACAACAATCGCAACAACAAATTGAACCCCTGGTAATCTATGATCAATGCGGTTCAAACGTGGACATCCCCAACGTGCCAAAAATGCCGCAAGATATCAGTTTGGAGCAACTGAACATCTTCTTTACATACACTGGGCTTGACACTAATCAATGTTTATTCGATGCACACATCGAAACTGCCCCCGTAGTTGATACTTGGAAGAAATATGAATACGGCAAACCCCTTTGGAACCCTGCGGAATATTCCAAACTGGGCACGCAAATGTACTTACGGAACAAATGGTACATAGAGGCGTGTGCCAGGAATGAGTTGTACCTACCGGTCAGAGTGAGAGAAGAGCATTACTTCCGTGGAGATGACGTCATATTCATTAACTTTGAAGACTTACACCTACTATTCCACCGGGACTCGATTGACAAAGCTATCCTCAGCTGCTATTGCCTGTAAGTGATTCTATTCTTTCTATTATTTTCTATATAATTATCTTCACAATAAATATGTTTATAATGTTCATAAATATATATGCAGATATATGATAAGGGACCTAAAAAGAAGAGGGGATACTACCATTGGTTTCATTGATCCAAATATCGTATTTGAAGACCCAGTTACTCAAGGTTGGGAAGCTAAAGTGGAGGAGAATGTCCTCAACTTCTTATCTAAACAAAAGGACAAGCAAAAGATACTCTACCCGTAATGCGGCGAGTGAGTGTTTCACATTGTGTTTTCCTTACTCGACCCTTATAATTAATGAGTAATGCACACTTATGCGTGTAAACATGCAGCAATCACTGGATATTGATGGAGATTGATGTGTCCAAGAGTGTAGTATTCATCTTCGACTATATGAGAAAGGACCTGGGACAATACCAAACGATGCTCGACATCATCCAGCGGTAATCTTCCACAACCATCTCTCTCTGTATGTGTGTGTACAGATATACCTGATCTCTCTTTTAACTCCGGAATGATTGTTTTGTGTATTGGCCAGTTCTTTGGAAACAATTCATTCAAGATCACCGGAAAGATTGTAAAGCGCCACTACAAGTTGTCCCAGTCAAAGCAAGTAGTAACTTGCTATATATATGTAGTTTCAGCATTTTATATACCATGATTCAAATCACTGGATGACGAGAGGATTCTTTTCTCGTAAACTGGTTATTGCGGCAGGAACCCGGGAACAATCTATGTGGATACTACGTTTGCGAGTTCCTCAACCTGTTTTTGAGCAAAACTTATTTACAGAAGGCAAAAGTAAGAGTCACATTTATTTGAATCAGATGTTAGTATACATGATCAAACATATGTATACTAATACACTCTCTTATTTTAATCCAAATTGAAGACCGACTGGTACAAGCAAAGGGTTCTACTCTTGGACCAGATCAGAGCCATTCAAGAAACAATAGCAGGATTTCTTAATGATCAAGTCTAAATCCCAATGGAGAGCACTACTTCGACGACAAATAAGTTCTCCAGCCTGCTAGCATGCGAAGCACTTTGACTCGTGTAATCCGAATTAATAACACGGGGACGATTTTGTATACGTGTATATATTGTGTATAATATATACATATGCCCATGCATATAATATATTAATATATAGCTTTACACTATGCTTGTATTATTTACATGTGCTCGATACAAATACGTGTATACGTGTATTTGAAAACCTAGTTACTACTATTGTTGCCACCACCAAAATGGAATATGAATTAATAAGCAGAAAATATAAAATCTGCAAATATCTTTAGTCCCGGTCCTTATTACGAACCGGGACTAAAGGTCCCCGGCGGTGGGCTACCACGTGGCAAGGCGGGCGAGGCCTTTAGTCCCGGTCTCCTTTTAATCCCGGTTATGGAACCGGGACTAAAGGGTGGATCTTTAGTCCCGATTCCGTAGTCCTGGTTGGAAAACCAGGACTAAAGGGTCCTCCCAACCGGGACTACAGCTCTGTTGTGTACTAGTGCCAGTTTGATCAACTTTGTCAAATGCAAGAATGAAATGCATCATTGCTTTACTCTCGTCGAGCTGATCGAAAAATATATATGGACCATCTCATTTGGAGTCTGGATAAATTAATTGTAATTTTCAGAAGGTGTTCTGTCATGGACGTGTAGTAGAACCAGCCAGACCGATCTGTTAGCGTGCTATTCAGGTGCTCCAATCAAGTCATAGAATAGTATATTTTTTTTTCTCACAATAGATCAGTATAAACCAAAATAAGTGTCTAGAACCAGCCAGACCGATCTGCTAGCGTGCTATTCAGGTGCTCCAATCAAGTCATAGAATAGTATATTTTTTCTCTCACAATAGATCAGTATGAACCAAAGTAAGTGTTTTTTAGACATGAGAATAATACCAAGGCTGTTTGGCTGCCCAACCCATTGGAAACCAGCCAGGCCGATTTGGGAGCTTGCCAGACTGGTTTTTCCCTGTCCTATTTCGAATCGATTGTTTTTTTCAAATCGGTTTTGATTCTATTTTTGGTGCAAGAAACTTTGAGATTATGTTTATGACAATCGATTTGGGTTTTGAATCTATTTTTGGGTATGGAAAAAAATACTTCCTCCATACCCATAAAAATTATCATTTATGACAACGACACGGTCCTCAAAGTATGACTTTGACTTCATATATTTATAAAAATATTTATTAAAAAGTGATATGTGTATACTTTTATAAAAATATATTTCAAGACAAATCTATTTATATAGTTTTTTATATTTCTAAACTCAACAACTTAAAAGTTATTCATGACAATGTTTGACCAAAATCTTATCTAAAATGATATGTTTTATGGGTATGGGGAGTAAGATATTTTAACTATTATAAATACTTTTATTATATTATCTATAAGTGCATAGCTATGTATTTGGAAAAGTTAAAATGTCTTGTAATTTAAAATGAAGAGAGTATTGGGCACATTGATCGATGATAAAACAAAAAAACACAATTGAATTATTGATCCACTATAGATGACATAGCGCAGATTCACATGAAAAGATATAGCTCGATTACACTTTTTTCATCCCCTGCATTTACAGCCACATTATGTGCGGTATGTTGGAAGTTTTTTTAAAAATTACCCCACCATATCTGCGCGTTTCACTTGCAGTATAGTCAGTAGATAACGACTCCATTGACGGTTTTAGGGTCGGAGAATAAAAAAATGACACCGTATATCCATCACCTATGGTTGAATGTGTTGCTTTTTAGGAATTTGCCACCTATGTTTTCCATCTTTGACTCTTTCTTAAAGGGGAGTTGTTGCAAAATTTTCTACCACTTTCAACAACCATCATTGCAATAATCTTGCTGTGAAGAAATTGCAAAGGCACAAACAGAACTGAAATTACAAACATTTGGAATTTTTGGAAACCGTCCTTATTAAAACATCCGATCAAAGTGATCTTTCTTTTTTTATTATTATTTTGAGAAACAACCCCCCCCCCCCCCCCCCCCCCCCCCCCGCTTTTATTGATCACCAATTATATTACAAACTCCTGGAACTTTAATTGATTTTGTGCACGAAGGGTAGCAATCGAACTTTGATGTGCATTAGATAGCTAAGAGTTCAGTTAGTTTAGATTTTGGTAGGAAAAGTGATCTTTGAACAATCTGTGTTCGCCATGCTTTGGGCTACAAACCGTAAATAGATTTAATCATTTGTGCACACTGGGCCGTGCCAACAAAAGTCATGGCTAGACCTACCTATTGGCCAAGATTGAGCCTAGTTTTGGTGGGCTCCCCGTTCATTCTTATTATTGGATAGTGAGTAATATAATTGGAAGGAATAATAGCTTCAGACTGGGCAAAAGAAATTTGGCCTGGCTACCTCTGTCCAAGCCTGGCCCAACGGCAGCCATGGGGTGGGCTTGGTCTGGGTTGGGCCAGACTTGCCTTTCTTTCTTCTTCACGCAACCAGTTGGAGTCGCATTGCCTTTCTTTCTTCGTCACGCAACCAGCTGCTTGCCTGCTTGTACATTCGGTCGTCGCCACTTCTCATGTTGGCCGCCGTGTTGCAGTGCGTTGCCGCTATCTGCTCCAAGGTTGGGCATTGTCGCGCAGCCCTGAGCGCACTGCAGTGCGTGCAGAAGATTAGATTAATGGGCTATGGCTTTTGAATGGGAGTAGGGATAAAAATGGTACGAATATTTTTCGACCATATTCGAGACCGAATCCGTTTAGAGGAGCTTTTATCTGTCCGTATCCGAGTTCGGATATTTAACATCCGATACGTATCCGTATCCGTATCCGAATGCTCAAATCGTATATTTTTTATGTCGATATCCCAATCGTATCTTATCCGATATAACTGATACTATCCGTATTCGAATCCGAATCCGAGTAAAAATATAAAAACAAATGTCATATCAGTGATATCCGTCTTTATCCGATCCGTGTTCATCCCTAGATGGGGAGAAACGGTCCGGACTCCGAACAATAAAGCGTTCAACCTTGGCAGTGCAATTATCTTCGCATTTCAACGATCCTATGCAATCTTGTGTTCATGTGTGGCATCATGGCATTGCACGGAATCTCAAAAAAAAAAAAGGCATTGCACGGCTTTCTCTTCTTTCGTTTATTCTATGATATGCATCTATGCTAATCTATACATGATTGGAGCTGAAAAGAAGAGCTGGTTTTGGCTGATGCTGATTTATTGTGAGAGGAAAATATTGTTCTGAAATTAGAAAATAAGCGCTGATAAAATGAAGTGAACAAAACCTGTAATCTTTCTTCACTTGAATCTGTTGGCCCATTCCATCATACTACCAACCAAGGGAATCTGTATCTGTTGCCCTGTTCCATCTCTGTAACATCATCGTTTGTCCTATCCATCATTGGTTCTATTCTCTGTACCTCGCTACTCCGCTACTACTTTCAAAAGGCTACTTCAGTCAAACAATTTGAAGCTTGATCAAATCAATATAATAAAGAATATTATATTTTACCGTGCTACATAAATATCATTAGATTCACGGGTGGAGCCAAAATTTTGATTAAGGGGAGGGGGTTTTATGCACACATATAAGCTCCACTTTAGTGAAAATAACAATACTCTGTAACATCGTAATCTTATATTGAAAATTTTGGCTACTAAATAAACTCAAATGAAAAAAACTTATAAATACAAAGTTTTAAATCTTATCAAATACTACAGCTTTTGTGATTGATGTATCTTCATCCGAGATTTATTTGAAAAATTAAAAAACTTGAATATAAAAATAGGTGAATTTAAAACACATAGGAGTATTTGAGAACGTCTCGCAAAATCATTTTTTAGCAATGGACCGAGGTGTGGTACAGTCCATCCTTTGCACCTTGCAGTCAAATGAATAGTCGCCCCGTATTTCAGCAAACCTGTACATGCATGTGTCTGTGTAGTAGGAGTATATATTATAGCTTGACTTTCATAATTTAGTTGGTTGTTTGGAAGAAAACTGAAAAAAAAAAAAACGGTTCGTCATAAGCTGAACAGTTGTCTTGCTGTTGGCTGGCCGCAGCATACACCTACCACGCCCGGCCCGCGCGTCCTCTCCTGTCCATTTCCATTTCCCAAGACGACCCAGAGAGAGTTCGTTGTCAATCCATGGAACGAATTAGGTCGCAGCCACCTTCCTCGCTTCCCTGCCTCTCCTCCTACCTAACCTCTTTCGCTAGCTCTTGCAGCAGCAGCAACAACAACAACGCACCTCCATCCATCCATCATCCATCCCACACCCCTTTTATTTATTGCATCCCGGCCGGCCTCTCTCCCTTCACCTAATCCCTCTCGGTTTCTCGGAGCAGCAGCAGCATCACATCGCCACCACCGCAAAGCTTGGCAAGCCTTCTTCCTTCCAGCTTCCTGTGTGTAACCACCTCACTTCCTCACTCGCATATCGCGTGCCGGACGTCCACACCAAGTGAAAAAAAAGTAAGTGCATCTGATCTCGTCGTCGTCTTTCTCTCCATTTTGGTTCTTGTTTTATCGTCGTATCGCCGGACATCGTGTGTGATCAAGACCAAGAGCAACGCAATTAACTCACCTACGTTACACATGCGCAGTGGGCTCAGAGACGGAGACGGTCAACGTGGAAGGCATCCCGTTCCCGGCGGAGATCACCGCCGTCGCCGGCGGCAACCCTCTCTCCCTCCTAGGCAGCGGTACGACGTCTTCCTCGTCGTCGTCGTTTCAGTCACGCATTTAATTAATTTCCTTGGTAGCTGATGATAGTGTCTCACCACCTGCCATGCCACGCGTCGTCATCGTCCAGGCATCACGGACATCGAGATCCACTTTCTGCAGATCAAGTACAACGCCATCGGGGTGTACCTCCACAACGCCGCCGCGCAGCACCTCGGCGCGTGGAAGGGCAAGACAGCGGAGGAGCTGCTCGCCGACGAGTCCTTCTGGGCCGCGCTGGTGTCGGCGCCCGTCGAGAAGCTGCTCCGCGTGGTGGTCATCAAGGAGATCAAGGGCTCCCAGTACGGCGTGCAGCTGGAGAGCTCCGTCCGCGACCGCCTCGCCGCCGCCGACCTCTACGAGGACGACGAGGAGGAGGCGCTCGAGAAGGTCGCCGAATTCTTCCAGTCCAAGTACTTCAAGCCGGGCTCCGTCGTCACCTTCCACTTCCCGGCGCCGGCCGGAGCCGGAGACGCCGCCGCCGCCGCGGAGATCACCTTCGCGACGGAGGGCAAGGGCGACGCCACGATCAAGGTGGAGAACCAGCACGTCGCCGCCATGATCCAGAAGTGGTACCTCGGCGGCGACTCCGCCGTCTCGCCCACCACCGTCCGCAGCCTCGCCGACCGTTTCGCCGCGCTGCTCGCCGTCGCCGCCGCGTGATACATGATCGATGCCCTGCTTTAATTTCCGGCCGGCTCATCGAATCGAATCGCGTTGCGTTCAGTTCGTGAATGTCCGGCCGTGTGTCTCGTATGTTGTTTCAGCAAATTTGATTGCAAGTAATCAGAATAACTAAGCAAGCATGCTAGTACATTGCAATGGGATAAAAAAATATTTATTTATTGAAAATGACAACGAGTGACGCCAATCAAGGTGGGCCATGCCCCCCTGGTCAACTTTAAATCTCCACTAGTTAAACGGACTGTCCCATAATATTTCAGTCAAGCTCCGCCACTCGAGAGGATGTCCCATAATATTTGGATACAACATACGAGACACCAATCAAATTTGCAGAGCATCGATGGCTTGCATCTGGGATTGGTGCTCATCTGCCATCTGGTCAATCTGCAGCTCACGCTCCACTGTAGTTTTCCAAACGGGCGGCACGGCACTGGCATGGCCCTGGCACGCCGGGGAACGGCATGACAGGGGCATGGCACGTCGGGGCACGGCGACGAAGCGTGCCGTGCCGTGTCGTGTTGCCGTGCTCATGTCGCGGCCCAGGCACAGCCCTCTCGCCTTGAATCGTGTCGTGCCGTGCCGCCGTGCCAGCCCTGGTCAGGCGCGTGAGGCCGCGTCACGCCGCCGCGCCCGCCGCCGTCATCATGCCACGCCGTCTTCATCGCGCCAGAGCCACTGAGGTTGCCGGATGAACAGGAGCCGCCGGAATCATGCCATCGCCGCCGGAGCTGGAGCCACGCAGGCCGCGCCGTGAGAATTCAACCTGGGAGCAGCGGACTGGAGCGAGGAGAAGCCGCTGCGCTGCTCTGGTGAGAGGACTGAGCGGAGGAGAGGAACGGCGAGCGAAAAGAACGGGAGCAGCGAAGCCGTCCCGTGGGTGTGCGTGAGCGATGGTGTGTGAGAAAATGAGAGAGGTGTGTGGGGAGATTGGTATTTATAGCTAGGGTTTTAATCTAACGGCTGATATTCGTACAAAGTCAATCAACGGTAGAAATTAAATGGGCCAAGTCGTGCCGTCCCATTTTTCGTGCTGTGCCTGGGCTGGCACTGTGGGCCGAAGTCGTGGCCCAGGCACGGACACGCTGCGGGCCGGGCCAGGCACGAGCACGAAGCAGGCCGTGTCGTACCGGGCCTGGTCCGTGCTTTTTCGGACCGGGCTAGTGCCAGCCCAGCGGGTCAAGCCCGTTTGGAAATCTATATGCTCCACCACCATGAACAACGCTTAGTAAATATATCTGTGCGTTGCAACGAAGATAATGGACGTCTCTAAGGACTATGAGCCTATTTCGTAGGACACTAGGTTGTCCTAAAAGGACTATGACTCCACTCATGCTTGCGGAGGTGAAGTCGTTTTGTAAAATATATATTTGGCAAAAACGATTTCGATCAATAGCAATTTTGTGAGGAGCCAGAAAAAGCCATATTTTTATGCTTTTGACTCTATAAAGAGCCATTTCATAAATGCACGTGTGGCATGGCATCTTGAAGATGCTACAAGAAATCAGAGCAGGAGACAAAACCCGATCATATAGGCTTGTTTGGGATACAATCAGCTAGGTATACATAAATTTCCTGCCCGTTCGGGCGTCTAGACTCACAGTGCTGCTGTACAACTTCCACGCACCACGCGGCCAGCCCTTGGCCACCCATCGGGCATGCTAGATCGCCGAGCTGCTTTGTACCTGGTCGTTCCGCTGTGTACAACTGCTGTGTACGCAAAATTTTCGCTGTAGCACGCGTAAAATCTTTTACAATAAGTGTCTAATCATAACTCAAGTAGGCTCAAAATATTTGTCTCGTGATTTACACGTAAACTATATAAACATGCAAAAAAATCATCTACATTTAATACTCCATGCATGTGCCGCAAAATTGATGTGACAGAAAATTTGAAACTTTGAGGAGAAACTAAACAGGGCCTAGATGTAACAAGTTGTCCAATGTTGCTGTCAATTTTTTAGAAAATAGGGGTAAAATTAGAATGAACTTAGAAAAATAAAGGTATTTTCTTAAGGGTAAAGTTGTCCTTGTCAAGCCCATTTAACACTGTTAGCTGTTGATAATGGAGTAGGGGTAAACTGAGGGTTTATTTTCAAAAAACGAGGGTAAAAACGCAACATGGCAAAAAGCGAGGATAAAATCACAATTGGGCTTTAAAATAAGGATAGAAACGCAATAGCCCTTTCTTTTTTTATTGTATGTTTTCCCTTTTTTCTTTCCTTCCATTCATTTATTTCCCTTTCTTTTTTCAAACTTTGTTTTCATTTTCTTTATTTTTTACTATTTTTATTTTACTCTATTAATTTTTATTTTTCCTTTCCTTCCTTCTATTTGCATTTTATTTCTTTCTTTCTTTTTTGTTTTCATATCTTTTTATTCTTTATCATTTGTATGTTTTTGTTTTTTGATAGAATTAATATTTTATTTTATAATTTTATATTTTATTCTTATTCATTTTCTTCTATTTATGATTTTATGTTTAGTATAAATTTAATGTTTTATGATGTATTTTGATGTTCGTCAACAAAAATATGATGTTCAACGATGTATTTTGTGAGATTCAGTAAGCATATATTGATGTTCTAGAACATATTTTTGTGATGTTTGGTAGCATTTCTTTCTTCTTTTTATTGACTCATTAATTTTATTATTTTGGTTTATGATATTTGTGATATTCACGTAGTATATATATATATATATATATATATGATATTCTATGCTATATTTAGGTTTCATTGGTGTTAATGTGATGTTCTACGATATATTTGTAATGTTAATGTTCAGTAATGTTTTTTTCTTCTCTATTTAATATAATTAATTACTTCACTTTTTATTTTTTATTTTTAAAAGGTATTATATATGTGATTTTCACGCATCATTTTTAGTTTTTGAACATCTATTTTACCTGTTTAAGTGACCATTTTGTTCAAAGCTTAACGTCAAGTGACAACTGTTGTCATTTAACATTTAGGATCTAACGCTAATTAATTTTGCTCCCGTATAATTACTTGTTATTACCGTGATTCTTTTTATGTCAAAGAATTAGATTGACCGGGTGAAGGTAGTGGCCTAAGACTAGTTAAATTCTCTTTATTTTTTTTATTTTCTTATCGCAACACAAATATTTATTTGGGTTGTTATATGTACCTTTGTGGCTTTGCAACTTATAATTTTTTTATTTTCAAACGTGTGGTCGTCGCCGGTTTTGCACGGCCCTCCTTATTTATGGTAAAAATCCTGACTCCGTCCCTAGGCAAGACCAGGCCAGAGTCCAGACCACCAACTAGTAAAAGTTGCTAGTTGCGTCACTGGAATCACTCCTTGGTCTCAAGGTCGTGGGGGCATATAACAGAATTGTCAATAGCTCCTCCATGCATAAACAGACACGGGATCGTCAATCAATTGGCACGGGCACACGTGTTGGAATTTCTGAACCAGAGTTTCAATTTCCAGCGAGTTCCATTCACGTGGAAGAAAGTGGTAGCCTTTGATCTTTCTTCTTCTTTTTTCCGTCAAAAGATGAAATGGCCGGCCGATTGCAATGCTTTCGAAACTTTTTTTACCATGGATAGACTGGAGCAACCAAGGGAGGAACTTCACTGTGACTGGGCCTGGGCCGATTCACGGAACCAAAAGTGCGGGCAGGCCTGGTCACCCTGCCTGGCTGATCGTGTGGTGCGCTGGTGCCCACGTGCGGTGAAAATCCGTGGGCGTGGAATCGGCGACCAGGGCCATGGACGTGGTCGCGACGGCCGCCAAAAAAAAAAAAAAGGTTACTGGTAGTAAAAAGCTCAAAGAAAAACGAAGACATGAAGTACCAATCAAGAGCGTGAGAGTTGTCCAAACATATAGTGATTTCGTGTTCGGTTTTCACCTCGCTCGATTTTTAGGTACTCCAACCCAATTCACCCCTCAGTAAGATTTTTCCTTTTTTCTTTTCTTTATATATGCACAAGTTGAGGTTTAAGACTTTATGATTATAAATATAATTCTGTAAGGTGACCAAAAATCATAAATTATCTTAGAGAATACATTATGAACTTTTTTGTCATTGTTTGGTGTAAATGATTTCATTTGTAGTATTAGTTTATTATTAAATGCCTAAACTATGAAAATAATAGAAAAAATGTGTAATGTATTTTCTACCCCAAGTTAGTTCTCTCCCATTCTAGAAAATCTATACCTAATAATAATGCAAAATTTTAGCCCGTTTTTCAGTTCATACCCTCTCACTGATAACTATGTGCATGTGGAAACTATTTCTCTTTATCTATCTATTATAACCCTCCTATTTTTATATGGCATTCTATGCAAGGTTCTTAGATTAGATTAGGACTCCTAACCCAAATGTTCCAAACATATGCAAGGGTTTTTTTTATTAGGACTTCTAATATCAAATAACTGATTTTTTTTCTTTTCCTATTCTGTCATCTGGTCAGTCTTTTCAGTTTTTTCTAAGATAATCTGGATAGCTATTAGTTATAATTCAAATCCAAATATAGCTCTAGGAGCAAGAAAACTGAATAGAAATTCTAATTTAAGAATAGAAATTAGACAATCCCGTATGCCCCAAGTTTGACGTGTCGCTCAGAAAGAAAAAAAAAATAGTGGGCTACAAAATTGCTTGTATATTGATCTAAGTCCGAGTGCGACCTGCAAGCAAATTTCTGGCTACATCGAAATGACGACGAGTAGGCAACATAAATGGATCGGATGCGGTCGATCAATCAAAATCATTGTATCAATTTAATTGCATCCTAAATCATGAATTGTATGGATGACCGAGATCAATGAGGAGCAAGGCAATGCTACCTGTCGTCCATAGTAACAAGGAAGATTACAATGCTAGAGATCTTTTACCGGCTAAACTTTACGGATTGCTTTTTTTTTTCTGACGGACATATTTGCTAGTTTAAACTTCTCAACTTATTATACACGAAAAATTAAAAACAAATCTTGTTAACGCAAGAATTGGGCTGGGAGCAAATTGGACCCTTTTTTCTATTTTCCTAAAGCACACCATCCAAATGAGCCCTAACACAACTTTGGGCCTCTACTGTGACGGCCTACAAGTGTAACGGGTTCTTCACAGGCTGGCCCAGACCAAATCCTTCAGGCCTCCAGCTGCCTGCGACTGCGAACACTTGTCTCTGTAGCCCTCTTCCACACCTCCTTATCGCAACGCAGTTGCAGGGAACTAGGGAAGGAGGAGGCACGCCCGGGCTGCAGAGGACGCAGCAAGCAAGGAATGGCCGCGCTCCGCCACATCGCCGCCGGCCCCACCTACCACCACCACGGCGTCGCGGCAGCCACCGCCACCCTCCAGCTCCATCGCCTTCCCCTTCCCTCTCGCCGCCCGCTTCGCTCCCGCCCCTTCACCAGTAAGCAACTCCTCTCCCCCTTTTTCTCCTAGTCTTATCTTAGTCGATCTCCTTTCATCTTCCTTCCGCTCCCAGTTTCTTCCGCTACCGGTTGAGTGTGAGAGCCCAACGTCTTGCTTCAGTGCTCTTGGTGGTGTCCGGCTGATTTCTTTCCTTGCATTGCAGGGGTTTATGCCATCTCCAGCAATGACATCAGGGTCGGCACCAACGTCGAGGTCGACGGCGCGCCATGGAAAGTTCTAGGTGACAAGCAGTCCTCACCCTTCGTATTTCCCTTCCTTTCTTTTATCTAAAGGCCATTCCTTTACCTACAATTGCTCAAGGATATGGATATGCATGCAATATAATGTACCAGCATAAGTTGTGGACACTACTTATCTAGTCCAATGTCCATGTACCTGTCTTCTCAACGGCCACTGATTTATTTCCTTAGCTCTATTCTTTATTGAGAACAAAAATAAAAGTCACTGCACAAAATGTACATCATTGCTATGCAAAATATGCCAGTTAATTTCTCCTCTCCGTCCAACAACAGAGTTCCTCCACGTCAAGCCTGGAAAAGGTGCTGCTTTTGTCAGGACAAAACTGCGTAACTATGTAACCGGGAATACGGTTGAGAAAACCTTCCGTGCTGGAAGTACGGTAATCATTCACACCTCAAACTCACATCTTCTGAACCTGACAAGAATTCAGCGCTTGTTCTTTTCCTTTCCCCACTCTGTGCCTGTTCTAGCAGTACATGTGTTTTCTTCCCATTGGAACGAACTACTTGTACATGGTGTAGCTTATAGTTAGCTAAAACTGTTGCTTTTTTCTTATTTTCTGTTATGAGTTATGTATGACGTACCATCGGCCTATGGTGGTCGGTGGATTGCCCTTGCTTCACCAATACATGTTTTCTGTTCACTGTATCTCTCGGTGTTTTATGGTTATGCAACGACTAATAGTCACTTCTTCATTGGAACTTTCAGCTACAGGAACCATCCCTTTCAAAGGAGACCAAGCAATTTACATACAAGGATGGCTCCCAATTTGTGTTCATGGATCTGGTAATTACTCAAAATTCTTATCACTATAAACAACCGTACTTTATGTTTTCCATTTTTTTCTCTTGCCCTCAGTTCAGGAAATAACTCGATGTGTAGTTTTTTTTTTTTTTTGGGGGGGGGGGGGGGGGGGGGGGGGTGGAGGGGTGCTCCAATAATGAAAACATTATTTTAATTTTGGACTAACTTATTTTGTTATTAATGAAACGATATGTACCTCTGGCATATTCTTCAAGCAAAAAACTAGCTAAATGATTTCTTCGTAGTGGATGGGCCTGCTGTCACCTATTGAAATGTGTATAAGTGCATTGCCTACCTCTTCGTGAAAGGTTAAGCTCGCCTAGGCGACACCTTAAGAACCATAGTCGCACTTCAACACCCTGAGGCATCCATTTCTTATATCATCTTTTTGTAGCATTCTACTTGCTTGAAAACCCACACTGCAAATTGGCTTCTATAGGACCTGTTGAACGAATTCAGTATAATTTGTTTTATCAAAGCCAACTCAGAGTTGTAATGCACCAAAAAAAAAAATTAATAAAGGAAAATAAAAAAGAAAACTCAGTTTCCACCACCACCGCAATAGTCAATTAAATTTCCTTTTCAGAAAATAAAAATATATCTTGTTTTTCTCTTCCCAGAAAGCTTGGTATCTGGACGTAAACTAGCCACTTTCTCAATTCGTGGAGAAATGTGAACTTAGGATCCTGATATAGGTAAACAATTCCATGTTTTTTTTTTTCTGTCTTACAATGTTCTTCTTAATTTCTCCTTCTAGACATCATTTGAAGAAAGTCGATTAAATGAAGCAGATGTTGGTGACAAGCAAAAATGGCTGAAAGAGGGCATGGACTGCAATTTGTTGTACTGGAATGGGAAGGTATTTCATAGTTTCCTTTTTCAGATTGTTTGCTATTCTGTTTTTCAATGAACTAAAATTCTAATAATTTCCTCTAAATTTAGGGCGAATAATTTTATTGCACAGTAAATAAATACTGGAAACTGATTGTGATAATTTTGTAGATCATTGATTTCGAGCTCCCAATCACTGTGAGGCTGACTGTAACTGATACTGACCCAGGGGCAAGTGATAGTGCGCAAGGTATAAAGCTCTCTTGAAACATAGTACTCCGTAGTATGCTTCTGTAGTTGGCACCTGCAGTTGGTTAAACATGCATGATGCTAAACAAATTAACCACATTCAATATAGCTGTGAAGAATGCAAAATTAATTCTTGGCTATTTGTTTTCTGGTGGAAGTTGACATCATCGGATGGGGATCATACTGTTGCTGTATTTTGTAGGAGGAACAAAGCCTGCAACCCTGGAAACTGGAGCTGTTGTTACTGTGCCCTCTTTTGTGAACGTAGGCGATGATATTCTGGTTGATTCAAGAACTGGGCAGTACATGAATCGAGCATAGCGAATTGAAGAGGATTTCAGATTTGAGGAGAGTACTGGTTTTCTGTTTGACCATTCTAGTCCCGTTCACTTGTACGAATGCTCTGCGTCTTCGGCCCCAGGAAATTTACATTTCTGCTGCATGTGAATCCTCACTCTGATCTCAATCTCTGATTATAACCGTGTAGATCTTTGGCTTCCAGATAAAAGGGAAATTGTGTTCATAATTTTGCCGCTCATATCTCAAACTCTGATTTTAGCAGATAGAATGTACTGACCAAAGAACACGAGTAAATAACCTATGAGCTGTGATTAGCAGAATAACCGGATCAAATTTATTTATAAGAACCAGCTACAGGTTACCACTTACAAGGCATGGGGCCACAACAAATTGAAGAAATATCTGAAGTCAGATTAGTAACTTACAAATGGTATTGGGGTACTGTGGCTGTCAAGCTTGACACATTGTCTGAAAAAAAATGTAAACTGATGATGAACAAACCTTGCTGGCTACGACTGCAGTCTGGAAGGTACATTAGAGTAAGGGTGTATTGATCCTGCAATACAGAGGCTCTGGATAGTCTTGATCTGGGGACGTGAAGCCACTGAAACTGGCGCTCTCAGCTGCTCCCAGGTCAGAACAGAGGATATGGCTTTGCGAGTCTAGCTATCCATATCCTTTAGTATGTTAGTTGTCTTTGTCTATGCTGTGGGATCATCTTTGAACTCGTCGTTGTGTCTGACTTTGGCTTTCTTATTAGTTTGATTGACTTTCGGCTTGAGAAATCTTGGAATTGTAAATGTTGATCTTTGTTCCTGTGTAATACTAGAATGGACCGTGGTGTATGTCCCTGGAACTAAAAAAAAAAAAAAATCATGCTGTAACTCTTGTAATTGGATCAACTCCAGTGAGGCACTCCCCCGCCAGGCGGCACGGGCACCCTATGTTCGGCACAGCGCTGCGGCGTTCCTCTTGTTCCCTTTTCTCAAATTGGTCATTCATTTGAACTACACGCTATCTCAATTTTGACAGCCCAAATGGCTCCAACAAGTCCTCAATTTCCACTGGTGCTTCAAGAGTTCAGACTACTGAACACACTTGCTGTGCCGCCGGCCGCGCGGTCGAGCTGGAGCGCCGCCGCCGGCCTCTCCACGCGGGCAAGCTGAAGCCCCGACGTCACTGGCACGAGCCACGCAGTCGAGCCCCAGCCCCGTCGGCCGCCGCCACGATCCCCATGCGGGAGAGCTGGAGCGCCGCCGGCGGCGGCCTCGCCATGCGGACGAGATCGAGCACCGCTGCTGCGAGCCGCGCGGGCGAGCCCCGGCTCTGCCGGCCGCTGCCACGAGGAGGAGATGCCGGCGGAGGAGACGAGAGGTGGCTGTGGTTGCCTGGTTGGAGATGAGGATAAGGAGAGCAGGAGAGGAGAAAGAAAAGGAGAAAAAAATAAAGAAAACTGACAATGGGTCCCACCTGTCAATAGATAATCTCACTTTTGCTGTCTCTAATTCAAACAGAAAATGAATTCTTCACATCCTCCCTCAACCAAACAGAGAACAGAGCCGTCCCACCCGAGGAATCAGAGTTAGAACCGTCCCATCCCACCTTCACTCCCAAACAAACGTTATAAGACTCTAGTCTTAGAAGGAGCTAAAGTTTTACAAGTGTCACATGATTCTCTGTTCGGATCTAGGCGACTCACCAAAGACCTGCATCACCATCTGATGGTTCTGCACCACTTGCTAGCACACGAAGCAGGAACACTGCAAATCTCCTCGGTCGCTTCAGCCTTTATTTGCCAGTCCCTGATGCATGGTGCTTCACGAAATATCCCCATGGATTTCACAGGGGGCTTTCCTTTGTTGACAGATTCACAAAATATGTTCGTCTCTTAGTTCTACAGCATCCCTTCACTGCACCACTGATTGCAATGGTATTCCTAAAGAATATGTCAAGCTTCATTGTGTGATTCACATCACAATATGCTCTTTCGTGCACGAATTTTTCAGATCGTTGGATATTAGACTGCATCTAAATCCAGCTTATTAATCCTAGGCTGAATCAGTGTCTGCAGAAGTTTCTTCATGAATTCTGCATGCTTGTTTGGCTCAAATGGAACCTAGCTGGTTTATCAAACTTCATCAGGCCGCACACCATTTAACGTGTTATATGGCACTGATCTAACGTTAGGACTATGCCTCTACTGCGTTAGTCACTAGAAATATGTGGCACAATCAAACACACATACTAGAGGCATAGTTGCTGGATACTTAAGGTCACTGGTCCTAACGTTAAAATCAAACACACATACTAGACATACTCTAGTCCTGCGTTAGTCACTAGAAATATGTGGCACAATCAAACACATAGCAACCACATATTTCTGTTTCCGAAAACTAATCCTTCATATGATCAAAGTATCAAACCAAATGTGAATCATCCATCCAACTGCTTACGCAACTGCGAACATCATCCATAATAAGAAAAGTAAAGCAAAAAAGGTAACTGATCTATCCACTGCTCCTAAGGTGTTCATCCCACTGGGACCAGTGACCTTAAGTATCCAGCAACATGAGAAATAGTGCCTCGCATATTATGTCAAGTCCAAATTTATTTCATAAACTGTGTGAATCATGTAACAGCAAATGGAGTACTTCTTGTCTTGCCCAAAGAAGAGTGACCACATACAATTTGGAAGCAGATGCACAATCAAACACACATACTAGAGTAGACTATCAATAGAGATCCATGTCATCACCGAAACAGTTTCTGTTAGAACCATCAACCAGGGGCTCCTGCATACTCAGAATCTGTTCAGTTGCGATAAAGAATGCCAGTAGCACGGAGAGTCTCTAATATGGTCACTAGAGGCATGCGATCAGACAAAAATAAGTTTCCAGGTGGCAAGAATGATTGTTTATCAGTTGCACTGGATAGATAGTAGCTTCTGGTTGAACTTAGAGGTCCTGACTGAGGAATGATGTCAAGGCACTTTACTTGCACAGTTCTACCTATCATGGTACTGTCCACAAGTGCTAGGTGCAAGGGGATGCCAAGAGCTTGTGATAGAGCCTTCATTTGTAAAAGGGAGACATCAGCGCCAAAGGGACGCACAGATTCTTTGCAAAACTGTTACAACGCCACAAATGCAGAATAGTGAGATAAATTTGTAAATGGCATAGTATTGGTTAGCTTGGTTCTTCCTTGTTAACCAAAAAAAGTTGCCCACATTTTCATTTGTAGGGTTTGCATAATTCCATTACGAGAAGGCTAACTTGGAAAATGAGCACATCGTTAATGATATAAAATCGTTACAGAATCATAAAAGGAAAACAATAAACTACTTGAAACGAATCAAGCATAAATTCTTAGATATGGTATAGCAGCCAGAAACACTAACCAAAAGGGCATCTAGTTTTTCATTCTGAATTGGACTCATTGCTCTGTTGTAGTCCGCTTCATATGTACGGATATGAACCTCTGTCAGCAATCTAAGCAAACAAATAACTAACCAGAGAGAAACGTTAGATAGAGAACAAATAAACAAACAACAAATCGCAAAAAGCATTGTATCCTCACTCCTGGAAGATGAAATCTCCTGTAGACTTATCTTGTAAAGCTCATCAGCATTTAGCCTAGAAAGGGGGGGGGGGGGAAGAATAGAACCTTCCGTAAACATAAGTATTATGGCAACAATTGATTACTGAAAGAATTGGATCACTGAAGTAAGGAACTAAGCATACCCATTTGCAACTGAATTGACCAAGTGCTCAAACTCCTGAAAGAACATAAAGACATTTGCAGTGACTAATATAATTACTTTGAAGTATAATCTCAGGAAAATACACTCCTAAGTGATGCATAATTCAGTCTTGGAACGCCATTCTTTTTTAGATAAGTACCATTTTATAAACCATAATTTTATCTCTTAGATGTGAAAATGTACAAAAATGAAAAAAAAATGCATACCAGAATGTATGAGACATACTCAGACATATCTGATTACTCATGAGCTCTTAAGTTGTTTTGTTCATATACTCCATGTCATCTATATGTCTGTGCACTCCATCTTGTAAAACAAATTTACCTCTTTCCCCATGTATAAGGAATGGGAGTGCAGGTTTCTATAAAACTGTAAATTACTGTCTATAGAACTGTAAATTCTGTACACATTACATTTTTAACCTCGAATATGCAGAGTCTCAGCTTACCATAGCATTAAAAAGAGAAATTTGATGTAAAACACACCACACACACACCCTACGAAATTACATACAAAATAACAACCAAGCATGAATACCAAAAAACTAAAAGCCAAAGCAAGCAGCAGCAAACCCCTAGACCGGCAATAAAACAGAATCTCATCCCCAGAAGTACTTGAAATTCCTTGAAAAATACTCATTACATAATCTCTATGATTCAGGCCATGGGGCACAATAAGTATTTTGGCAACTAATAGATGTCTCACATGATTCTTCGTAAAATTGCAAGGAAAAAAAATGTCTCACATGATTTCTTTGTGCATAACCGGCTGAACAAATCACTAGGAAAAAATTAGGATAAAACGAACAGGCAATACAAATTCATGCTTTTGTAAGCTGTGATAATACTTACAGAAAGAACACTTGAGAAAAATGCTTCTGGATTTGAGAAGTATGCACTATTCCATTTTAAACGACGAAAATTCACTCTGGACCTTGCCACACATTCCATTAAACGAGTGACCTCAGCTTGACTACCTTGCATTTTCCCAAGGTTTTCCTGATTACAAGCCTAGCATATTAAGATTTTGTGCTGAAGAAGAAAGCAACAACATCGTCATGAACAAGACAACTGATATAGGTTCACATTACCAAGTAAGAGAAAAGGAAAGCTCTGTAAAACTCTGACCCATCCCTTCGCATTGCTCTGAAGCACACATAATGTTCACTAAGTATCTGCACAAAGAATGATTTTCATGTAAGCACAAAGTTCTTAATAATGATACTGCTTCTACAATCAAGTTTACAATGTACAAACAAACCTTGAACTTTTGCTGTGTGATTGGTTGTCCTTTTCCTCCACGAACCAAATGTGATAGTGGCTCCTATGATTGACGAGTTAGCATCACACTAGGCATAATAGTAATTCATAAGATTATAAAACTTAAATATCCAAATAAATCGTGCTGTGGCAAGGCTTGGAGCACAAGAGTTCACTTCTTTTTACATGAAAATAAGAATCGTTTTAGTGTGGGAAAGACTAAATCTATTTTTGGGGTAACTTCTTTTAGATAATGGAACCGAAACATCCACGACATCAAGAGATGCTTCAACTGTATTTTTCGTGTACTTAAGAAATCATAACTGGAATATTTAAGCCAACAGACATAGGACGCACTCAAGGAATGGGTAACTATCCATGTTGATTCTGAATGATATAAGTTAACAAACCCCAGACACTATTTATCAGTTTCAAAATACATCAATGTTCAAACAGTTCAAAGAAAGTTTAGTGTATATCATCATCACATATTGTATTGCCATTAAATGGTGAAACTTATCTAGGAACATCAAACACAATGGGCAGGGTATGATCAGGGCATCATAGGTGTTCAATGGAGACCATTTTACAATGGTATGAATACTTGGTGATAGTTGATGATGCTTAGAAATTACAGATGTCAGACAACTGGCATTGAGCACCCAAAAAACCCAATCACTCTGAAGCAAAAACAATTCATGATTATGGAACAAACAAGTAAATTCAGTTAAGTAGCTTACGAAGCCACAATGCTAAGAGACCCATATGACTAAATGCCTTTGCATGTAAAGGCTAGCTAGCTAGTGCTTGCAGTAAACACTATGAATCCATAAGGTCTCTGGTCAAGCTTTCTACATTGATTAAGACACTGAACTTTCTAGTTGACGTTCATAATGTTTTTAGTGTACAAATATTGCAGGGCACATTGTATCTGTTCATGGCAATACTTAAGTTATAATTTTTTCCTCATATTATATTGCCATTGACTACCAAAGATTATTTAGAAACACAATGAATATGGTATGATCAGGGCATGATAGGTGTCAACGGAGAACATTTTACAATGGTAACACTTCTGAATACTTGGTGATAACTGTAGTTGATGACAGTACGAAATTTCAGATGTCAGACCATTTCGTTGAGCATAAAAAAGCAGCTTCACTGTGAAGAAGAAACAATTCAAGATTAAGGAATACAAACAGGAAGTCCGGTCAAGTAGCTTATGAGGCTACAATATTTATACCTGACATAGTAGTGCCTTCCCAAGAGGTTCTGGAGTTACAAAGGTGCTGTCGGCAAAAATGGACTCGCAATAATGACAGAGGTATGTCTTCTTGCCATCTAGCAGCTGTTTCCAATTGTGGCGTAGTGATAAAAGCTCCCGTGTGCTGATAGGATCACAATTTTGCCGGCCAATATAATCAGGGAGAACTTGAAGATCACTGATGAACAGAGAACCCCATCCATGTTTTGTTTTAAATTCGTCCGGCTTTTCATCTTCGGAGTCCTTGGAATCCTAGTGAGTTACAACCATCAGGTATTTCATACTTTTTCCAAAGGGAAGCAGGGAGAACTCAATGACATAGTCCCAGTAAATCCACCTATTCTGTTCTGGTCAAATGACGGCCACATAATCTAAAAAATACTTTCCAGAATATACGCACATCACGGCTTGCTCTCTGGCATCACGAGATGTCCATTTACAACAAGAAAGCATAAAAAAGAATCTAAAGTGTGTTGAATATAGAGCGTGTTTTCTTTTCAGGAAATGACAAGGGAAATAGGAAAACCAAGCCAGCCTGCAATTGGATCAAATCCCTGAAGCAAACCCAAATTACGAGACGGTCATGTAATCATGATAAGAATTTCGTAAGATTTTTGCCGTGGCATACAATTCGGCGACAATTCAAGAAGCGGCATTGCTTTTTTATCCCTCCCTTCATTCTTTTCTGTGTTCCCCACAAAATCAAGAACCCACCGATCAATTGGGAACGTGTTCGAACCAAAAAATTAGCCTACAACCATCCCATTTGAGGAATCCCTCTCCCTCTATCAGAACGCGAGAAAGAATCCCCAATAAGATCAAGCGAACTCAAGAACCTGCCAACGCACCGAATAACAGAGTTTCGGTCCCGCCGCGCCGCCGCCTCCGCTGCTTCCCGCGCCGGGGTTGTACGTGAATGGTTGGGGTGGCGATGGTGAACGCGGCGGCGAAGAAGGGGGCTCCCGTCGCGGTGCGGAGGCCGGTGCTGCTGCGCCGTCGCCGCCTCCGCCATCGCCGAAGTACGTGAACGGTTGGGGTGGCGACGGTGAACGCGGCGGCGAAGAAGGGGGCTCCCGTCGCGGTGCGGAGGCCGGTGCTGCTGCGCCGTCGCCGCCTCCGCCATCGCCTAAGTACGTGAACGGTTGGGGTGGCGATGGTGAACGCGGCGGCGAAGAAGGGGGCTTCCGTCGCGGTGCGGAGGCCGGTGCTGCAGCGCCGTCGCCGCCTCCGCCATCGCCTAAGTACGTGAACGGTTGGGGTGGCGATGGTGAACGCGGCGGCGAAGAAAGGGGCTCCCGTCGCGGTGCGGAGGCCGGTGCTGCTGCGCCGTCACCGCCGCTGCCTCCGCCACCGCCACCGCCACCGCCACCTGAGCTGGTTCCCGCGCTGGGGTTGGGCGGTAAGTTGAACCGCACTCTCTTTTGTGGCTTTGCCTTCTCTGCCATTCCGCTAGTTTGTTTTTGCAGTTTCTCCCCTGTGTTTCTACGGAATATTGACACAGTACTTCATGATGGGTAGCCCCCCTTTATTTATAGCCAGGGGGATCCAACTAGAATTTTACAAGTGGAGAGGTATTTTCTGGAGTTTTTGCGCGTATCATTAAATAAATTGTTTGCTGCTAGTGACCGACAAGTAAAATTTTCTCTTTTTCTATAATTAAGAAAATAAATTCTAAATTCCAGCAACATGTAGTCTATAGAGCCCTACTTCATTCGTCCAAAAAAATATATATTATTCTTGTTCTTGGAGGAGTCAACGAATATTAAGTTTGACAATATATATACAACAATGTACTGATATCTATGATGTATAATAAGTATTAGTAGAATCAAGGATTATATTTTCATATTAACTTTATTTGTAGATACAAGCATTGATACTAATGTTCTTTATAGAATGAGTTAAGCTGAAAAAAGCTTGACTTAGACCATGTTTCGATTCACTACTTGATAATAATTATCTGATTAATAGCTAATTATCTAATTTATTTCAGTTAGTGGATAGTTGTTATCTAAAGCTTAAACTACCAATTAGGTAGTCAATTATCTATGCATGTTTGGATGTAAACGAGATAATTATTAGTAGATAATATCTACAGGGATCAAACAAGGCCTTAATTAATCTAGCCTAGAATGATATTTCGTTTTGGGTAAGAGGGAGGCACCACAATTCGACTAAGCTCCCACACTAGGCACTCATGCAAACTATTTATGGATCAAAAAGAAAATAGTTAACATATCATCTCATTTTGCATGGTTATTCTATAATTTGTAGTTACGAGGAGCAAAATCCTTTGAAATGCTTCCAATCAAACATATATATTCTTCTTTGCCAAGAGATTTCGCAAATATAGGTACATTGCTCCATTCATCGGAGCCTTAGATACATTATGTATCATGGAGCAATTATTTCGCTCTAATGACTATTAACAAGAATAATTTCATATATGCTATGTTTTGAAAAAAAAAAACAAGAAGAATATCGATTTCACTATTAGTTGAACACATTGTCATTACCATGTTCAACGCTTCCATGATGGTAAATGTTGGCAAAAAAAGACCTTACTTCTAGATTGACAAATGGAATGAAGTTGCTTCTTCCAGGATTCTAGATCGACAAATAGACTGAAGGTTTCTCAAAAAGAGAAAAAAATCAAGAGCAGCGAGCAATACATTGGGTGCGCAACATCATAGATGCTCTTACTTATCATATAGTCCTAATTGAGTGTACAACCAAGACTAGGGTGAGGATCATGCTCACACTTGGCACATGGAGAGGTACCTCCCCACAGCCACAAAATCCCTATGGGAAGGTACCTACACCATGGCTCTGTTCGCTGGAACTGATAAGCTGAGCTGATTTCGGCTGTTGCTGATTTTTTGTGAGAGGAAAACACTATTCCAGAGCTGAAAAATAAGCGCTTTTTAGACGAAGCGAACAGAGCCCATCTCCTCCAGTGTTCGCGTACTCATTTTCGTCCTACGCTGCCTAGCCTATTACGCCACGGCCAACCGGTGCTCTAGTACTATCTCTCTGGTTGTTAGCCTGATCCTGCCCTCATAGCATTATTGCTGCTCGCCGCTGTTGTCGGCGATGTGATGTGTCTTCGAAGACTCTGCTCTACGCCTTGTCAAATCAGCCTCTTTCACTCTCTCAGCTAGACCTGTTTCCACATACCAAACACGGAATCGCCATGGCCAGGACCTACCAGTACCAATCGACATTGCTTGGTGTTGACCTTCAATTGGTAGGCGTTAGTATTGGGATAGGATTGAATGATTATTGTTCCACCAAAATCTCACAAACTACATATTCAAGCTCTGTGTATAATGAAACCTGGTTCTATTGGACATGCCTTTACTCCATGTTTCCTTATTTTAATTTTATTCCAGTGACTACTTTTTTATGTTCACCAAAGGGCTGCCTTTGTCAGTCTTCATGGATTTCTAATCCAGTCTAAACATTCGTTCTACCAACGCTTGGACTGTGGGGCCCATGTTAGACAGCCATATGTGCGACGCGTGTGTGGGTCCAATGCTAGGTGTTAACCGCCGGCTAACACTGTATTGTTTAAAGAGATTTGAGATCTTGATTGGTTTTGTTTCTATAAACTACTACAAGATCTCCTCACTCCTATATATATACACGTACACCAGGTCTCTCAATCAATCAATTCACTAATAACACACAATCTCATTTGCTTTCAGTTCTGATGCTAACACTGTGTTATAATAAGTGCGCCTAAATTTGATCTCAAGAATGAACTGAGTTGGGTTCAGAACAAAATGAAGATGCAAAATTATAAGCATCATTTTACAGCCAATTCAGGTTGGTTATGCTCAAATATGACAACCATGTCACAAGCTCTCTTCAAAAGTACTTCGGCTCATTTGGAGTACTAAAGCACAAAAAGATTCAACAGCATACATTGCTTAGCTCTACCAGAACCAAGAATCACCTTGCGTTTAATGTCTCACAATTAATTACCTTACATTATACCCATTTGTACACACCCGTGTTCCCTGAGATCCCTGAGTTGCAGCTACCTGATCTCAAGTTCTGGACAATATGCCACTGTTGCCTGAATCCATTTTGGTTAGGACACAGTAGTGGCAAAAATGCAGCGTTTCTGCTGCTGCTCAGGTGCTTGTCAAATGAACTCCATTTCAGCCAGAGATAGATATGGAAAGACTACAAATGTTCTCAATCAGTGCTTTTGCCTACAACACAAGATACAACAGGTAGCATATGTGGCTAGCTTGAGGCCAGGAAACGAAGTCAGTGTAAGACCCTGTTTGGATCCCTACAGATAGTAGTTATTTATCAATAACGTACTATCAATTATGAATTCAAACATGTATAGATAATAGCTTAGCTAATTGTTAGTTGTATCTTTAGATAACAACTATCCCACTAGCTAATAAAAATTAGATAATAAGTTATTAGCCAGCTAATAACTATTATCAGACAGTGAACACAAATAGAGCCTAAGATAAATTGAGAAATGGGAATCATTCTGATCTTATCCTCTAAGCCACCTTGCTTATTTGTCTATCCTTATCTCTGTTTTCTGCAGATCACAACTCCAATGACCGCCAGCATGTTCTGGCCCTAGAAGAGGTCTCCAGGGGCATGCATGCCCATCAGGTCTTCAGGGGCATTGCACGCCAGGTACAAAGGCTAAGGCACATGCGGCATATCATTTTTTTTTTTTTTGAGTATCACGGAGCTTCTCATTAAGACATAGCAGGATTACAATCGACACTTGCTGCAATTTTCAGTATCATTATTCCTTAAAGATGGATGATCCAAGCCACATATGCTGTTGAGAAAACAACTAATCCTTCATGTGCTCTTACCAAATGTGAATCATCCATCCAACTGTTAAGCAAATGGGAACAATATCCATAACAAAAGTAAACCAAAAAAAAGCTAACTGATCTATTCCACTGCTCCTACTATAAGGTGTCCTTCCCACTGGTACCAGTGCCCTTAAGCATCCAGCAACAAGAGAAACAGAGCCTTGCATATTATGCCAAGTCCAAATTTAATCTCTAAACTGTGTGCATCAGCACATCCCAGCAAATGGAGTATTTTTTTGTCTTGGGCAATGAAGTGTAACCAGATACAGTTTGTAAGCAGATGCATAACCAAACACCCTACTACAGTAAACTATCAACAGATATTCATGTTATCATC
This sequence comes from Eremochloa ophiuroides, assembly GCA_038502445.1. Lineage (NCBI taxonomy): Eukaryota > Viridiplantae > Streptophyta > Magnoliopsida > Poales > Poaceae > Eremochloa > Eremochloa ophiuroides. Next base: position 85,052,912 of record JAHLJS010000003.1, read on the forward strand.
CAAACAGTTCCTGTTACCATCAACCAGAGGCTGCTGCATACTCAGAATCTGTTCACTTGCGATAAAGAATGGCAGTAGTATTGAGAGTTTTTACTAAGGTCACTAGAGGCATGCGATCAGACGAAAATAAGTTTCCAGCTGGCAAGACTGGATGTTTATCCGTTGCACTGGATAGATAGTATCTTCTGATTGAACTGAGATGTCCTGATCGAGGAATGATGTCAAAGCACTTTACTTGCACAGTTCTATCGTTCATGCTAGTATCCACAGCTGCTAGCTGCAAGGGGATGCCAAGAGCTTGTGATAGAGCCCTCATTTGTAAAAGGTCAACATCAGCGCCAAAGGGACGCACGGATTCTTTGCAAAACTGTTACAAAGCCACAAATGCAGAATAGTGAGAGCAATTTGTAAATGGCATAGTATTGGTTAGCTTGGTTCTTCCTTATTAACCAAAAAGAGTTGCTCACATTTTCATTTATAGGGTTTGCATATTTCCATCATGAGAAGGCTAACTTGGAAAGCGAGCGCATTGTTAATGATGTATAGTTGTTAAAGAACCACAAGGAAAACAATCCTACTTGAAATGAATCAAGAATAGATTCTGAGATGATGGTATAACAGCCAGAAACACTAACCAAAAGGGCATTTAACTTTTTGGTTTGATCCTGACTCCATTCTCTGTTGCAGTGCGCTTCGTATGTACGGAGATGAACCTCTGTCAGCAATCTAAGCAAAGAAAGAACTGACCAAAGAGAAACGTTACACAGAGACCAAATAAACAAACAACACATTGCAAAAAGCATCGTATCCTCACTCCTGGATGACGAAATCTCCTGTAGGCTTATCTTGTAAAGCTCATTATAATTCAGCCTAGAAAGGAAAAAAATAAAATAGAATTTTCTGTAAACATAAGTATTATGGCAACAATTGATGATTGAAAGAATTGGGTCATTGAAGTGAGGAACTAAGCATACCCATTGGCAACTGAATTGACCAAGTGCTCGAACTCCTGAAATAACATAAAGACATTTGTAGTGACTAACATAATTACTTTGAAGTATAATCTCAGGAAAAGACACTCCTAAGTGATGCATAATGCGGTGGTGCAGTGCCATTCTTTTTTTCCGGTAAGCACCATTTTATAAACCATAATTTTATTTCTTAGATCTAAAAATGCAAGAAAATGAAAAAAAATCATACCAGAATGTATGATACATGCCCAGATATATGTGACTACTCATCAGCTCTTAAGTTGTTAAGTTGTTTGTTCATAATATACTCCATGTCATCAGGCTACAAAATTGTAAATTATACCATGCTATTGTAAATTAATGTCACTAATGTTTTCACCGTCTATAGTAAATTCTGTACACATTACATTTTTAACCTTGAATATGCACGAAGTCAGAGTACAATTGCATTAAGAAGAGAAATCTGAAGTACCCCCCCCCCCCCCCCCCCCCCCCCCACACACACATCCTATCAAGTTACATACACCCAACATCCCCACTGGAACAAAAGAACAACCAAGCATGAATACCCGAAAACTAAGATGAAGCCAAAGCAAGCAGCAACAAACTCCTAGCCCTGGCCATAAAGCAATTCTCATCCCCAGAAGTACTCAAAATTCCATGAACAGATGCACTTTACATAATCTCTACGATTCATCCCCGGAAGCACTTAAAATTCCATGAACATATACATGTTACATAATCTCTATGATTTTGGCAACTAATAGATGTCGCACGATTCTTTGCAAAACTGCAAGGAAAAAAAAAAGTCCCACATGATTGTTTTGTGCATAACCAGCTGAACAAATCACTAGGGAAAAAAAATTAGGATAAAACGATCAGGCAATACAAACTCATGCTTTTGTAAGCTGGGATAATACTTACAGAAACAATACTTGAGAAAAATGCTTCTGGATTTGAAAAGTACGCATTCTTCCATTCTAAACGACAGAAATTCACTCTGGACCTTGCCACACATTCCATTAAGCGAGTGACCTCAGCTTGACTACCTTGCATTTTCCCAAGGTTTTCCTAATTACAAGCCTAGCATGTTAAGATTTTGTGCAGAAGAAGAAAGCAACATCATCATGAACAAGATAACTGAGATAGTTACCAAGTAAGAGAAAAGGAAAGCTCTGTAAAACTGTGACCCATCATTTCGAATTGATCTGAAGCACACATAATGTTCACTAAGTATCTGCAAGAAGAATGATTTTCAGGTATGCACAAAGCTCTTAATAATGGCAGTTCCTCTAGAGTCAAGTTTGCAATGACAAACAAACCTTGTACTTCTGCTGGGTGATAGGTTTTCCTGCAAGTGCCCTAACCAATTCCGATAGTAACACCTATGATTGTAGAAGTTAGCATCACATTAGCCATAATAGTTAATTCATATGATTATAAAACTTTGAATTATACAGATAAGTCATGCTGAGGCAATGCTTGGAGCACAAGAATTCACTTCTTTTTACAGGAAATGCTTGAGACCTATATGGCAAAATGCCTTTGCACGTAAAGGCTTAGCTAACTATTGCTTGCAGCAAAATCATGAATATGTAAGAAGATCTCTGGTAGCCAAGCTTTCAACGTCAGTTAAAATACAATGAACTTTATGGTTGAAGTTCGTGATATTTTTTTACTATACAAATACTGCTGTTTACTGCATGGCGCATTGTATCTATTCATGCAAATATTTAAGTTAATTTTTTTTCCAGGACATGAAATTAAGAATTGTTTTAGTGCGACAGATGAAATCTGTATTTGATCCAACGTTTTTTTTTTAAACAATGGAACAGAAACATCAGACATCAAGAGATGCTTCAGCCATATTTTTCATGTATTTAAGAAATCATAACTGCAGTTTTCGAGAAAAAGATATCATAACTGGAATATTTAAGCCAATAGACTTAGGACGCACTCAAGGAATGGGTAACCATCCATGTTGTTTCTGTATGATATAAGCTAACAAAGCTCAGACATTATTTATCAGTTTCAAAATACATCAATCTTCAAACAGTTCAAAGAAAGTTTAGTGTATATCATCATCACATATCGTATTGCCATTAAAGGGTGAAGCTTATCTAGAAACACAATGAACACTTGAACAGGATATGATCAAGGCATCACAGAGAACATTTTACAATGGTGTGAATACCAAGTGATACTGGAGATGGTGCAAAATGACAGATGTCACAATTGGCATTTAGCACAAATAAAAAAAACAAACAAACTTCACTCAGTTAAGTAGCTTACGAAGCCACAATGCTAAAAGACCCATATGACAAAATGCCTTGGCATGTAAAGGCTAGCTAGCTAAAGCTTGCAGTAAACAATATGAATCCATTAGGCCTCTGGTAGCCAAGATTTCTAGATCGTTTAAGACACTGAACTTTCTGGTTGAAGTTCATGATATTTTCACTGTACAAATACTGCAGGGCACATTGTATCTGTTCACAGCAATATTTAAGTAACAATTTTTTCCACGACACGAAACTAATTGTTTTAGCAAAAAAGACCAAATCTATCTTACGAGTAACATTATTTAGATAATAATGAAATAGAAACACCCCGCCTTCACATGGAGAGATGCTTTAGTCGTATTTTTCACATAAATAGGAAACCATCACGGGAATATTTAAGCCAAGACTTAGGACGACTCGAGGAAGAGGTAACTATCCATTTCATTGAGCATAAAAAAGCAACTTCACTGTGAAGAAGAAGCAATTCATGATTAAGGAATATAAACAAGTAAATTCAGTCAAGTAGCTTATGAGGAATATTTGTACCTGACATTGTAATGCCTTCTCAAGAGATTTTGGGGTTACAAAGCTGCGGTCGCCATAACTGGACCCGGTAACACGGTTGTTTTTTGGAGGACGGAGGTACGTCTTCTTGCCATCTAGCAGCCGTTGCCAATTGTGGTACAGTGAAAAAAACTTCTGTGTGCTGAGCGGCTCACAATTTTGCCGGCCAATATAACGAGGGGGGTCCCTGTTTTGCGGATCACTCGAGTGCATAGAAAAAACTTGAGGATCACTCATGAACAGAGAACCAAATCCATATCTTCTTTCAAGTACGTCCAGCTCTTCGTCATTGAAGCCCTCATAATCCTAGTGAGTTACAATAATCAGGTAATTCATGTTTTCAAGACGGAAGCAGGAAGAAGTGGATTAGCGGAGCCACATAACCTTAAAAAAACACTTTCCAGAAGATATGCACATCACGGCATGCTCTCTGGCATCACGAGATGTCCATATACAGCAAGAACGCATAAAAAAGAGTATAAATAGTGTGCTCAACATAGAGCGAGTTTTCTTTTGAGGAAATGCCATGGGAAAAAGGAAACCCAAGCCAGCCTGTAATTGGATTAAATCCCTGAAGGAAACCCAAATTACGAGATTCCATTCGATTCCGCGACACTTCAAGGACCGGCATTGCTTTTTTATCCCTCCCTCAATTCTTTTCTGTGTTCCCCTCCAAAATCGAGAACCCGCCAATCAAATAGGGAGCATGTTCGAACCAAAATTAGTCTATACAGCCCAATTGACGAGTCCATTGACGAATCCCTCTCCCTCTATCAGAATGCGAGAAAGAATCTCCAAGAAATCAAGCGCAGCAACTCAATAACATGCCCACGCACCGAACCCCAGGGCACCCACAAGAAGCTGGAGCAAAGCCTAACCTCGTCGTCGGAGGATGACGGTGAAAGCGGCGGTGACGAACGAGAGGGTTCCTGTCCCGCCGCGCCGCCGCCTCCGGCACCTCCGCTGCTTCCCGCGACGGGGTTGCACGTGGACAGTTTGGGTGGCGACGGTGAACGTGGCGAAGAAGAAGAGGGCACCCGTCGCGGCACGGAAGCCGGTGCTGCAGCTGCGCCTCCGCCGTCGCCGTCGCCGCCTCCGCCTCCGCCGCCTGCGCTGCTTCCCGCGCTCGGTTTGGACGTGAACTTGAGCAGCCATCTCTTTTTCGGAGGGGCCTTTTCTGCCATTCCACTAGTTTGTTTTTGCAGTTTCTCCCTTGGGTTTCTACGGAATGTTGGCGCACTACTTTTTGATGGGTCAGAACTCAGAAGATATAGATGGATTCCCTGTTTATTTATAGCTACAGGGTCCCAATGGGAAATTTACAAGAGAAGTATTTTCTAGAAGTTTTACGGCTATATCGTTTACTATGTGCTGCGTAGTAAAGAAGTGTCTGCGGCTAACCTACAAGTAAAATTTTGTCCTTTCTACTTTTAGAAAACAAAAATTCTGGTTAAAAGTATATATTCCAGCAACGACGTAGTTTTTGAGTATAGTCCCCTACCCCTACTCCATCCGGAAAAAAAAACATTATTCTTTTTTTTTAGGAGTCAATGAATATTAAGTTTGACAATATATATAACATTATGATACATAATAAGTATTAGATGAATCGAGAAATATATTTTCATAGTAATCCAGTTTGGAGATACAATGTGGATAGTGTTCTTTATAAATCTAGTTAAGCTTAAAAAAGCTTGACTTAGTTTAACATAGAATGGTATTTCATTCGTTTGGGACAAAGGGAGGTACCACAACTCGACTAAGCTCCCCAGGTCACATTAGGCCCTAATGCAAACTATTTATGTACCAAAAATAAACTTCTCATCTCAAATTAAAGTGATTATTATTTAATTTGTAGTTAGGAGGAGCAAAATCCTTTGAAATGCTTTCAACACATATTTTTTACCAAGATATTTCATAAATATAAGCACATTGCTCCGTTCTAGAGATGACTACGGGTAAATCCTCATAAGGTATTGACGCCCCCCCCCAATAGCCATTTCCATAAAAAAAAAAATCTCATTCCATTAAAATTCTCATACACATAGTGGGAATTTACCCCAAAACCCATATCCGGCTAGGTATTCTAGACATGACGTGGGGAAGGTTCTTCTATGAGCGGCTTCTAGCGGCGTGCGGTTGGACGGCTAGCAGGAAAGCATGAGTTGTGGGTGGATGGGACAGTGGTGTGCAAGAGGGGCAGTGGATTGAACGATTGAAAGGAAGGGGGTTAAATGTTTAGCATTTCCAATTGTTTGGGCTAGGAAAGGACAAGGGAAATGAAATGTCTCTATGTTTCCAGAATAGACGGCTAGGACATTGTAATACCTGGGTACCCAAATTGGTGAAGGTTTTGGTCCATTTAATTTATATATACACACCCATGGGTAGTGTGTTCTATTCATATTTAAACCCTAATGGAGTAAATACACGTGGTCCCGTTGCCATGTTTACTCCATTCATTGGGGCCTCATCTACATTATGGTATCATGGAATAATTATTTAGGCCTAATATCTTGAGAATAATAGTTCCATATACACTATGTTTCAAAAAAGAAGAATACCGATTTCACTATTAGTCGAACACATTGTCATGGTCATGTTCAAAGCTTTCCATGATGATCAAGGTTAGCAAACATTGTAAAACTTACTTTCTAGATTGACAAATGGACTGAAGGTTGCTTCATTTTGGATTCTAGATCGACAAAAGGACTGAAGATTGCTCGAAAAGAGAAAAAAAAAAAGAATTCAAGAACAGTAAGCATTGCATTTGGTGGGCAACATCATCGATGCTCTTACTGGCATGGTCCTAGTTGAATGTACAGCCAAGACCTAACAACACGCTTCCACACGCCACATGAGGTCCTTGTGAGGACCTGTAGGTTGGGTCACAAACATCTCTATGAGGACTTGTAGGTTGGGTCCCTGTGGTTCATGCCCGGGACGAGACAACAATGTTAGTTGACTCCAACACCACATAAACTTCACTTGGCGCTCCAAAAAAAGCGGCCACCTTCTTCTCATCACAAGAAATGGAAGTACTCGATGCGTCTGGATTGACCAATCGGTAGCAACATCCTCGTCTTCGGCAGAGAACCCATGGTGCTAGAGCCGGACGAAGTGCTTGCTCCTGAAAAAGTGTCAACCTCCATCTTAACCCGACTGTCGTTACTGGTAGGAGACGACGATGCAGTGGTCCACTGAAACCGGCTTGTTGCATAGGCGCTCCTCTCAGCAGGCTGTTGGTTGCCTCTGAAAGAATGTGTAATCGGTGACTGTGGCTCATCTCTGAAAGAATGCGGGCTAAAGCAGATCGACACTGCTTTACTTGAGGCCGATTGCGCAGCAATGACTCTTGTGCTTCCTACGGGATTTGAGATGCTGCTGCAGGTGTGATGGTTGAAGTAAGTGACAGAGAACAATGGCGGATCGCTTGTGTCCTTCTGTTGGACTTGCTTTGTAGCTGGGCACTTCATGTCGTTCTTGTAGGTGCATCTGTAGTAGAACCTGAAAACAGGATGACATGTACTAAAATCTCACTTGAAAGGGATACAGGTAATTATTGGCCAAAAATGCTGCTGAGGGGAATGCCATTGAATGAGCATCTAATCTGAGATATCTTCTACCTCCACCGCCTTTTAGAAAAAAAAAAGTTCCAACCTATCAACCTGCTCTTAATGGGCTAACAACACCGCATTCCAATCACTCTCCATCAAGTTAAAAGAAAAGGTGGCGGAGACTGTCGGCATTCACACTAGTAATAGTTGAAAATTGAACTCGAGAACAAGGGTGCTAAGCAAATGAGGCAACTTTTAGTTACTAGTGAAGTATAAGATTTGATTATTTGAACAAGTTGCAAATGGCAGGTAATAAAGGCAGCCAACTTAACTTGTGGATCGCATATTACTATATTAATATAGAAAGTAACACTTCACAAGTTTTTTTTATAGTTAAGTTGCAAATAATTATTAAGAACAATTGCTACTGTGAAGGTTATTATTTTCCTAATCCAGTAATTGTTACATAAAACAATTAAGTTTCTTTTCAACCAATCAAGGCTATGGCCCATGGTAACCACTGTCCACCAAAAGGACGGCTCCTTATTTGCCATTGTAAAATTTGTAGCCCCTTATTTGCTATCGATGTCTAGATGACATATGGGGACCATCAGTCACTAACAATGGCAGATAGAGGATTATGCAAACACACAATTTGATATATCACCATCCAGAGGTAAACAAACACAGTGGATTGGTCAAGATTTGTGCACCATAACTTTCATTCAAGAAGAAAATTACAGCGTTAGAGATAGGAAAAGCATGTATAGTTCCATCTTTACTTATTATACTACTGGAAGCCATTATAGAACAAATTAAAGGTATTAAAAACTAGGAATTCTTCCAGTAAAACAAGGCATGCAAAAGCTTGTTCCCAAATTAGTTCCAAAGGTTAGAGATAACCACCCTCAGTAAGCAGTTCATCCAGTAACAGGTCCTACGAACTCATTACAGATAGAGTAATAACCAAATTGACAATTTGTAGTAGTATAAAGAGAGGTTCTCGCACACAAAGGGGATGCACACATGGACTGAAAAAACAAACTCTGTTGGAGAATAAAACTCTATGGCAAGGCGATGAAGAATCCAAGAGGGACTAAAAACCTTGGGAAGTTGGAGTTGGACAGCTTCTTCTCGCCGTACTTCCTCCACTGGTGCCCGTCGTCGTAGGGTGCATATGTGTCTGAGGTCCAGATGCGCTCATCTTTCCTGGCAATTTTGTTTTTACAGAACAGAAATTGAAGAAAGACATAAAAAATGAAACTAATGAAGACGAAAAATTTTGCGCAGAATTTAGGAACGAAGCTAAAATGAAGCGTACGTACCTGATTCGTTGCTGCTGGGCTCTAGCGGCCTGGGGGGATCCCAAATCGCTGAGATAGGTAGGAACAGACTCAAGAGCCATGGCGAGGATGATGGAGGGAGGAGAGCAAGCGTTTCTTGGCGTAATGAAACTAGGCAGCTTGCACCTGGGACTTGGAAGAGCTGACCACCTTTATTTATAGCACTAAACAACGACGGTCCAGGAGCATCTTCGACGTTAGCACGCATCACAGCCTCTAGCTGGTTGGCACTCCACTTAACGGCACTGCAGTGCTTTTTTTATTTTGTCATCCTCTTCGTTCATTTTGTTTTTTTTCTCAAATACACAGAAGCTTTGTGTATCATTGTAGTTGAGAAGAAAGGTTTAGACAAGCGCCAAAGGAGGTCAACCTAACACATTAGATGGACCAACCTAATAAAGAATCTCATGTTACGATATTACATGGCAGGAGCAACCAACATCGACGCAGTGATACGAAGCCACGCATCACAGCCACGTCCTTCATTTTGTTCTCAGTGGCAAGAAAGAAGCCACGTCCTGTTTATTGGACTATCGCAACCAATTAAAGTTTATAAGCACTAGTATTCTTCAAAGCAAAATACAGAGTATCTAAGAGTATATGCCAAGCTTTGTTTCGTCGTCAGACTGAGAGCAACCAAATTGCGCAAGCACATTGAGAAAATATCATGAGAAATGTCCTATAAGAAATAAAAGTTTCTACATATTCCCTTTTTCTATCTCTAGATGTCAGTAAAATAGTTTCAGGGATGATGTTTGTATCTGTAAGCACTAATGGAGGACAGCCCGCCACATCTGACTAACTAATACCATTATCAACACAAACCCATGTGCAGGAGGACAGCTAACTGAAGCCCTGACTCTGCATTTCTTTACATTTCTCAAGACTCTCATCTTGGTCTTATATCACTTGTTAAATAAAAAGGAGGCACAACTTTATTACAAAATCTTGAGTTTGGTTGGTCGATCCCCCCCGCACAGGCTAGCATATGGAGGAAATAAAGAGCTTACAATAGTACATCCCTTTGAACAAACTTTCACCAAGTAGTCATTTTCAATGCAGTCCCAAGAGGCAAGAGAGAAGCAAAAAGGAAAGAAGATAACCCTGTCGGTGTCTCCTGATTAATTAGTAGTAGATTATTTATCATGCCAATGACCTTATGGGCAACAAATGCTCAGGATCTGTTGAAAATGACATCATTACATATTCCTTTCCAACTTTAAATAATGAATAATGATAAAATTAAAACAACTTGGCGTGCTGTGAGGTGCTTCTATGCTCTTCCAAAACTTAAATACACAAATTCTAAAGCAACACTGCTGCTCTAGCGATGATCGATTTTCACTTTTCAGTAGGGCTTTCCTTTCACTATAATCTGTAATTAGTTTACCATTATCACTTGTTTATGGGTTTCTATTTTTATTATAATTACCTATAATTAGTTTATTAACTTGTTTATTTTTTCATGCGTGAATAAACTCTGCTTAAACATGACATTGGAAACAAAACTGGTGATATATTGATGTGAGGACTCCTACCTAGTGTGGCTTTAATTTATTTTTTTCATTTAATTAAAAATTATATCCCTTTCTTAGAAAACACAAACAATCTCTCCTTTTTTATTTCATCATCTAGCAGGTTAACTTTGTGCATTGAATGCTAGATATTTGTTCAAAAAATAAATGCTAGATATTCCGTTGTCAATCAGCACAGATCAATAAACAATTTGTACTTTAATAATATTACACGATATTAATATTTTAGCCCTTGAGATTGTGGCTATAGAAGTAGCCGCATCATCTCACGCATTACTTTTTGCCGAATGAGCCGACCAAGTGGACTTTCTGGTGACTAGATTCAAACTGTCGAGCTTAAACCCCTACCAAAATGGTAGGCTTCTCCTTGTGTTTTTAATTAGTAGTAAAACACTATTACTAGTTATAGCATATGTTAATCTTATTAAGAGATATTTAGTAGGAAAAATTTATACTAAAGTTTGAATGGTAAAACACTATGAGAAGCCCACTCCACTAGAAAAAAAAATCTAAAATTCTGGTTGTGAATACATCCAATATTGACAAAACAGCTCACCCAACTACACTTTATTTTCTTTCTTTTCTTATGCTATAAAGAAGAGGATTGTACTAATAATAAATCGTTGTAAAAATTAATATATGTAGTGCAGTAATACCTAGTTTCAACCAATACTAAGAGGAGGTACAAATGAGCTAATGATCCGCCTTGAAGCCATCCTTATTTCAAATACTTCTTTAGAAAACGAAACATGCATACTGCCTGTTCGAAAGAATGGACGATACTCCCTAAACATTGAATTTTTCCATCAGAAGTGTCACATATATTCAGAAGTTGTTAAATTACCCTTTGCATTTAAATTCTAGTAAACGACCGACTGTATATATACAAGTAATGTTTTGAGCCATTTTTCAGGAATGGGTACTCCATGAAGGTTGAAGGGCAAAATTAGCCTGTAAAACTGGCTGCTAAAAGGGTCATAAACAAAGGGACGGATGCACCGGAAGGACTGAGGATCCCTTGATTGGATAATTTGAGATTAATGGGGGACATAAAACAAAGACGATGAACCTAGTTGGTCCACAGTCTGCAAAATGATGCTGGATTGCTGGTGCAAGGTGCTCCCATGTGCTGTTACGCTGTTTGCGAAGAATCTCGCTGCTTCTGTAAACAATTTCTGTAATATACTCGGGACCTGGGGGTGTGTGGGGAGGGGGTGGGGGCGATGGTTCCTGGAAGCTAAGATCATTTGAGAGGTACCTGGGATATAAATTAAACAGTGCTATCTTTTGACAGCTGAACTGTTGGTTAATCTTTCTTTTTCTTGATGAGGGAAATGCACCCTGACCATTTTGACAGTTTCGATGACGTTAAAGCTAAAATAACAAAAATAAAGCCAAGGAATATAGTATACCATTCCTCCCCCCTGGTGCCATATATATCAGCGCCGGAAACATCACAATTGGATGCCATGTAAATATGTAATGCGCACACTGAATTTGACCCTTCCTTTTTAGCAAACAGTATCTTGCGTCTGACTCGGCGTATGGAAAGAATTTGTGCTCAAAGGCGATAAACGCCGCACTCGAATAATTGATTGATAATATATACCAGCACTCCCATGTGTAGGAAAAGGAGTCAACTAGTGTTTGAAGGGAAGACGATTAGTTCCGCTGTCATCAGATCAGATGTTGAATTCGTTGATGATTCCTAGTTATTTAATTAGTTTATGCAAGAGCAGTGTCATCTAGTGTGGTAGAAGAAGCAGCTTAATTAGGGACACGGCATCCTTCACGAAGTTTGCTGGTACTAGCAGTAATATAATGTATTATGTATCTTGCAGGCTGCTGCAGCAGTAGTCCAACAATATTATATCTGCAGACTTGTGGCCGCAACACGGGATAGTACTGAAATGAACGTCCCTATCGACTTTGGTGTTGTGGGCGAGAGCCAGATAGAGAGATGGATGGGGATGGATTGTTTAGCATCGAATTTTCAAATCAGAACAGATGAGTTTAAGCAACCGAGAAACATGCTAATTCGAATGACTTGGGTAGATGTACAGGCCAATGTACCGCAGTAATGGAAGCTATAGCTAACTATTAGGCCATTAACACTAGTATATGTATATGTAGAATAGGACTCAGAACAAGAACACATGCAACTAGAGGTGATCAGTGGCAAATTTATAATGATCTTGCGTCCGTGATGAATAATTGACAGATGAAAACTAACAGGGAAACTTGCCAAATTATGCAGTATATAAAAGAAGTCTTCCAATTACCGGTTTAGCCGGGTGCAGGGCTGCAGGCATCTCGAAAGCCTTCCGACTGATCGGAATAGGGTAAAGCAAGAAGGCACGCGCACACACAATCCGCCACCAGGTGCCGCTCTTGTCGGCAGCCGGAGGAGACCGATCAGTGGAGGCGGAGCTGCGGATGCAGTAGCTGCAGTACCAGCCGGGCAGCCGGGCAGTTGCAGTCCTTGGCTAGGGCCGCCGCCGGCTCCTGATGGGCGTCAACCATTTGTTGGGCTTGGGCCTCGGTTGGGCTGCTGTACGAAGTCGGCGCCCATCCAAAAATTTTCATCTTATGCTTTATTTTTTTTCATCTTATCTTGTTTTTACTACTATTAAAAAATATATATCCGTGCGCGTTGAATCTCTGCCTAGTATTTTAGGTTTCGAATACAATAGGAGATTGAGTAGACAGATTATACAGGCAATAGAGATTCTATTTTTGAGGTTCCGAGTGGGTCATGACGGCAAGGTATTTCGTCCATAGTCAATTTTCAAGACATGGGTGGAGATTTACCAAAAGAATCTGCTTTTAGATGCGGCTTTTGAAGCTTTTAGAAACCTTATTTTTGTTCTCGTTGGCTCAAAACTTCGTTTTTGAGATTCCTTGAACAACAGTACTTTGGTTTGTAATAATGAACAACTATATACATTGCTCGATGTAGAGGTTGAGATATTAATATATTCTCCTTTCTAAAAAAAATAGTCGACGGCTCGCCGTGTATGGAGAGGGTATAGAGCTCATTAATGAACGGAACGGCTTCAACATATAGATCGCCGTGTATGATATAGCGCTGAGGCTAAGACTCACTCATGAATGGAATGGCTTCAACCTTTAGATCTTTGGTGGTTATGTTTATTATATAGTCGTCACCGTTGATAATACTCCTAGCTATGTCCTAGTAAGACTTTGATACATGACTTCCAATAAAAAAGACTTTGATGCATGACCGTGTAGAAATCTAAGGCTATTTGGAATTCTACAAACCTATTATATTTTCAACCTTACAAGTACATATACTTCTAGCATTCTGATCTCTTACTCCGCCGTATAGCGGCGAGACCAATACAAATATTGTGACTTAATTGAAAGTCTTGTACTACCGCCACATTCTTACCTCGCCATCATCAAATGCATCTTTGATAGATCATGCATGGTCCAGCATCTAGAGCCACACCTGTCTCCATTGGGAAGCTTTTAAATAGATTCGGACGGATTTCCGTTGAATGGTTGGTCATCGTTTTCTTCCGTGCACATACGCCCATAGTAGATACCAACAAAAACGGCTCATTTTCCTAGATAGGGACCATAGTTCACATTACGCTATATCACGACCGGCCATTTTGATACCTTAGAAATCGGTCAAGAGACATCTAGCATTTCCGATCATCCGGTTCACCAGTTATTCAATCAGATGTTTTCTTTATTTTCTGTGTCTTTTTTTTTCTGAGTTCAGTTCAACCACACAATTAAACAGGCCAAGTCACGGAGGCACGGGACAACATAGTCATCCATATAGCTACGTTGTGGTGTGTATTATTAATCACTCGGTCTCTGAATTATAGAGCACTTTTTTTGGGAAGCATGCATTTTTAACAGAATCACCCAGTTTCTAAATTATAATGCACTTTGTGAATTTCCAATCTTCCTGCTTGATAACAGATCGATTCACATGCAAAGATCAGGCACAAGAATTTACTGACGGATTGAGCGCATTGCTCACCAGTGGCTGAGGCAGGAATAATTTTCTGGTGTGGCGGGTTTACAAGGTCAACTGGTTAAACATATATAATATAACTATCAACTCAAAGCATTGGTGTGTGTGTGTGTGTGTGTGTGTGTGTGTGTGTGTATATATATATATATATATATATATATATATATATATAACATAAATCCAAAGCATTGGTACTTAAAATAGCTCACTAAATGAAGATTCTTGAAACAAATACATATCTATAATAATGCTTTATTTGGGTACAGACCTTGGCAAAGGCATTCTTCTACTTTTCTTTTGAAATTCTTTCTTAATTTCAGCAAAATCAAGCCCCTTGAATAAGCCTCGCTCAATGTAGCACACCATCAGGTCATTAAGCCAAGCATCAGCCATCTTATTACGTAACTCAGTCTTAATAATCTTCATAACTGAGAAGACCCTCTCAACCGTTGTTGTCGCCACTGGCAGTAGCAACCCCAACTCAATAATACGATAAACTCGAGGGAACATAATATTTCTTTCGAGTTCGAACACCTTTTTAGCTAGGCTTGCAAGATCATAGCAAACTCTAAATTCATCATGCCTTCTCATGTGGTTGATGAATAACTGGAGGTCTGTTTTTATACAATTACGATCATCAGGGGAGAAGTCTTGCATCATAGATATTAGTAAGCTTAGCAATTCTGTCCACATCAAATTTGGCAAATGAGTCTCTTGGGTCCAAACAAGCGAAGCCAAGAAGCAAATCTGAAGTCATGTCATTAAAGCGATGATCTAGCTCTGTAGTGATAGCATCTATAGCTGCATAGAATGTATCAACATGGAAAAAATGTTCTTGAGTGAAGGATGGATATCATTCTTGGTTTGTATGCTTTGTATGCATTCTTCCAAGTACTGTACCCCTCTTTAGTGAAGGTAGTATGCCCAAATTTTTCATCCACAGGATCTTGCCTAAAAAGAAAGCAATAGAAGCAATAAGCTGCATCTTTCTCCACACTATATTCCAGCCAATGATGTTTTGTGTACCATGTTTCACAAAATTTTCTATCAAAATGGTCATAAGGATAATCATGACCAACTGGTCGAGTAGGACCCTTTGCCACATAAGCCAATCTAACTTTATCTCTGATGTTGGGATGAAAATTATCAATTGGAATCCGAAGCCCTGGATCAGGTTCAATATGATCTGAGTTCATCACTTCAATGAGCCGATCCCCTTCCCCTTGACTAGCTACCGGATCAGCAACAGTGGCCTGATGATCAACATCGGCCTGATCATCAACGGTGGCTTGATCATCAACATGAATGTTCTCTTCATTCTTGGCATCTTGAACACCCACTGGAACCTCAATGCCCACATCCTCTTCCGCTTCTTCTTGTTGTCCAGCAACGCCATCTACAGGCATAGTTGGGTTGGAGTTGCTATTGCTAAAATGCTTTGGCAAAAATAGTTTTCAAATCTGCATAAAAATCATGACAAAGAAGGAAACAATAAATTAATAATGAACTATCGATTATTAGTTATTAAATCTACAAGCTACATGTCATGTGTAAATGTGTATCAATCTACATGCTTGTTAAATTAAATAACACTCAAAGATACATAGAATTTTTAGAATTCTAATTTCTGAAATAAAAAATACTTTGCATCACATATCTACTCTTCTTCTTTGGTGCCATGTTGTGCAGTCAACCAGTTGTTCCGCCGTCCACCCGACGCCGGCCACCGCGTCTCTTTTTATTGTATCGTCACGCTCGTGCCGCCGTCCGCCGTCTCTCGCTCGCGCCGCCGTCTGTTATCCGCCCGTCGGACAAGTCGTCTTCTCGTGATGTCGTCGATCCCTATTCCCTAGTCCTTGTGTTCTGGGTTCTGGGTTCTGGCCTCTTGGACTTGGACGACTGCCGATGGGGCAGCTGGGCTTATAGAGTTATGGCCCATCAAGGCATCATGCCATCAAGTGTTGCGACTAATGGATGTATGCACTTGGGGGTAATTGGCCTATAAAGTACTTGGGGGTTCCTATGACAGGAGCCAGATTGCGTGTTTCAGATTGGCAAACTTTATGTGAAAAAATTCTAAAAAGGCTTGATGGCTGGCAAGGTAGTGTTTTATCTTTGGGAGGGAGAACTATCTTGTTAAATTCCTGTCTCAGCAGCATGCCAATTTATCCTATGTCTATGTATTTGCTCCCGATTTCGGTGATTGAGAAAATTGATAAGGTTAGGAGGAGGTTTTTTTGGCAAGGGGGAGGTACGAAGAAGAAATATCATTTGATTAAGTGGAAAAATATAGCTAAACCAAAAGAAAAAGGAGGGCTAGGAATTAAAGATTTGAGAAAAATGAATATGAGCTTGCTTTGCAAGTGGTGGTGGAAATTAGAAGCAGAAAATGGAATATGGCAAGACATTGTCAAGCAGAAATATATGGTAAACAAAAGAGTGACTCAAATCAATCAAAAAGCATCTAATTCACCTGTATGGAATGATTTAATTAAAGTGAAACATATTTATCTTAAAGGGAGAGTGAAGAAATTGCGTAATGGAAAAAGTACTGATTTCTGGCATGATACTTGGTGTGGGCCAATGTCGCTGAAAGAAAAATTCCCCAACTTGTATGATATTTGTTTTGATCAGCATTGCTCTGTCTTTACTGTGTGCAGTAAGAACTGGAGGCTTCCCTTTAGGAGGTGGTTGTCTGAGGATTTGCAAAATCAACTCAGAGAAATGTGCAATATTCTATTCAGGTACAAAACTAATGATCAATCTGATAGTGTGAGCTGGAAATGGGGAAAATCTGGAAGGTTCACTATCAAATCAGTTTACTCTCACTTGTTTGTTGATAGTGAAAATATGAGTAACAGGCATATCTGGGAGGCCAAGATTCCTTTAAAGGTCAAAATCTTTATGTGGTTAATGCTACAAAATGCTATTTTATCCAAAGACAATCCGATTAAAAGAAAATGGCACGGTTGTTGATGAGATATCGTCGATAGTCGACCGAGGGGTATACCCAAGGTGGTAAATGATCGGTGAAGGTGTGCCTGAGACGAACAAACGTTGCGCAGAGAGCGCGAGACGCAAGATTTATACAGGTTCAGGCCGTCGCGAGGCGTAATACCTTACGTCCTGTGCGCTGGTGGATTGTATTGCTATGATCTGAGATGAATCGAGGGGATCCCCTGCCCTCCTTATATAGTCCGGGGGGCAGAGTTACAAGTCGTTTTTACCATGTATATCATATTACAATCCTAGCCGAACAAGAAAACTAATCGGCTAGATACTAGGAAAGCTATTTCCTTAACCGCCAAGACTTCTAAGCCGGCGGATATACGTGATCTTCTGGGGAACGTGTAGACGACGTGTCCTTGGTAGTCCGGGCCTGATCGGATGACTTGGCCCATGTATAGCCATGCGGGTATATGGGTTTATACCCCCACAACTAGTCCCCGAGCACCTTGCATTCGTCGGGAGGTGCAGATCTTCAGAGTTGCTTGACCAGACGGAAGTAAGGAGCTCATAATTTTTTTTTGAAAAGAGCCTTCTTTTTGATGAAGTGTATCCACTTTTGGTTCGCCAGAATCAATACCTTCACCGTCAGGTGAAGTGTATCCACTTAGTCCCTGAGCCTGATAGTAGGTGACACAGGCACGAGGTGTCCGGGTCAAAGTCTTTATTCTTATTGATCATGTGAAGTGTCGACAAAGTCTCCGAACATATCCAGTGCTCCAAAATGTTGACGAGGCAAGAACGAAGTCCCCGAGCACATCCAGTGCTCGGAAACGCTGACGAAGCGATGACGAAGTCCCCGAGCACATCCAGTGCTCGGAAACGATGACGAGGTGATGACGAAGTTTTCGAGCACAGCCAGTGCTCGGAAATGCTGACGACTCAAAAACAAAGTCCTCGAGCACATCCAGTGCTCGGAAACGCTGACGAAGTCCCCGAGCACATCCAGTTCTCGAAAACGCTGTTCCGGTGACGACGAAGTCCCCGAGCACATCTAGTGCTCGAAGATGCTGGCGTGGCGATGACGAGTCAATGATGAAGTCCCTGCGCACATCCAGTGCTCAGAAATGCTGACGAAAGGACGACGCTCAAGCTTTCAAGTACCCAGTAGTCCATATGCGAGTATTCGAATCGGCGTGCTCCCCCTTTATAATTAACTTGAGGGAGAAAGAAAACGATTCATCTTCACACTTGCGTGACGCACAAGAGCCTCTTGAGCAAAAAACCGCCACTGCTTACCCTATCCGCCGCCTAGGGTTTCCATAACCACCAAATAAAAAGCTGATTCCACTCGGATTCCAGCGATTCAACCTTCGGCCACCTCCAATCCGTGCAAACTTTGCAGAAATGGCCCCTCGGAAGAGCACATGCGTCCCCCCTGAAGAAGATGAAGGAGCCGCAGCCTAGAGAGTTCCGCCTGGATCAAGAATGGCAGCGGTCTTCAATGACGGAGAAGAACATTCTTACACTAGTAGCAAAGGGGCTACTTCTGGATCGAGCCACAGCCGGATGGAGGCCATTAGATGGTGAGCCGTACCCTATGCCCAATACGAATGAGATTACTGTATTCGCTGATTATTTCCTTCGCGGGTTCGGTGTGCCTTGCCACCCCTTTCTTCGTAAACTGCTTGATTACTATGAGATTTCCCTATGCCATTTGCATCCTAACTATATCTTCAATGTCTCCATTTTCATCCATCTCTGTGAGGCCTTTATTAGGATTCTCTCCTATTTCAACTTGTTTCGCCATCTGTTCATGCTCGTGAAATCGAGCGGCGGGGGTTCCCGAGTTGCCGAAGGTGTTTATCTGAAGCTTAGGGATAGAATGTCAGCACAATACCTCATTCCCTTTGAATACCAGCATTCGAGATTAGAATAAAAGGTGGTTCTATCTGCCAAATCAAGATCCTCTTGTGCGCTGTGCTGTCGATCAGATACCAGAAAGGAAAATCACCTGGTCGGACAAGCCTGGGCCCGATGAGATGATCCAAGTATATGAGTTATTGGAGATCCTGAAGACCATGAATCTGAATGGAGTTGGAGTTGTTGCCAGTTTTGTTAGGCGTCGAGTACAGCCTTGTAAGGACAGAGTTCACCCTGCCTATGAGTGAATAGGCGAATCTAATCCGACCAGAGAAGTCCCCGAGCACATATCAGCTACTGAAGCAACAAAAAGGCTAAGAGAGCTTTTTGATAAGGACACCTTTATTGACACTCGTGGACAGCAAAAAGCCTTGCACATCGGTAGTCCACCGCCTAAGGTATGTTACTTGTAAATTGTTCTCTTGTACCTTTCGTCAAATGATGATCCTTTATATCTTATTTGATTGGTTGAAGATAAATGGCCAGGACCGAAAATTCTACTTCTTGGAAGTACCGACTGCTGAGTGGCCTCAAGGTGTTATTCCTCAGCACCGCTACCTGCCTGGTAGCGAAGACGGAGAGCTTGATGAATCTAAAGCCGAGGATGAAGACTACGAGGACGAAGAGGACCAAGAGACCCTCGCTCAGCGAGCAGCCCGCTGTAAGCCGCCCGTGGGTGAAGAGGCTGGCTCGTCGAAAGGCGAAGATCGGAGACCTAGAAAGCCAGTGAAGATTTCTGAAGATCAGTGTCACACCCCGATATTAAAAACAACACCAGGATGTATAAAAGCTCACATGTGTGCCAAGGATCAAGTCCACATATGCTAGACAAATTCATTAAGTACCATTGCAGAGTTTAATACATAACGAATAATATTTAAACATAGTACTTTATTACAACATCTCAGCGGAAATTAAAATCTCTCGTGGTAGCTCCAACGCAGGGACGTTGACTGGTTGACAACAAGTCTAGAACTCGTTGCGGTAGTCATAACTCCAATCTTCATCTGTGGTGGTGGTAATAGCAAGAGTGAGCACATATCGTACTCAGCAAGTAATACACAGGGTTCATGAGGCTCAAATAGCTTTATGTGGTTATGTTGCAATAGCCTTTAGAATCAAAGTAATAGTAATACTATAAATAGCATCAATGGTGTTGCATAAATTCCAAGGTACATGATCAATGTAAGATGAACAGTAAGCATAAACAAGTAAATAATGACACTATTTTCTGTCCATGAGGATTCCAGACCACCCATAACCGCGGGTACGGCTAGTATACCAGTTTTACACTCTGCAGAGGTTGCACACTTTCACTATGAGCCGTGATTCCCATTTGCTCGGGTTAATTACTCCCAAAAACACTTCCAAGGTGAGTGAGCAGGGTATCACTATGAAGTCTTTTAAAAGTCATGTCTAACAAGTTAGGGCCGCTATGGATTCTGTGCCTGTTCTTATAATAAGTCCTCTGCCTGATGGCACATAACCGCAGCCTATACACATCATTGCAGACAGGGGCCAAACTATAAGCCATCCCGGCTTTATCCCACCCCACTTGCGCCTTTCGGTAACCACTAACAAGCTAGACAAGAGCAATTTACTGAACTAAAACCAGAGCCCATTAGCACTCATAGTTGCGCGGTTTTCCCGGAGGGTCACTTACGGATAATGTCATCTATTAAAGTTCATTACTTCCCATTAATCAACACATGATCATGATAATAATAGCATTGCCAAATCATTTATGTGCATAAATCGTAGGTATCAAGGTACAGGGACAATTCTAGGGAAATCATCTATGTTTATCAAGGGATTGCATGCATATGATATTTAGTAAAACTTTCATAAATAGGTAACAAGGATAATCCTATGAATTACTTGCCTTGCTCAGGAAAGTCTTGCTGGTCTTGCTGGTCCTCGAAAAGCGGGTCGTAAGCACCGTCGAATTGCTCACCGTCTTGACTCGATTAATCACCAACACACATGCATACAGGAGCATTCATGCATAGCAAACAAGGACATAAATTAGAACAGTACACCAACAGTGAGAAAACCAAATAAAAGATTTATAAAACTATTCTACTCGCTGATACGATCACATCAATATAAAGATCACCGAAAACGGATTTAAAACGCGAAAGATATGATTTTCTGAAGTTTTTATGCATTTTTAAGGGATTAAAATAATACTGAAAAATAAATTACTGTTAACATAGATAAAAATTATATCACTGGAAAGAGGATAAAATTATGAATCCAATGCAATTTGAACGAATCCAATCGGAGTTAAAACGATTAGGTTATGGATTTTTCAAGATTTTCCTTTGTAAAATAATAGGTTAAATATACCTCAAATTTTAAAAGTTCACAATATATAAAATAATGGTATTAACATGTAGATCTTGAAATTACAAATCTAACAAAATTTGAATCGTTCAAAACGGATTTAAAACGGAGAAATTACACATAAAATAAGATCGGTGGCAGTTTTGTAAATAATTGAAAACGCCTTTTCATTTGAACTCCGGGAAATACGTTTTCGAAATAGAGAAGCGTAATACCGAGGAGGCGCAAAGGGCTGCGCGCTGACCCGCTGACTGCCACGTGGCACGAGGTGATTGGTTGGGTCCACCACGCTGTCCGTGGACCAGCGCGTGTGCGCGGGTGGACCGAGTCCACGCTGTAGCCGTGCACCGAAGGGGTATCGAGCTCTCGATGCCGTTGATATAGAGATGGGCGGCCAGGATTAGACCGCCCAGGGAGGAGTCGTTCTGTTCGCCGGAGTTGGGCGGCCGGCGGCGGCGCCCTCGCCGGAGACAGCGATCTCGGGGCTACGGTGCCTGGTTTGGGCCGGGAAAAGTCCGGGGAGGAAGCTAGGCTTGCTGCGAGAACTTTGGAGGCCACCATTTGGCACGCAACGGGATGGGAAAAGTGCAGCAGGGCCTACGGCGGCCGGGCTTCACCGGTGAGCTAGCCGGCGACTCGGGAAGGAGCGAAACGAACAAAAATTGGTGGGCGAGGCTTCTTTACCTCACAACGATGCCTATGTGACGGTTGAATTGGACGGAGGGGGTCTCGGTGATGGACCTCAACGGCGAGGGCGGAGCTCGGCGCAGCGGCGGGGTCCTGCAACAGCGGGGAGGCGGCGTCAGTGCCCAATCCGAGGGGGAAAACGGCTCGGGGAGTTCACCGGGACGGCGCAAAGCTCAAGAGGGGTTCACCGAGAGGAAATCGTCGCCGAGCTCGACGAATTGGTCTCGGCGGCGGAAAGTTCTTGGCGGCGGTGTGCTCTGCGTGCTGCGAGAGGCAAGGGGAGGCGCAACGAGGGTTCGAAGGGGTGGCAGGGAGTCGGGCACCGGCTTAAATAGCCCCGAGGGCGCTCTAAAGAGGAAGGAGGGATTTGGGAAGGGGAGAATTTGCCGGCGGAGATCGAGGCGGCGAGCTCTGCTCCTCTGCGAAAGGAAACCGGAAGAGGAGAAGAGGGAAGGTGGGAAGTGAGGCTGCCACGCGGGCCCGGCTCGTCAGTGAAAGCGAGGGCAGGGCCCACCTGTCGGCGCAAAAGGAACTGAGGGAGGGCGCCAGCGGCTTCTCCTGGCTGGTTGGGCTCGGCCCAGGAGAGAAAAGAGAGGGAGGAAAAAGGCCGAGTGGGCCGAGAGAGAGGGAGAGGGATAGCAGGCTGGGTTGGGTTGGGCTGCTGCTGCACTCTACTTCTACCTCTTTTTTTTTTCTTTTCTATTTCTATTTTTCCAACAAGTTTTCAAAAGAAATCTTCAAATATTTGAGAGACCAAATAATAATTCAAGCATCACAAAATAAATATGCAGCAGCATGAGTGCAACAACCATGTTTTGACTAGGTTTTTATTTAATTTCCCCAAAAATTCTATTTTCCCTATATTAGCATGAACAATTAATTGCATAATTAAGTAAATTCTCTAATTTTAAAATGTTGCAAAATTCTAGGTGTTACAATTCTACCCCCCTTAAAGAGAATCTCGTCCTCGAGATTGGATGCTTACTCAAACAAGTGTGAATACTCTTTCCTCAAATCCTCTTCTCTTTCCCAAGTTGCTTCTTCTTCCGAGTGCCTATTCCACTGTACTCTGCACATCTTAATCACCCTACTCCGAGTGACTCTTTCAGCTGTCTCCAAAATTCTTACAGGATACTCTTCATATGTCAGATCTTCCTTAACTTGAAGTTCATCCATGGGTATTTGTTCATCAGGTACCCGCAAACACTTCTTGAGTTGAGACACATGGAACACGTCATGAACAGCTGATAGATGCTCAGGCAACTCTAATTGATATGCAACTTCTCCACGTCTCTTTATAATCTTGAAGGGACCAACATACCTTGGTGCTAGCTTTCCCTTCATATTAAACCTTCTCACCTTTCTCATCGGTGATACCTTGAGATACACATAATCACCTACTTCAAAACTCAAGTCTCTTCTTCGCTTATCCGCATAACTCTTTTGTCGAGATTGAGCTATCCTTAAGTTCTCCCTTATCTTACTGACTTGTTCTTCAGCAGCCTTTATAACATCAGGCCCAAACAACTGTGACTCACCCGTTTGATTCCAGTATAAGGGTGTTCTACACTTACGCCCATATAATGCTTCAAATGGTGCCATTCCAAGACTTTTCTGATAGCTATTATTGTAAGAGAACTCTGCATAAGGTAGACTCTTGTCCCAACTAGAACCATGCTGTAAGGCACAAGCTCTCAGCATATCCTCGAGAATCTGATTGGTTCTTTCTGTCTGCCCATCTGTCTGAGGATGATAAGCAGTGCTGAAGTTCAATTTAGTTCCCAAAGCTTCATGTACTTGTTTCCAGAAATGAGAAGTAAACTGAGATCCCCTATCAGACACAATCTTCTTAGGCACTCCATGAAGACATACTATCCTTTCCATGTAAAGCTTTGCCAACTTTGGACCATCATACTTAGTATTCACAGGCAAGAAATGAGCAACTTTCGTCAACCGATCGACAATCACCCATATTGAATCATAACCTGTGGATGTCCGAGGTAGTCCCACTATAAAATCCATACCAACTTCATCCCATTTCCATTCCGGTATCTTCATGGGTTGTAGCAATCCAGCAGGCCTCTGATGTTCGGCCTTGACTCTTGAACAAGTGTCACACAGAGCTACATACTCAGCTACAGCTCGTCTCATTTCTTTCCACCAATACTTCTCCTTGAGATCCTGATACATCTTGGTACTTCCAGGGTGAATAGAGTAGGCAGACTCATGAGCTTCCCGAAGAATTGTATCTCGGATAGCCTTCATTGCTGGCACACATATCCTTTTTCCCAACCACAATGTGCCATTCTCATCAAGCCTGAATCCGGGTGCTTTTCCAACAACCACATTTTCAGCTATCTCTTTGAGTTCTTCATCCTCCATCTGACCTTTGCGTATTTCTTCTTCCAAGGTAGGCGTTATCTCAATCTCCACGATATTGTTAACCAAACACAAGTTCAGACGTTGCAACTCTGCACTTAACTCCTCAGGCATCATTGTTTCCTGAACTTCACTATCATAACTTTTTCTGCTAAGTGCATCGGCCACCACATTGGCCTTCCCAGGATGGTAATGCACTTCTAGATCATAGTCCTTAATCAATTCTAACCATCGACGTTGCCTCAAGTTCAGATCCGACTGGGTAAAGATGTATTTCAAGCTCTTATGATCCGTATATATGTCAGTTTTATGCCCCATCAGGTAATGCCTCCAGATCTTCAAGGCATGAACAACCGCTGCTAACTCAAGATCGTGAGTAGGGTAGTTCAACTCATGCTTTCTCAACTGTCTAGACGCATAGGCAACAACCCTACCTTCTTGCATAAGTACACATCCCAAACCTTGTCTAGATGCATCACAGTAGATAGAAAAACTCTTACTTAGATCAGGCAATATCAGCACTGGGGCAGAAGTCAACCTCTTCTTCAACTCATCAAAATTAGCTTGGCACTGTTCGGACCACATGAACTTGGCATTCTTCTCTAACAATGCAGTCATAGGCTTAGCGAGCTTGGAGAACCCTTCAATGAACCTCCTATAGTAACCAGCCAAACCAAGGAAACTGCGAATTTCCTTAACATCAGTAGGTGGCTTCCAATCCAGCACATCCCTCACTTTGCTAGGATCTACAGCAATTCCACCATTTGAGACAATGTGGCCTAAGAAAGCCACTTCCTTTAGCCAAAACTCACACTTACTCCTTTTTGCATACAACTTATGCTCTCTCAATTTCTGCAAGACCAATCTCAAGTGTTCTTCATGTTCTTCTTCCGTCTTGGAGAACACCAGAATATCATCAATGAATACCACCACAAACTTATCAAGATATTCCATGAACACCTTATTCATCAAATACATGAAGTAGGCAGGTGCATTGGTAAGACCAAAAGACATAACTGTGTATTCATATAGCCCATATCTGGTAGTGAATGCTGTCTTCGGTATGTCTTGGTTTCTAATCTTCAATTGGTGATAACCAGACCGTAAATCAATCTTGGAAAACACACATGCACCTCTCAATTGATCAAACAAATCATCAATTCTAGGCAAAGGGTACTTATTTTTGATGGTCACTTCATTTAATGATCGGTAATCAATGCACATCCTTTGAGTACCATCCTTCTTGTCAACAAAGATAACCGGTGCACCCCATGGAGAAGAACTAGGGCGAATAAAACCTTTATCTAATAACTCCTTAAGTTGCTTTTTAAGTTCTTCTAACTCATTTACCCCCATTCTATATGGACGCTTAGCTATGGGTGCAGTACCAGGTAATAATTCAATAATGAATTCAATGTCTCGATCAAGTGGCATACCTGGCAAATCCTCGGGGAAGACATCCAAAAATTCCCCCACAACACGATCCTCAGGCTTCCCTTCATCTTCAATCATGTTGATGACAGCAGCTGGTGGTGGCTTCACTACAACATTAACTGAGACTCTGTCTCCCTTAGGTCCATTCATTTCCACAACCTTCTCTTTGCATTTGATGTTGACCGTATGTTCTTTCATCCAGTCCAGACCCAGTATCAAATCAATGCCAGATGCTCTCAGGACAATCGGACTGACTGAAAACTCTACCCCCCTTAAAGACAATACTACTGATGGACAAAAATGAGTAGCAGGCATGACACCACCAGGAGAGTTTACTACCATCTCAGTCTTCATTGCAAGCAGGGGTATACTATGTTTTCTAACAAATATATGGGAGATAAATGTATGCGATGCTCCAGAATCAAATAATACAGTCGCAGGAGTGGAGTTGAGGTCGAACGTACCCAGCATGATGTTCGGCCCATCCTGAGTAGTGTCGGTGGTCACATGATTCACCTTCCCATAGAGTGGCTTCTTGTTGGGGCAGTGGAAGGACATGTGGCCTTCCTTGCCACAGCTGTAACAGACGGTGGGGGCTCTAGGGGCTCCATTCTTGGCAGGGGGACCATTAGCTTTTCCATTCTGGGAGTTTTGTGTCCCTCCCGACTGACGGAACGGCTGGCGCTGTTGGAAAGGCAAGCGCTGGTTGTTACCACCATGGTACCTTTGCTGGGAATTCTGCTGGTGACCATAGCGTGGACGGTTGTTGCTCCCAGAAGACTGACCAGAGAACTTCCTCTTCTTGTCCTGATCCTGGCGCATGTTGTCCAACACAATAGCACGGTTGACAAGAGCTTGAAAGTTGGGGTAGGTGTTACCAGCCAACTGCAGCCTGAGTTCATAATATAAGCCCTTGAGAAATAACCGCTGCTTGTCAGCATCGTCAGCAACTTCTCTGGGTGCATAGCGTGCCAGCTCAGCGAACTTGTTATGATATTCGCTGACAGACATGGACACCATCCGGAGAGACCGGAACTCTTCAGCCTTCTGATCCATCAAACCTTGAGGAATGTGATGAGCTCTAAACTCTCTGGTGAACTCATCCCAAGTAACATCAGGAGCATTCGCAGGCCATGCATCCTGGTAAGACTCCCACCAGGTTTGGGCTGCACCCTGCAACTGACCTGAAGCATACAGGACCTTCTCCTTGTCACTGCACTGCGCAATGTTAAGCTGCTTTTCCACAGCACGGACCCAATCATCGGCCTCTAGGGGGTCTGTGGCATGTGTGAACACCGGAGGACGTCCCTGAAGGAAGTCCTTGCGCCTGTCCCTGGGTGGCGGTGGTGGTGGTGCTCCACCCTGCTGAACATTCTGCATGAAGCGAGTCATTGCTTCCATGAACTGCCCTTGCATCTGCATGAATTGTTCAGGGCTGATCATGGGGGGTGGTGGAGGTGGTGGGTTGCCTCTGGGGTTCCTCCTTCCGGCCATCTGTCAACCCAACATACATAACGATTCTCAGACAATACCCAAATAACCAACATGAATAGAGAAACTGAAATTTCAGGACGAGTTCTTAGAAACAGAAGTGCAGAAAATCGATCGTACCGGGAGCTACAGAACTCCAAATGAGACGTCCTATACATTGCTGGAAAACTTATAAAATTTTGTACAACTTTCATTTAGACCACTTTACCAGATTCTGACAGTTACCAGGTCCAAATTCACAATTTACAGAAGCTGTTCAGCACTTCCAGACAGCACAGTTATACCAGATTGCAACAGTCATAACTCTTAATCCATAATAGATATGAAGGTGATTGATACGGCGCTGGAAAGGTACTGAAGTCTAGTTTATCTCATGAAAATTTCATGACACTTGCATTATCAGATCTCCAGTTATAACCAAAATACCTCAGGTAACTCCAGAAAACAGCAAGGGTATCGAGAATATAAACCAACCCAACAATATATAAAAAGACCTCAACTTAATTTTTACTTGTTCAAGAAGTACCGTAGACAAGTCTACAGCACTCCAACACTCATAACAAAGATCCAAATCACACAAGTGCATAATAATAAATCATGTTCTCACACCAATCTTACAAGCACACCAAGACTCACTAGACGCAGCTAACGATTTATTACATGAATCCCAAGGGTAACCTAGAACTTATTAACGTGGAGCGTGAAGTCTTCATTCTTCGTGTAGCGGGGGGACTTCTTGAGCATAGCCCGCAGACAATCATTCTCTTTCTGGAGACGCCGTGACGCTGAGTGTGCTCCCTTCAGCTCTCCCTGGAGCCCCACCACTTGCTCCGTCAAGGCATTGACGTGCAGAGCGGTGGTGTTCAACGTCGGATGCAGGGGATCAGCCTGGGTCACCACAGCTCGTCCAGCCCAGGGCTCAAAGCGGGGCAGGTGGCGAAAGCGATCCTCCTCCATGAGCTCATAGCGAAGACCATGGTAGAATGCGTACGCCACTTGCGCAGCATCCTCCATGCTGGCGTGAGCTGAAGTCCTCCTAGCAGGCGAAAAGAAGACCTGATGAGGAGCCGGCTTCGGCTGTCCAGGCTCCCAGTAGATGACTGCCAACAGGGTCTTGTAGTAGGTCGCCTCCTCAGGGTGGGTGTACCTCGAGCAGAGGTACTCGATGACCGGGTGCTTGTCACTGTAGTACGTAGTCAACACTTCTTGCAGCAGGGAGTGTTGATACGCGTTCGGCGCCGGGTCCTTGATGGTGGTAACACGGAACCACTCCATCACTGGCTCAGGTGCAGGGGGAGTCGGTGCAGGTGCAGGCGTAGGTGTAGGAGCTGGCGTCGTCGGAGTGACTGGCACGATCTCCTCCTCCACGTCGTCATCGAACATGAGGACCTCAGTGGGGTCCTCCTCATCGTCGGAGAGGACCACGACCTCGGGCTTCACCGGCGGTGCGCTGGGAGAGAACTGGGCGACGTAGGAGGCGACGCCGCGAGAAGAAACAGCCTCAGCAGCAGAGCGGCGAGCGGCGGAACGAGTGAGAACCATCTACAAAATCAGAAAAGAGAAGCTAGAGTCAAACTTTTTGCAATAGAATAAGGAAGTATAGCATAAAACAAAATTGTAATAAAATAGTCAAGGCTGAAATTTAAGTGCAAAAATAAACCTATGTGATTTTTACTATCTAGGCTTGCGTCCTACAGTCAACCTCGCTCTGATACCAATTTGTCACACCCCGATATTAAAAACAACACCAGGATGTATAAAAGCTCACATGTGTGCCAAGGATCAAGTCCACACATGCTAGACAAATTCATTAAGTACCATTGCAGAGTTTAATACATAACGAACAATATTTAAACATAGTACTTTATTACAACATCTCAGCGGAAATTAAAATCTCTCGTGGTAGCTCCAACGCAGGGACGTTGACTGGTTGACAACAAGTCTAGAACTCGTTGCGGTAGTCATAACTCCAATCTTCATCTGTGGTGGTGGTAATAGCAAGAGTGAGCACATATCGTACTCAGCAAGTAATACACAGGGTTCATGAGGCTCAAATAGCTTTATGTGGTTATGTTGCAATAGCCTTTAGAATCAAAGTAATAGTAATACTATAAATAGCATCAATGGTGTTGCATAAATTCCAAGGTACATGATCAATGTAAGATGAACAGTAAGCATAAACAAGTAAATAATGACACTATTTTCTGTCCATGAGGATTCCAGACCACCCATAACCGCGGGTACGGCTAGTATACCAGTTTTACACTCTGCAGAGGTTGCACACTTTCACTATGAGCCGTGATTCCCATTTGCTCGGGTTAATTACTCCCAAAAACACTTCCAAGGTGAGTGAGCAGGGTATCACTATGAAGTCTTTTAAAAGTCATGTCTAACAAGTTAGGGCCGCTATGGATTCTGTGCCTGTTCTTATAATAAGTCCTCTGCCTGATGGCACATAACCGCAGCCTATACACATCATTGCAGACAGGGGCCAAACTATAAGCCATCCCGGCTTTATCCCACCCCACTTGCGCCTTTCGGTAACCACTAACAAGCTAGACAAGAGCAATTTACTGAACTAAAACCAGAGCCCATTAGCACTCATAGTTGCGCGGTTTTCCCGGAGGGTCACTTACGGATAATGTCATCTATTAAAGTTCATTACTTCCCATTAATCAACACATGATCATGATAATAATAGCATTGCCAAATCATTTATGTGCATAAATCGTAGGTATCAAGGTACAGGGACAATTCTAGGGAAATCATCTATGTTTATCAAGGGATTGCATGCATATGATATTTAGTAAAACTTTCATAAATAGGTAACAAGGATAATCCTATGAATTACTTGCCTTGCTCAGGAAAGTCTTGCTGGTCTTGCTGGTCCTCGAAAAGCGGGTCGTAAGCACCGTCGAATTGCTCACCGTCTTGACTCGATTAATCACCAACACACATGCATACAGGAGCATTCATGCATAGCAAACAAGGACATAAATTAGAACAGTACACCAACAGTGAGAAAACCAAATAAAAGATTTATAAAACTATTCTACTCGCTGATACGATCACATCAATATAAAGATCACCGAAAACGGATTTAAAACGCGAAAGATATGATTTTCTGAAGTTTTTATGCATTTTTAAGGGATTAAAATAATACTGAAAAATAAATTACTGTTAACATAGATAAAAATTATATCACTGGAAAGAGGATAAAATTATGAATCCAATGCAATTTGAACGAATCCAATCGGAGTTAAAACGATTAGGTTATGGATTTTTCAAGATTTTCCTTTGTAAAATAATAGGTTAAATATACCTCAAATTTTAAAAGTTCACAATATATAAAATAATGGTATTAACATGTAGATCTTGAAATTACAAATCTAACAAAATTTGAATCGTTCAAAACGGATTTAAAACGGAGAAATTACACATAAAATAAGATCGGTGGCAGTTTTGTAAATAATTGAAAACGCCTTTTCATTTGAACTCCGGGAAATACGTTTTCGAAATAGAGAAGCGTAATACCGAGGAGGCGCAAAGGGCTGCGCGCTGACCCGCTGACTGCCACGTGGCACGAGGTGATTGGTTGGGTCCACCACGCTGTCCGTGGACCAGCGCGTGTGCGCGGGTGGACCGAGTCCACGCTGTAGCCGTGCACCGAAGGGGTATCGAGCTCTCGATGCCGTTGATATAGAGATGGGCGGCCAGGATTAGACCGCCCAGGGAGGAGTCGTTCTGTTCGCCGGAGTTGGGCGGCCGGCGGCGGCGCCCTCGCCGGAGACAGCGATCTCGGGGCTACGGTGCCTGGTTTGGGCCGGGAAAAGTCCGGGGAGGAAGCTAGGCTTGCTGCGAGAACTTTGGAGGCCACCATTTGGCACGCAACGGGATGGGAAAAGTGCAGCAGGGCCTACGGCGGCCGGGCTTCACCGGTGAGCTAGCCGGCGACTCGGGAAGGAGCGAAACGAACAAAAATTGGTGGGCGAGGCTTCTTTACCTCACAACGATGCCTATGTGACGGTTGAATTGGACGGAGGGGGTCTCGGTGATGGACCTCAACGGCGAGGGCGGAGCTCGGCGCAGCGGCGGGGTCCTGCAACAGCGGGGAGGCGGCGTCAGTGCCCAATCCGAGGGGGAAAAACGGCTCGGGGAGTTCACCGGGACGGCGCAAAGCTCAAGAGGGGTTCACCGAGAGGAAATCGTCGCCGAGCTCGACGAATTGGTCTCGGCGGCGGAAAGTTCTTGGCGGCGGTGTGCTCTGCGTGCTGCGAGAGGCAAGGGGAGGCGCAACGAGGGTTCGAAGGGGTGGCAGGGAGTCGGGCACCGGCTTAAATAGCCCCGAGGGCGCTCTAAAGAGGAAGGAGGGATTTGGGAAGGGGAGAATTTGCCGGCGGAGATCGAGGCGGCGAGCTCTGCTCCTCTGCGAAAGGAAACCGGAAGAGGAGAAGAGGGAAGGTGGGAAGTGAGGCTGCCACGCGGGCCCGGCTCGTCAGTGAAAGCGAGGGCAGGGCCCACCTGTCGGCGCAAAAGGAACTGAGGGAGGGCGCCAGCGGCTTCTCCTGGCTGGTTGGGCTCGGCCCAGGAGAGAAAAGAGAGGGAGGAAAAAGGCCGAGTGGGCCGAGAGAGAGGGAGAGGGATAGCAGGCTGGGTTGGGTTGGGCTGCTGCTGCACTCTACTTCTACCTCTTTTTTTTTTTCTTTTCTATTTCTATTTTTCCAACAAGTTTTCAAAAGAAATCTTCAAATATTTGAGAGACCAAATAATAATTCAAGCATCACAAAATAAATATGCAGCAGCATGAGTGCAACAACCATGTTTTGACTAGGTTTTTATTTAATTTCCCCAAAAATTCTATTTTCCCTATATTAGCATGAACAATTAATTGCATAATTAAGTAAATTCTCTAATTTTAAAATGTTGCAAAATTCTAGGTGTTACAATCAGCCACATCGTCAGGCTGTCATTCCGAGCTCAAGTGACGATGAAGAAGAGCCGGCGTCAAAGCGCCAGAAGGTCGAGATCCCTCCGACCAGAGAGCCCGGTCCCGATGAGGGGACTATTGGTCGGAAGAAGCAATTCGCACGCAAGCGCCGTCGGTTGGAGATGTAAGTAATCCGTGCCTTCTCATTTTTCTGTTGAGTAGTCTGTTCCTATCATTGGTGATCGTAAAGCCTGCACCATCATCCAGGGAGCCTTCTACTGAAAACGTCGAGGCGGCGGCAGGTGGTGGAGTTGCTGGAGATGAGTCGGCGAAGAGCGGAGATGGCGGTGGTATATCGGCCTCGTGGCCTTCTGATCATGAGTCGCTGAAAGCGCCAGAAGAATCACCGGCTCATACTCATGCACGAGAGGTTCCACTAGAGGATCCTACAGCCGACCGTCGAATGCCGCCGTCAGAGCAGCCGCCACGGGGTACTCCAAGACTGCCAGCCTCACCGCCTGGACGAGGCGCAAAGCAGCCACATGTGGATCCTGGGGAAGACCGTTGGTCTGAACCTCATGGCTCAGTACCACCGTCTAGAGCCGATCAGCGGTCGAATGCACATGCCGGAGGATCTTCACAAGGAGGTAACCTGGGAGCCGACCAGGAGCGTCGAGATCGACCATCTTCAAGCGCAGCTCCTCCGGAGCAGGATGTCAAAGAAATCACTCAGGAGGCTGCAGGCGAGGCCCCACCTGTGGTGCTGTGGACTTTGTGGTGGGTCAGCAACACCTACACCGTTACAGTGGAGGAGGAGCTGGCGGACGAGGAGATGGACGCGTTGAAAGCTGACATTAATGAGACCCGCACCGACCTTAGGAAGGTGCTCCGCCGTCCAGGTCATCTGGCTTCGCGGGTGCAGGTAATAGCCCTTTCTACTGGAGTTGCCGATTGTCTTTCGCTTGCCACTAATTTTTGTGGTCGGTCAGGTTGTCCATGATACAGTGGAAGACCGCCGGAAGACCCTCCAACGTGTCGCTGGAGTCGCTTTGAAGAACGAGGAGTTGCAGAAGGAAACGGAGCGGCTTGTTAAGGCGATGGATGATCTCCACGAGCAGCGCGACACACTGGAAGAACATTGTGACGATTTGATGGAGTCCGAATAGAGGCTGCTACAAGAGAAGAAAGGTATGAAGGCCATCATTATTCTGGTTATTTCATCTGAGCTTTTTCTCTCTTCTCAAATTCGGCTTTATCATGTGCAGAGCTGCAAACTTCTCTGGTGAGTGCACTGAGTCGAGGTTCGAGCTCTTTTTGAGATGCCTTTCTGGCAACATATTTCCGCCATGATCTGTTGATGCATGTTCTTCTCTGTGCTGTTGAGGAGCGGGAGAAAAAGATGTCCATGTTGCGGGAGGTAGCTCAGAGGAATGAAGAGATACGCCAAGGTGGATTCCCTTTGTCTTGCAACTGATTCAGTACTCCTTTTTTACTGTCCTTGACCTTGCCTTTTTATGTAAATAGAAGTCGAGCAAAGTACGCGGGCACAACTTAATGATCTGTCGCAGCGACTTGAAGCCGCGGAAGTGCGATATGACTCCATGGCAGAAGGAATCAAGCCAGTTCTTGATATCATCGAATATGCGCCTGCTGATCCACCCGTGGGAGTTTCCGATGAATGGGCGCCAGAGCTGTTTGGGATCGTCCGTCGTAGCCGTCAAGC